>CM021110.1:170937613-171474836 GCA_007115665.2 Sequoiadendron giganteum
GCCTCTACCAGCTGAGAACAAAAAAGATAGGACATTAGTTTAGTTTTCTATTTCATGCATTCCAGCACAACGAGGGAGCTTCCCCTCCTAATTTGAAGAGCACTCATTACGTAGTGTGCATAGCTGTCCGTACGAACTCACACTCCAGAGGTGTTAGTTCTAACGCCAACAGTTTTCTGGCGCCCACCGTGGGGCACGAGGCAAGAAAACATTCAAGAAAGCTTCACGCTTTATGTCACGGGTATGACCATTTGGCGTCCTACTGCTCCAGTTCAACAACCAGGACTTACTCCGGCTGCCTTACAGCCAAACTTTGTGCTAATTCAAGGCGAGCAGTCAGACATCATCAGTAGCTTGCGAAGTTTTATTTTTGAAAATCATACATCTACCACCCAGTGGAGAAACGCAGCTACTACTCTGGATAAAGAAGAAGAAAAGGCGGATCTTGCAACAGGTAGACCAGTTTTGCCACCACCTGCGTGGGAATAAAGCAACCTGGCTTACCAGGTTTACTACAGAAGGAGGCGCAATCCTCCCATTCAAGAAGAGCCGCACTTTGAGGAGGTTCCTGAGCATTTTCTAGAAGGATTAGAAGAAGAATCTCCAGCCCCAGCTGTCACAATGGGCGACAACAACAACAACAACAACAACGGCAACGGTCGGAACGGAAGGAACGTGAGACGTCCAACCCCACTACCTTGGGGCAATAACATCGGACCGTTGGCCTTACAAGGACATCATGAGCTGCCTAAGGGATCACGAAAGCACTTTCCTCGATTCCATGGCGATGGATCTAAACATCCAGATGAACACATATCAGCATTCACAGCGGCTTGTTTCGTTTTGCATGTTCCACATGAAGACATAGTTGTTCGTCTCTTTGTTGAGACCCTGGAAAGCAATGCATCAGACTGGTTTCATAATCTTGAACCTGGTCTTATCACAAGTTGGGCAGTCATGAGTGAGAAATTCTTGGCAAGGTTCAAGCCTGCCGAGGATAATCACCAATTATTTGCACAGCTCTCAAACTCAAAGATGGAGCCTACTGAACCGATGAGGGAATTCATTGCAAGGTTTAACTGCCTTGTTACACATCTTGCCCATACATTAAATCCATCTGATGAGATTTTGATGAGCAGCTTCATCAATGCACTACCATCAGAAATAGCCTTTCTCTTAAAGGGAAGTGAAGAAGTAGATCTACAACTCACTCAAGAGGAAGCTATTAAAATTGAAGATAATATGATTACGACGGGCAAGATGAGGAATGATTCAATCAGACCGCTTGTTCAAGCGTCTGCTGATCCGCTACTTCAGAAAGTAGCCAACGAGGTGACCATTCTCAAGAGGCAATCACCCGCACAAGGGCAGCAAGCACTGCCTACACAACAGTCATATCAACCGCCATATCAACCTCAACAGCCGTACCAGCCGAAGAGGAATAACTTTCAGCCTTTCAACAACTACAAATCAAAGTTTCCGCAAGGACAACAAAGACCGCATGTTGAAGCTGAGAAGTCTACAGCGTATTGCACTTTCCATGACACAGTTGAACACACCGGATCTACATGTCCGGAAAATCAAAGAATGAGTCAACTCATGGGATTTGCTGAGGCTACTCCTAGTTCAAGTTTTGTACCTTCACCAACTACAAATGTTGTCTCACCACAGACAAGCAACTTTGATGGCGACTCCGCAACGGGATATTTTGATAGAGAACCCGTTAATGAACAAGAAGAAGAGGAAGAAGAAGAAGACTACTGCCGATACTCTCTTGCAGTCAATCATGAGAATATCTCATCGCCTGTGTTTACACGTGCACAACACTTCAAAGCACAGAAAGAAGAAGAAGAAAAGCGGAAGTCTGATGAAAAAGGAAAGGAAGTGGCTTCCACTTCCAATCAAAGGTCTTCACAAGTAAACACCGTGCTGGCTGTTCAGGATCCATCCTCAGCAAGCTTCGACATTGTGTCTTCCATGATGAAGACGAAGGTACAAATTTCACAACTGGAGTATCTTCAGGATCATCCAGAGCAATTGGAAAGAATCCTCAAGGTGGTAAAGAAGAAGGCTGTAATTCAGCCTACATTACTTGAATCCTCTGTTCCAGCAGAAGAAAAGCCAAAGCCGTTCTATATATCTTTGTATATAGGAGGTTTTAAACTCAGCAATTGCATCATAGATAGCGGAGCGTCGGACAACGTTATGCCTTTACAAATCATGAACGCGTTGGGACTTTCGTGCACCGAAACCAAAGAAAAGTGTTATTCACTTGAATCAAAGCCGGTGCCGTTGGTTGGCCAACTAAAAGATGCGCAAGTAAGGCTAGCGTCTTGTCCAGAAAAGAAGATTATGATGACTATCTTGATTGCTGACATTCCTACAAGTTACGGGATGTTGCTCAGCAGGAGTTTTTGCAAGGATCTTGGAGGAGAAATTCAGTTGGATTGGTCGTTCGCGACAATTCCATTGAAGAAGGGAACATTTAAGCTAGAGCCTGAGGTGAAATCAAATTTTACGGTGGTTAAGTCCCAATTTCCGGATGCACAAGTGTTATATCAAGACACGGGACCGGGGACATATGCTATGATATCTGATGTCAATGAAGATTGTCAAAATTTTGCACTTTCCGCGACTACATCACATAAAGAATCAAAGATGTGGAGGATGCAGTTTGATGGCAGTTGTTCAACATCAGGATCAGGAGCGGGAGTAGTAATCATCTCTCCCGAAGGTTGCTTATATCCATTCGCATATAGGTTGCAATTTGATTGTACCAATAATACTACAGAGTACGAGGCGCTTTAATTGGGTCTCAAGAACGCGAAGGATATGGGGATCAAATTACTTAGAGTTGAAGGAGATGCAGAGCTCATTGTCAAGCAAGTCAGGGAGCAGTTTCAAGTTAGAAAGAATCGCCTTCAATCCTATAGACAGAGGGGGTGGAATGCCATCGACTGGTTCGATGCTTTTGACATCCAATATATTCCAAAGAAATGTACATGAAGGTAGCCGATGCCCTGGTCGTACCGTTTTTCGATGTCGATCGGACTTCGCCGAAGAACGAAGGACATGTGGTATATTTACCAACATTTCGGCGATTGCATCAAAGACAACCCTCAACAGAATTCAGGTAAAGTGCGAAATATGGAAGAAGTCAGCAACGCCTTGTTCAAACAATACAAGGATGTATTTGCCTGGTCATACGAAGACTTGAAGGTCTTCACACCCATAGAATTGTCACATACAATTCCTCTGAAGTCTGATGTTAAGCCTTTCAGGCAAAAACAGAGACATTACAATCCGCGGATTCAAGATACTATCTATGCGGAAATTCAAAAGATGGTGGATGCAAAGATAATTTATCCAATCCATCACTCCACCTGGGTGTCTAACATTGTTCCTGTGCGCAAAAAGAACGGAGAAATCAGAATTTGCGTGGATTTCAGGAACTTGAATTTATCATCCTTGAAGGACAATTATCCCTTACCGATCATGGAGCATACATTGCAAACAGTCACCGGATCGGAGATGCTATCACTTCTTGATGGTTTTTCCGATTACAATCAGATTGCAGTGGTCGAGGAAGAGCAGATCAAAACAGCTTTCACCACGCCGTGGGGAACGTTTGCTTATGAGAGGATGCCTTTCGGCCTTATCAACGCCGGTGCTACTTTTCAGAGAGCCATGGATTTGGCGTTTGGGGATCTAAAAAATAAAATAATAGTAGTTTATCTAGATGACTTAACGGTTTTCTCAGATAAACGAAGCGATCACTTTTTGCACCTCGCAAAAGTTTTCGAAAGATGCAGGCATCATAGAATTTCATTGAATCCTAAGAAGACCATCTTCGCGGTAACGGAGGGCAAGTTACTTGGCCACATCGTTTCCAAGGAGGGAACTAAAATTGACCCAAATCGGGTGGATTCAATCAAGAGCCTGTCTCTTCCTACAAGTAAGAAACAAGTGCATTCTTTCTTCGGTAAAGTCAACTTTATCCGAAGGTTTGTACCAGATTTTTCGGAGCTGACGAAGGAAATCTCAGCCATGATGAAAAAGACGTCCAATTTCATATGGACAGAAGAAGGTAGACAAGCCTTCATCAAAATCAAGGAAGCTATTGCTACCGCACCAACGTTGGTTCGTCCTGACTTTCAGAAGGATTTCATCCTTTACTGTTATGCGTCGGAGCATACGTTGTCTGCAATATTGACTCAGAAGCTCAGTGAAGAAGGAGAATCTCCTATCGCATTCATGAGTACCAGTTTTAAAGATTGTGAATCGCGCTATTCTCAGATTGAGAAGAATGCATATGCTGTCGTTAGAGCTGTCAAAAATTTCAGGTTCTATATCTTGAATTCACATACTACGGTGTTTGTCACCGATCCAGCAGTAAAAGGTGTGCTAACTCAACAAGAGATGGGCACGAAAAGAGGAAACTGGATCGCGAGAGTTCAAGAGTATGATCTGGAAATCAAGCCAACCAAGCTCGTTCGCGGGCAAGGTCTTTGTCGATTATTGGCAGAAGATGGTGATGAAAAGAAGAAAAGCAATAGTGGAACTGGACCTGAACCAGAAGAGGACCTTCCTTTGGTCCTATTAGTTGATTTTGCGGAAGAATGGTACACAACCTTGTGGTATTATTCAACTTATGGAGAATGTCCACGTCACATGGACAAACAGCAGAAGAGAACATTGAAGCTGAAAGCACAGAATTTTGTGCTTGTCGATAACATTCTGTACAAGCGTGGCCTTGACGGAACTTTTCTTTTATGCGTCGGTAGAGACCAGCAACAGAGATTGTTGGATGCTTTTCACAGTCAAGCATGCGGTGGTCACTTCTCATCGAGGGTTACTGCATTCAAGATCCTACGAGCACGGTTCTATTGGCCAACCATGTTTCGTGACGCATATGAATGGGTGTATAGATGTCAGTCTTGTCAGCAGTTTGCTGGTAAAGTCAGATTGGCGGCTACTCCACTCAGGCCAGTTATCATTGATGCTCCATTTCAGCAATGGGGTATTGATTTCATAGGTCCCATCAACCCACATTCCAGTAAGGGGCATATTTATGTCCTTACAGCAACAGATTATTTTACAAAATGGGTTGAAGCAGTTCCTACCAAGCGAGCTACCTCGGAAGTTGTTTGTGACTTTTTAAAGGAAAACATCATTTCACGCTTCGGAGTGCCTCGCAAAATTGTGGCTGATAACGCAACAAGTTTCTCGTCAGAGGAGATACTTAATTTTTGTTTTGATCACGGCATCACGCTGTCACACTCATCAGATTATTACCCTCAAGGTAATGGACAGGCCGAATCATCAAATAAGAACATAGTCACAATTGTGCGCAAGTTAGTTGACGCAAATCAGAAAGCTTGGCATAGTAAAATATATGATGCTCTTTGGGCTGATAGAATCACTCCCAAACGAGCCATCGGCACTTCGCCTTTTATACTTTTGTATGGTACAGATGCAATGTTACCCATTACATTGGAGTTGTCCGCTTTGCAGTTGGCATCTACAGTGGATGATGAAGAATTCAAAGATCCGATCGAAAGGAGGATTTTGTACCTGATGAAGCTAGAGGAAGAAAGGGTGGAGGTTGTCGATAGGATCACTCAGCATCAAGAGCGAGTGAAGAAGATTTTTGATAAGAAAGCTCGTCCGCGAGACTTCGAGATCGGAGATCAAGTCCTGTTATGGGACAAAAGACATGAACCTAAAGGAATGCATGGTAAATTTGATTCCTTATGGTTAGGACCCTTCCAAATACATGAATCAAGAGGAGAGAACACATACATGCTCTCACATCAAGATGGAAGGCTTCTCCCGCTACCTTACAGCGGGCAATATCTCAAGCACTTCAACCCTCCGGGGGAGGAGTAATTTTTTGTAAGTTTTATAAATGCTTTTTATGCTTTATCGTAATGTCGTATTGTGTTTCCCCGTTCAGTGATGTTTTGTCGTGTTTTAGGTGATTAAAATAGGTAGTCTTGTTTTAGGTGATTTTTAGGAAAGTCCAAGTGTATTAGGTGATTAAGGAAAAGTCCTGACTCCAATGCCCAATGTTAAAGTCAATGGTCTACGAAACCAAAGATTCCTAGATTCTCCTATGCCGTAAGTATCCGACATGGTCACCAGACGGAGCCTAATGTTGTACCCAAACCAAAATTTTTGCTTCATTAAGGCATTTTGCTTAAAATGGTCTAAACCTTGTAAAAGTGGGGTCAAAACTCAGTTTTTGGGCAAATAAAGTATGGGCTTTTAGTCAGTGTGATGCCAGGAAGATACTGGCAAAATTTGAAAATTTTGAAAATTAGGGTTTCTGAAATCTATTTTTAGCCCGAAACCCTAAAAAATAGGAACTTGTCAGAATTGGCTGAAATTAATTTTGATTGGCTTATTTCACATCACAATCACAGTGGTGAAGTCAGTTTCAGTTAAAAGTCAGTTTAAGGCTGGTGGGTAGTTTTCACTTTTTCAGGAGAAAAGTTAGGATCTTCGGGGTCATCAATGGCAGTCGGCCAGTACCAGGTATCAATATCTAAGCCTGAAACTCAAAGAGGAACGCTCTACGATAAAAGATGTTGGAAATAATGCTTTTTGATGGAGGGGATTTTCAGATTGGCAAAAGTGCTAAAATATTCTAAGTCTGGGAACTTTTCACTATGTAACGTAGTAGACACTTGCGCAATCAACGTGCAAATCAACTTTATAGTGTCCGTACATGTGAAAATGATGAAGTATAGTCATCCACACACCTCAGCAGTCACAACGCTTCGACATGGTCAACCGCAGGGATGGATACAGCGTTTGCAAAGCATAAAATGGTGAAAATCAATGAATTCAAAACAAATCCGCTCCCCTGTAGCCTAGGGGCGCCCTTCCATTTGAAGGTCAAGATTTGAGTGTTTTGGATTAAGAACACATTCATTATGTTCAGTTTTCAGTCGGCTTTCCGATTAGCCATGAAGCAAGATTATCCGAGTTACAGAACTCCGGCAAACGAAGACAGAAGCAGAGGTTACGAAGAGTGTTTTCATCAAGGAGGCAGTCTAGAGATGCAAATCCGCTCCCTTCTAGCCCAAGGGCGATTTTCTTTTTGAAGGCCCAGATCTAGATGCATGTGTGTTTTGATGGTTTCAGCCTTTGCAGAATTAGTTTAGCTTTTCAACGAGCTATCAAGCGAAAGCGTATCCAGTACAGAAATCCGGTTATCGGCGGTGGAAGTGGAAATTGCAAGCAAGATACATGTCAGATGAAGTTTTGTAGAATGCAAATCCGCTCCCCTGTAGCCCAGGGGCGATCCTGAATAAGACCTGTTTGATGGATGAATTTGCAATTGAGGTCTTCCTGAGATCTCTTCCAGCTCAGTCCAGCTTTGCAGTGTATCCGTTCACAAGACGATCCGATATTCTGAGTAACTGTGACAGAGGTCCTACCGAGCATGTAAAACAGAGGATGGTGAAGCGTAGCTACACAAAGCTGCACAGCTGTAGGCTAGGGGCGATTCTCCTTTAGGCCTGCCAGACGGGGTTATTTGCAATTACAGTCTTCACAAGACTTGTGTGCAATTACTCAAGCTATCCAACGAGTCTAGCCGACAGCCTCCGGGATTTGGCGAATGCTCGTACGTGCGAGGTCAAGATGATAATGCTGTGAAGAAGAGCTGATTGAAGGCAGTTCAAAGAACGACTAAGTGTAAGAATGTTATTTTCTTTGAAAAAGGCGATTTTCTTTTAGAGGCCTTAAAAGCAATTTTCTGGCTTCGTCGTCTCCAAGAACATCTCTTGCAAGTTGACCAAACTATACAGCAAAACAGACGGCACGCGTATCGGAACATTCCGGTTCCCGGTATCAAGGGTCAAAGTATGGTGTTCAGTTGAAAATCACACTTTTGTCAAAATGGTGTTTGAGCTATCACAGAATAGGGGCGCTCATGCTTTTGGGGTCCTTAATACAATTTTCAAATCCTTCACATACAGTCATTGGATGCAGAGTACTTCTAGTCACGCAATGAATCCATTATTCAGTCAGTAGAGTTCATCATTCACCGTCAACGGCAGTTTGAAGCATCAGAAGGCAGAACGAAGAAATGACTAAGTCTGGAGTCAAAACATCAATTTAATCAGAGGCGCCTAATTTTCTAAGGTATCAGATGATGATTTTAGCAGTTGTTGCTCCCAGCAGACATTTCATCCTTGTCATGCAAGCTTCGCGGTGGATATCTCAGCACAGTCGCAGGCTCAGTCAGTCAGCCAGAAATCAGAGCTGAACATGGTCGGTTGTAACTTTGCAGTCAGCTACAAAATAGGAGATTCTCAAAAATCTCATAACTCTTGCAAATGGAAGCCTAAAAGATCAAAATTTGACTTTTTAGAATCAGGGAAGTGTGTTGAGCACAACAAGATGCTATTTTGGCAAAATGATAAAAATAATATTTTTGCATGCAAGGCATTAAAAAGTGACGAATTTCTTCAAAGATAAATATTGGTGCCACTTTTAGTTCTTTGCATGCTTTGAAGTTAAAATATTATTTTTAGTCTAAAGACTCAGAGACAGCAGCAGTTCAACTGGTAAAGGGCCAATCGGATTCCTTCTTCACAGTTAGGGTTTGAGCTTGCAGTCTTGCTTTTGTAGTACGATTTTGCTCTAGTTATGCAAGCATGGCATTCATCATTTCATTCATCCAGCTTGAGCAGAGGTGAATTCTTTCTAGAGTTGGGCGAATTTCTTCAGCGGTCAGTTGTGAAGGCATAAAAATATTCTTTTGCAGGTACAAGTCAAGATTCATCAGCAGAATTCAAGGCAGAGTGGCGATTTTGACAGAAGAAGATAATAAATAAATAAAAATTAAAAAACATCTTTCTTCTTCTCTAGATTTCTTCCATCTTCTCGTCTTAAAATTTTCTCACATGTTTGAAGAATTGGCGTTTTTGGCAAAACAAATCATCTGGGTTGATTCAGAATTGCTTTCTCAGCAAAACCCATGTGCTAGAATTTTCAAGAAAAATTTGTTCCAGAGCATCAGTTCTTGAGGCTTTGATTTTCTGAAGTGAAATTCCTTTGCATGGTGGAGTAGAAGTCGATATTTTTCGAATCTAACGTTGTGGGTTGTCTTAGAAATATCTTCTGGAGAAAACCCATATCTCAGATTTTCTCGGGAAAAAATGTCCTCACAGCCCCTCAGATCTCAATTGAAAACCTTTTGCATGCGGGCCTAAATCACATTTTTCCGAATTTCTGACGTTGTGGGCCATCTTAGAATTTGATTATGCACAAAACCCACGTCTCAGAATATTTTGTGAAAATTGCCCTTCGACAGGCTATTTTTAGCCTTATCTAGAGTGATTTTTGGTTTTTCGGAGAAGTTGTCAGAAAGTAGCTTGTTCACAGTCAACAGGCGAGTTTTTTTCGGATGCAGTTCACACAAATCGAATTCAAGACGATGTCAGTCTTAATTCATGATTTCATCAGAAAAGCTGACATTGATTTGTATCAAGCGCATCAGAAAGGTTGACAAGCGTAGTCACTCAAGTCCACATGGTTTTATGCCTCGTATAGCTGATTGTCTTCCAAGGCCAGTTTAGAGGGTTGATAAGCATGAAAAACATGAGAAACGTCAAGCTGCAGAAGAAATAGTGGCCATCACTTCAGTTTACAGAGCCGCCAGAGTTACCAACCAATGAAGGGCCAGTTTAAGTATGCAGAGGTTTTCGGTTTTGCTTGAGTTACTAACTAGCAGTTGATTGACAGTTGAGACATGTGATGACCTCTAGATGGTGATGCAGTTACTAACCTCGTGGAGGGGTTACTTGCTCGAGATCAGGGTCAGTGAACTTCAGTTCAAGGCATCCCACCTTTTCCAAGATAGACATTAGACACAGGAGTTAAACTCGAGGCTTCTTTCCGAGTTAACTTGCTGTTATACATTGCATGCATGTCTTTCTTGGAAACATCTACATATACTTGGAGATTAGATTAGATTTTTCAGTTGACTGATGATAGCATTCCAGTTGACTTGCTTTCAATAAGGACGTGCATGTTGCACCTTGTCCATTTAGATTAGATGTTTCAGTTAACTGATGATAGTTTCCCAGTTAACTGTATAGTTTCATTCAATTAGGGTTTAGGAATAAGATCTTGCATGCATTGCAAGACTTTAGTTGACTCAAGGTGATTTTAGGGTTGCCTACACCTTGAAGTCTATAAATAAGAGCTTTAAGCTCATTTGTAATTTAACTTTTGCTTGATAGCATACATGCTGCGCCTACCTTGCCTGTAGTATTGCTATTATTGTATCTGTTCAAAGAGTAATTGCTGTTATAATAAATTGCTGCGCCTACCTTGCCTTCATGTTATTGTCATAGTGTTTATTCGATCTTAGTTAAATGGGGTTGCTGGTTTGATCGTTATTGCATGCGTGTTGCGTCTATACAATCTACTGTCCCAGTTGCTTACCTTTTGTTTTGTTTATTATAAGCCTATTCAGAAGAGCAAATAGTTGCGCCTACCTTGCCTTCATGTTGCGAAACTGTACTTAAAGCTTATCGTTTGATGTGTGTGATAGTAGACTCATTCAGCCAAGCAAATAGTTGCGCCTACCTTGCCTTCATGTTGTGAAGTTGTACCAGGTTTACCGTTCATTTGTTTGTTTTAATAAACTTCTTCCCGGATTAGCAAATAGTTGCGCCTACCTTGCCTTCATGTTGTGAGCCCGCACCTGGAGTTTATCGTACAATACATTCCTGCTCCATTTCCTCATGCTCTGTTTCTTGAGGAAATTGGATAGATATTAAAGAAGTTAGCTTAGTTGTAGTTACATGATCTGCGAAACCAGAAAATACTTAGCTGCAACGTTCTAGGTTTTCTTAACCTTGTGCCTCTACCAGCTGAGAACAAAAAGATAGGACATTAGTTTAGTTTTCTATTTCATGCATTCCAGCACAACGAGGGAGCTTCCCCTCCTAATTTGAAGAGCACTCATTACGTAGTGTGCATAGCTGTCCGTACGAACTCACACTCCAGAGGTGTTAGTTCTTACGCCAACACAGCACAAGGTGTCCAAAAAATGTCTGGATACTTCTCCTCAACCAATAACCCAGCAGCCCTACAATTTTTGGCATTATCAGTTACAACTTGCACAACATTTTTATGGCCCACTTCTTCAATAGCTTGGCAAATGATGTTAGCAATAAATGGACCATCCTTCACCTGTCCTTCACAATCCACTGCTCTCAAAAACATTGCCCCTTTAGGGGACACAGCAATAACATTGATCAATGGGCGATTTTTTGCATCTTTCCATCCATCAGAAACGATGGTCACCCCTGTTTCGATCCACGAATCCCTTATGGGCTTCAAAGAGTCTGCTACATGTTTCACCTCTTTCTCCAATAAGGTGCAACGAACCTTCTCAAAACTTGGGCCCTTATACCCCTTTGGAGCCTCATTAATAGATTTCACCATTTTTTGCCAATATGGTGAACGAACAACATTGAATGCCAATCCATTGGCATAGACACATCTTGCTATGTCTTGATCAGCAATCTCTCTTGCCTCATTCTGAAATGAAGCTTCCAACGGTCCCTTAGATCTTTTATTTGAAGAGGGTGTGGTTTGCTCTTGAGGGATGTCCATAAATGGATGGCTTCCTGTAGGTGGAAAATAAGAAGGCGGTGTAGGGGGTTTCATGAAACGAGATCCTTTCTTCAAAGGATGGCTTGTTTTACCACTGGTTGCTCTTTGGTCTGCCTTTTCTTGCTCAGCAATATATTTCAACACTATATTATCTGGAATGCCTTTCTCATCTTCACCTGGACAATTTTTTATGCCTATTTCAAAGATCCCACACAAGTGCCCTTTCACTCGACTGTATGAGCTCGAATACTGAACATGGCAATGACTACAAATCCAAACATATCCTCCACCACCTGGAAGTTGTTGAACCATTTCTACATATTTCCAAAGGGGAGAGTTTGGGTTTGTTTTGAAACGAGATTGGCTTGAGCCTGAGGAGGTACCAGTTGCCATTGTAATATGGAATACCAAAGGCACAACATATTGAGATTTTGGTATTGATTGATTGAATTTGAAACTAACAGACTTAATTAATTTCAAAAAATGAAAAAATTGAACATGTGTTATAGACATTTAGAAGAATGAAAAGTAAAACAAAAGAGTTGAAGTCCATTTGTTTAAAAAAAATGTAAAAAAAATAATCAAAAAACTTCAAAAAACCTACCTCTTTTGAAGAAATCTTGCTCAATGATCTTCTTGGCAACGAATAGGCACTTGCAAGTGCTTAGGAATAGCACAACAACCAACTTCGAACAATCAACCTTCAAGTCTATTCAAGCTTGTGCAAGTAAAAGAGAAAGTTCAGCAATGGAAGCAAAAAATCTTTTTTTTTCATTCACAAATTGGTAAATGACTATCACTTTACCTATTTCATGTTTTAGAGGCACATATTAGGGTTGGAAAGAATAAAAAAATATTTAAAAGTCAACAAAGACTAAAAAAATTATTAAAAAAATGCAAATTCGTGCTTTGAAGCCACCTAGGCACAAAATTCTACCTAGGTTCGAACCCTGGTCGGACCCACAGTCCGGGTTCCAAACCCGGTTCGAACCCACAGTGCAATTTCCGGACCTTGGGCGAATTAGGGCGAACCGGACCCGAATTTCGAACCCGGATCGAACCCGGGCCCCCCAGGGCCGAACCCGGTAACTTAGTAAAACATTAATGAAACTTAACTTTGTATGAAATTTAGATTAAAACTTACATTTGTTTTAAATTATGATTAGATAAAACCTAAGTTAAAATAAACAATCTATGTGGCATAAGCCGAGAAGAAAGCAACCATAAAGAAAGCTGCAAAGAAGAGCACAAGAAGGAGAAGGCTTTGGATCAACACTGCTCCATAGGTCTAGGTGACGTCCCCAACACTCTGGGGACTCGCAGAATAGAAATGAACATCCCCACCTTTTCAGGACTAGATTGTTTGCACCATTTGGTGCATAAAAATATTAAAAAGTAATTTTTAAAGGAAAAAAGCTTTAAATAACTAAAATGCTAAGTGGGGAGAGTTGCCATTGCAAATTCAATGCATTGTATTTACTTCTTAAACTTTCAGCTTTCTTTAATTTGTTTAAGTTATTCTCATAGTCGTCCACAACCATCACAGAAATTCCGGAAATTTTTAGCCATCCCCAAAACCGTGTCCTTGCATTCTAAAAACTCAAAGAAACACTAGAAAATAATAAGGGCGGAAAAGTAAAAAGAAAGTTAAACCAAGAAAATTGAAAGGTGGAGAATAAGAAAATTAAGAACAGAAGTTCTCTACAGTTGACATCCATGTAAGAATCACCTCTCAAAACTCAGTAATCTTTGTCAAAAAAAGGAAACCGATGAAACAAATTTTAAGATGGAAGAGGGATAGCCTGTAAAAAAATTTAGGGCCAAGGTTGGTTTTGGAGGAATTGAAAAGATGGATCAGAACCAAATGGAGGTTGCGTTGAAGGCCAGAAATCAGATTTTTATTTAAGAGTTTATTCCTAGTCACATTCCAAATAAAAGTCCATTGTGAAAAAACTCAATGAAACATGGTCCTTAAGGAGTGCAGATGTCCATCTGACTATGAACAGCCCATTATGCAAATGCCCCTATCTGGTTCCAATTTTACAGGCTACCTGAGTACTTTAAGGAAGAATTTCTACTCAAGTTTAGAAGTATGGTTGCAACCTGTTGACAGAGCAGCAGAAGACAAAGGGAGGAATGAATTTCTTACTTTGTGAGAGTAAGAGTAATTCCAGATTTATCATTGCCAACCACAGATGCTATGTGAATCAGATTTAAATATGGAGCATGAATTCAAGACGGTGAATATGAAAGGCTCCCAATCAGAT
Organism: Sequoiadendron giganteum; assembly: GCA_007115665.2. Taxonomy (NCBI): domain Eukaryota; kingdom Viridiplantae; phylum Streptophyta; class Pinopsida; order Cupressales; family Cupressaceae; genus Sequoiadendron; species Sequoiadendron giganteum. The sequence goes on from CM021110.1 coordinate 170,951,524, forward strand.
GCTTTAACTGCACGAGTAAGACATGGCGGAAGTTAATGCACCAAAATAAGCAAAACAAGGTGAAACACATATCAGAAAGGAAAAAGCCTTGTGATCATAGTTTTAAAACATGAATTCAGCGAAAACTAAGCAGGCCAATATTTTGACTTGAACTTGGGACTCAGGACATGCTAAGAACTTTGACTATTAAAAATTTGCCTAAATTCATAAAATAGACTAAAATCACATATCAAAAGGTATTACCCTGTTAATGGGGTAATCCTTAATTATTCTAAGCAGAATGCTATTTTTTGGAAACTGCCTGAGGAAGGATTTTTGAAACTGCACTTTGATGGAACAGCCGGAGGTAATCCAGGTCAGGGAGGTAAGGATGTGGACAATCATTTACCCTCGTATTGTTTTATGAGAAGCAGACCCTTTTATTTAGGTTCCAATTGAACAATAATGCACAGGTTTTGGTAATTTAGAAGCTCTCAAGATGGCTGTCGCCTTAAGGTGTAAAAAATAATATTGTAAGTGGAAGGAAACTTGATTATAGTTATTCTAGGTCTGAAAAATAACTCTCCAAAGATTGGATATTGTGAAATATCATAGAAGAAGAGAGTTTTTTAGCTCAAAGCTTTGAGAACATTTAGTTTGGGCGCTGTTTCAAAAGAATGCAATCAGGTTGTTGATCATCTAGCAAATGTTGGCATTGACCAATTGCAGTTTATGGCTAAAATCAACTACCTCCCTAATGAATGAAAGATAATTTCTTTGCTTAGGAAGGACTCTCTCCCTTACAAAAAATAGGTCTTATCTTCTTTTCACTTGCCCCCCACCATTTAAAAATTGGATGATCTGGAATTTTCATTATTAGCAAGCATGGGGTTTTGGACTGCCCCCCACTTGTTTCTATCACAGCAGAGTTCATGTGGAAATGCAGAAAAACATGTGAGAAGTAGCTTCAAATCAATGTCTGATTTGATTTTCAAGCCACAGTAATTCAATTTTGTTTTGTTCTTTTCTATCTGTAGGTTGCACGACTTTGAACACTGCAATATGAAACACATCCCTTCACTAGGGATTTTTCATAGGTGAGGCAGTTTCTGGCCACCACCTCCATAGAACCTTTCCGTTCCTAATTGAACCACTCTCAACTTTGTCAAACTGATTTTGGGGGATGAGGACTTGAGTGATACAGGAGCTATGCATACCAGGGCCTCCATTATTGAAGAGTGTATAGTCAAGCTAAGTGCTCAGACTCCTAACCAAGCTACCAAGAGTTGGATTTTCAGCTGATTTAGTTTCCAATGATAATGGTATTTTCTTCGGCAACTGCTCTGAGTTCGTAAAGCCAGAGATGGAGGAAACACCTGAGCCATTGCAGCAGGCAGAGGAAATTGCTGACTGAAATCATACTTCTCAGTCTCTATCCAAAAAAGCATGCAAATTTGGCTTTGCATTGTCAGGACTTGGCCCTATATATGGTTAATCTCCATGTTGTTCTCTGAGATGGGAGTCTTGATGTTTCAAGCTTATACAACTTAACATCAATTTGGAAGAGTGGAGTCTTTCGAACCTCCTGTCGCTCTTCCTTGGAACCTGGAGTTAAGGTGGAGCCAGAAGAGTCAATAGTGGGACCCTGATGTTGATTTCCTCTTTGTAAGAACCCCTTCAGGTTCTAACTGAAATTTTTACCCTTTTGCTGCACTTAAACTCTTAACTTGTTTACAATGTAATTTTGAAAGTTTCCAAGCATAAACAGCAAGAAATGAACTTATATGTATCTTTTAGGCAAACAATGCATCTTTTAGGCAAACAACAAGATGATCATACCCAGCAACTTAAGCTTATCTTTTTTATTTGATTTGAAAACAGAGGGGCTGGTAAGTACAATCAGCTAAGTCTGTTTTGAGTTTCAGACCTTTAGTTACATTCAGTTGTGCCAAAGCACTAAACCAAACCCTCGCTTTATAAATGCTAGATGAAGCTAAGTGAAATAGGGCGATATGCCCAGCTGGAGATGACTGGAAATCAACTGTAGCAGCACCACAGAAGGTTGTAAATGCCAAAAACTCCTCAGATCTGATGTTGAAAGTAATTTGATGACTGCTGCAACAATAATCTTATTTTGCTTGAAGCTGGAAATCGCCAGAAATACCCTTCTATGCCACACGAACCTCTTTAAAACCTTCTATCAGCAAGTAAAGATTCAAGTGTCTCAAAACAAGGTCATAATCTACAATTGGAGCTTTGCTAAGCAATCTGATTAAGCTCATTGATGAATTTCTGATTGAAATCACCTCACAAGGTGGAATGGGGACATCACCAAACCACAGAATTCAAGGGAGCAACACCTTGAATCGACTGAAACTATTTCCAGTCAAGAGATCTCTCTCACAACAAGATAATAATACCAAATAACATGTCTTTCTCCTCCTCCAAGCCTCCTTTAAATAAGACCTTAAGACAAGGCCTCCCTAGGGTAGAATCAGATTGGCTTTTATTAAAATATTTACTTTGCTTCAATGCTAGGGCACTAGCCAAAGAAGATCAGATTTATTCCATTAAAATATTCAATTTCTTTTAGGCTAAAATTTCCCAAGCCTTTCTAGAAGAATCTGATTGCCTTTTTGTCTTTTTGGAGATTATAAAATTCTATCTTGGAAGCTTCCTTCAGCCGCCCCAAGGAAGAGATAAGATTTGTTCTTATAATATTAATTTATGGTAGCTTCTCCCTTAAGTTACCTAAACCGCCATAGGAAGGGGAAGCTTCTAGAAGCTGATCAGATTGGATGAGGTTGACTCACCTCCTTGCTTGCTTGTCCTCCTTGTGTGCTTGGTTGTGCAAATAGACCTCCTTGCCTGCTTTGACCAACAAGTAGACCTTCTTGCTTGCTTTGACCAGCAAATAGACCTCCTTGCTTTCTTTGACATCCTTGTGTGCTTTGACTTTTCAAGTGGAAAATAAGATCAGCATTAAGCTTAGCTTGAATTAAAGGTAACACCTTCTTAATTCTCTAAACACATTCTACCAAAATTTGATACTTAATGCCAAAATTCATTCCCTTTTCATGCCTTCTAACCCACAGGAATGCTGGATGGGCTAGAATCGAGCCACCATGATGTTACTCCGAGAGTGGGGACATTACACTTTTCTAGGTGTGAGTTTTTAGTTGTTTAAAATTTTGTATGATGATAACTGCTGGGTATGTATCATCTAGAAAACGTTCTTGTCCTTGCCGTTTTAGCTCTACATGTTGTATGTAGCCTTATTGACTTTTCTCAGATTTTCTAACATATATTGTATTCTTCTTTATTTCCTTTGGATGAGAGCTCTGTAGAACCCTCAATTAACCTATCAAAAAAACTTGTCAAATACCATTATATAACATAAAAGAGAATTCAGAGGAAACATATCATTTTCTAACTTATATACCTAAAAAGAGTACGACACGCATCATAATGTCATGTGATGACTGAGCAGTGTGATGTGAAACTACAAATAGATAAAATGTACCTCCACCAAAAGCTCACATTGAATGCTCTCTCATATTGGATAGTAAAAATTTCTCTTCAAGAACAAATTCATCCACAAATATATTATCATTAAATGTAGCCCCACCTAATGCTTTTGCTTCTTCTACCCATTCAATTCCTCCCCAAACTTTTTGAAGTATCATTAGAACACTTTTGGGTCATCCTATTGCACAACTACATGTGAATGGCCTCAAATACAATCCAATTGCAATCACAACCAAGAGCGATATATGGCCGACACAAAATGTGAATGGCTACGCTCTAAAGATTTGATGTTTTTGCACCATAATCTTCCCTTACAAAAATACAATTAAACCTTTTGAGAACTCAATTTCTGTTAACCTAGTTGTACAGTCATTCTCCTTCAAATGCCCAATGGTGAAGAAAACCTTCTGCCCTTCACACTCTTACAAATCTACAACCCCTCAAGAATTATGCATGTGTTAACACCATCCATAAACTCTTGATCAGCCTTGAACAAATCAAAGGAAAAATTTTGGGGCTCGAGTAATAAGCCATTATGCATATGTGCTAGTCGAGGTCAAATGGTTTCATATTTTCTTTTGTTTCTCCCATAGTTAAGGTCAGATGGCCTCCTTGGTCTTGTCCATGGCCTTGTAGAGATAATCCATTGGTTTTTTTTCCCATCCACAAACAGCAAAACTTGTAACAGTCACCCAAAACAAAATAGTATGAAATTTTTAAATTAAAGATGTAATAATTTGAACAGTAAAAATAAACAAAATGTAAATCATAAATCTAAGAAATTACAAATTTATAAGTTACACAAACTTAAAAAGTAGCGGAGTAACTTACTTTGTCAGTTCATAATCAGTAAGTTTAAAATTAACTTGAGGATGTCATCTGTGCACTTGGCAAACATAATATAGCATTTCCCATCCAGCCTTTCAAATATGGGAACTTCAACTACTGAGTGCTCACAAGCATATGCTTAAGAGATGTTAGTGAGGCTACGATGCTCTACAAGGTGATGAAGTTGATGGCAAATCGTGTGATTCTTGATCACACAAAGTCCTTTCCTTTGGTTTGCTATCTCATCAAGTTAAGCACCCAAGGATGGTTATAGATGTATCTGCATTTTCAGACACAACTTAAATGACATTCTCAAGACCTACTTCAATGACCACCTTTTTTAACATATTGCACAAAGTACTAGCATTTTTCACTTCGTAGGAGAAAAGAATGGTTTTTGAGAACACAACAAAATTTTAACCACCAAAGCTACAACCACACTTTGATGTTGAGGAGAGAGAGAGAGAGAGAGAGGCAAGCACTATTAAAGAGAGGAGAACATGCTTCTAACTGCTGAAACCAAAGAGAAGCCAATGTATTCTTGAATCCCATCAAACACCATTCCCAACCACACACTCCAATCCCTTAAGACATTCCTCAATCTACCATCTTGTGCACACAATGATTACTTGATGGGAAGTTTTTTATATCATTTCAAACTGATAGAAAAATAGTAAGATAATATGTATTGTTATTGGTAATCCTACAAGCAATAACAATCATATACTACATGTTAGTGTTTTATAGCTGCGGGAGGTATTTCCTTAAGCTAAATTAATCATAGGCAGGCATCACTTGTTAAATAAAGTATTATATTCAACTAGAAGGTCGGCTCTAGAGAAGAGCACCTAGTTTGGTATATAAAGGAGAAGGTGTCCTCATTTGATCATCAATTTCATTCCATTCCAATTCAAATTCTTCAGCAGCAGGTTCTCCCTTCAAGAGCAGCAGATACGACTCAAGAAGAAGAGTTAGATATTTTGTGTATTCAAAGAAATTGCACTACATACAAGTGTGGATCCATTGTATTGTATTTGGCCTTTCTAGGGCCTGATTTTGAGTGCTATTCCTGCACTTATTATTCTAATTTATCAGAGAATATCTTGATGAGTTTTTCTCCCTCCAGTAGGAGGGTTTTCCCAAGGTAAATTACTGTGTTCATTGTTGTGTTTTCTGCTTATTGCATTTCTGATCCTAAAATCAACATGGTATTAGAGCGGGATTGATAAGTTCAGTCAGGATCGCTGGGAGGATTGTGAAATGCATGCGCCAAGTTTGCAAGATATTATATGCAATTGTCAATGCTTATTAAAATACTTTCCCTTATTGATATCATATTGGAGCTGCAGGGATTAGTTAAGCATCGATAGCTTCACAATACATATTACAGTGTAAATTCTGGAGCCGCCACCCAGATTTCCAACACATCAAATAAAGTTTGATTCGTATATTTCTGTGAATCGCATGGTTCTACAAACTGTCGCTTAATTTATGGGAGGAAAACTGAAAAAGAATTGGAGTTGCAGCCTATTCTGGAAAATGCAAGAGTTTCAATTTATCGAGAGCAACTTGCAAATATGTGGAAAGTGATTATCGGGATTTTGATAAAATACATGATACAAAGTCCATAGAGAACATTAGCATAATGAGATTATCGGGCTTCCTTCAGTCACATGCCTGTGCAATGTTTAATCTTGTTATTTTGGTTTGTCGCACCATAATCATTGTCGAATCATATTATAAAGAATTGAATATTCTGAAGGTAGCGCTTCATTTGTGATAGCCGAGAGTCTCAGTTTGAGTCACAATGAAGTCTAAGAAGTCGATCATTTGCTAGTATTCGGTGATAGAGTGTCAGCCTCTGGAATATCCATCGGTAGATTGAAGAAGCTCAGTAACGAAGTTGAACAATTTAAATTTGCAAGGTGCCGATATACTCTAGAGGCTGCCAACTGGGTGTATCACCTTTCCTAGGTGCAGCTGGGCAGGTGTATTTACATTTCACAATCATCCGGAAAACAACGAACTCCATTGGAAGGAGAGGAGACATCTGCGGTTGAGATTTGGGATATTGATAGTGAAGAGCAGGTGATTTATTTTGGTCGAGTCTATGCTGTTTTGAATGAGGACTGGCTGGAACTTAACTCACAAGCAATTGTGTAGATTCTGAATTGTGCAAATGAGAAAAAGGCACTGGTGCGAAATCCACAAATTTGTTGAGAAACCACTTCCAGAGGATTTTTCTAATCTTTGTTTTGAGGCAAGGATTAAGAGGGAATTTTGTGTTTAGCAAAATGGAGGAACTGGAGTGACTCAATGAGAAGAAGTGAAGGTGTCAACTACATGGGTTGTAGTGTTGCAAGGCCAGGTGCCAAGTCGTTGAAAGACTTTTCCAATTGCAGAGAATGAGAATTGCACAAGATAGTCAACCTGGATTTGGCATTGGTAGCTCCGCAAACCTATTCAGAATAGGGTAATTTGGGATGAGGTCGAGGAGGACTAAGTCCTGGAGTGAAAGGAGGATTGGACTCTTGCAAGTCAGTTAAAGGTGTTGCTAGGAGTAGTGTCGGAAGTGTGTGTTGGAAATCGTTCCTCTAAGGCAAGCATTGCAGGCAATCTTGGACAAGGAGGTCAAGAGATTGATGCGGGTACTTGGAGGTTCAAAGGGAGTCACAGCATCATTAAGATTTGTTGTAATGTATATTTCTCTAAGACAGAGAAATATGAGGTGAAAGCCCTTGTAGTGTATATTTCTCTGAGACAGAGAAATAAGAGGTGAAAGCCCTTGTATTGTATATTTCTCTGAGACTGAAAAATATGAGGTGCGAGCCCTTGTACATCTCTGAAACTGAGATGTGTTTTTTCCACAAATGGGTGTAGCCATTGTGGATGTCATGTTGAGAGACTCCATGACAAGCCCTTGTACATCTCTGAGACTGAGATGTGTTTTTCACAAATGCGTGTAGCCATTGTGGACGTCATGTTGAGAGACTCCATGATGAGGATATTTGAGAACACCTCCCTAGCTAAGAGGGAGTGTTAGTGTTTTATAGCTGCGGGAGGTATTTCCTTAAGCTAAATTAATCATAGGCAGGTCGGCATATCACTTGTTAAATAAAATATTATATTCAACTAGAAGGTCGGCTCTAGAGAAGAGCACCTAGTTTGGTATATAAAGGAGAAGGTGTATCCTCATTTGATCATCAATTTCATTCCATTCCAATTCAAATTCTTTAGCAGCAGGTTCACCCTTCAAGAGCAGCAGATACGACTCAAGAAGAAGAGTTAGATATTTTGTGTATTCAAAGAAATTGCACTACATACAAGTGCAGATCCATTGTATTGTATTTGGCCTTTCTAAGGCCTGATTTTGAGTGCTATTCCTGCACTTATTATTCTAATTTAAGAGAGAATATCTTGCTGGGTTTTTCTCTCTCAAGCAGGAGGGTTTTCCCAAGGTAAATTACTGTGTTCATTGTTGTGTTTTCTGCTTATTGCATTTTTTATCCTAAAATCAACAATAGGATAATAATATAAATGAACCAACATTATGCTTCATTAAAGTTTTTGGAGCTTTAAAAAGGTTTTTTACTATCCACTGATTTAAATTGTTTTACAATCAAATAAGATATTCATCCAACACTTACAACCAGTTTAACTCGCTAGATAATGAAAGTCACATTCAACTGGACAACGCCCTCAAGACCCTACAACCACTAACTGAATTGATAAGTGAATTATTCAAGTCATTAGTCCACTGATTTGCATACCAACCCAGCCTATTGGGTCCGTGAAGTTAGGATTGACTTTTTACCTGGTTTAGGACTAGAGGGACACTCACCATCAAGGGAATCACATGAGGGTATCCAAAAAACATAGATCGAGTGTTCATCTCATATCCCACAAAACTAGCAACTCATCTCACACATCTCATAATGCATTTGAAATTTGTAATATCAAGTAATATGGATAGGACTGCATCATCACAATATAGGATGAAGCCGATATTCCTTTCTCCAATCTGGGGCACATCTCATGGTATCAATTGCATAACTGCTTCAAGCAAGATTATTAGCATTCTAGCCAAATAATGCAAATTAAATTTACTGAAACATTCCACATAGCCCACATTGGGTGAACCACATTAAAAAATTTGTGTCTCTGTGTAATTCGTTTTTATTTATTTCTGTTATCTGCATTTCTAATAAGTTATTTAATTGCTCCATCCTGCTGGTAAACCCCAACAACTTCAACCTGCATTAGGGTTATCATGGAAGCCTTGTTTCGACCAGTCCTCTTCACTGCTCTAGGACCATCTGCTCATACATTGGATAGGCTGTGGTTGAGCAGCTGCTAAACATCAAGACAAGGATCACCAACACCTTGCTACCTTAAACTATCACAAGGAAACTATCACAAGGCTATCAGACTCCATTATTTCAGTTAGTGGTCTGACAGCCCTTGGGACTTCTGAAGGTCGGTACAATAAATGTTATGGGGAATGTACCCTTCAGAAAATTAGCAGATCTCTTCTATTTCAATTTTGCAATATTAGGAGTCCACCATTGATTGCTTGATCTAGGAGTTCCTTGAATTATTGAAAAACAATTGAATTCAGTGTATGTGTGATTTAAGAAATCAAAAGTTACATTCTCCAATCGAACATTCTTTATTTAACAAAAAGGAAAATAATCAGCAACTTTGCATTTCGGGTCTTCTTTCTGTTAGTTTTGTTTCCCATTTATGTAATCACTGCAACTAGAATAGTTAGAAAAGGATTGCGTTATGAGCTTTCTGTTTCTTTCATCGACTACGGATCAATTTAGTTTCTTCGCAATGCTTTCCTTCATCATGTCAGTGAAGGCATTGCTATGTTTTTGCCACATTGAAGACTGCTGAGATATACATTTGTGTTTTGAAAGAGATTTATGTAGCCTTGAAAAGCATCTGTATTGTGTTGTGTTGGTGTGAGGAAAATTAGAGTATCGAAATACCTGGGGTTTAGAGAAAATGCCGATGTCGCCAGTGAAAGGGCTGGTGTCTTCTTCAACCTCCACGATAACATTAGCGGTGTCGGGAAGGTCAGGGGGGCCGGCGTCGAGGGTGATGGTAGCGGACTGGAAGATTCCCAGCCTGTGGAGGCGGGCGTTGGCACGCGTGGCCGCCTGCACCAGCTCCTGCATCGTCCCCGCGTTCCTTAGTTCCTCCAGCTCGCCTTCCACCACACAATCCTTCGTCTTTGTGTTCCCTTTTATCGTAATGTCGTGAACGCGTATTGGGACTTTCTCGCGGGACAATCGCTGGATGAGTTTGCCAACTTGCCCTACTCTCCTCTCCCCATTCTGTTCCTCCTCCTCATCCACCTCCTCATCCTCCTGGTCTTCCTCTTCCTCCTCCTCTTTCTCCATTGTATCGGAGACAAAATGAGGAGACGGCTCCGCCATTGATGAGGACGCAGAAGAACCCTAGGTTACTGAATGAAGAAGCCTTTATTTCAGAACTTGCCACTCTGTCTGCATATCACAACGCTCATTTCAACATGAAACGCAACGTAGGTTATTACGCCGAAAGCGTTCCGACCTGTAAAAGCGTATCGACGGCTATCTTGCGTCCGTATCAATGCAAGACGATTAAACGAATTTCAGCCGTTCATCATTTTTCGCCATTTTTTCACTGTTTTTCGCCCTTTTATTTGGCTGCTTTCCCCGCCGCTATTGGTTTCCGCTCCTCCAAACTCTTCCTCGCTGGTATTGACCTTTCCCTTCTCCAATTTGGCGAGCTGCAGCCTAAAATAAGGTTTCGCCGAGGGTTTTAGAGTCCTACGTAGTTAAGTATATACTAGCATAATTAATATATAATGCATATTTTATATAATAAAAAATAAATTATAAATAATATAATTATATTAATTATTGCTATATATACTATATTTTTTAACGGAGAAAGCTAAAGTGTAGACAAAAAGCACTTATGTATGTAATATTATATCATAAACCCTATCTCACGTGTTGGACAAAACGCATCGACGAAAAGACTTGACAGACAGTTAGTCGCGTGTCATCATGTGTCCATCATCGGAAAAGGACATGGAGCCAACGGGGAAGTCAAAAAGTAATAGACAAATTACCCTAAACATCGCCATTTTCCACATTTCATTTTGCAGTTTGTTGGGGAGGGACGCGTGGGCGACAGAATGGAGTTGCAGGCAAAAGCGTTTGGAGGTTGAACCAGATTATGTTTTTATGAGTTTTTTTATGTACATAGGTGTGTTTTGTCTACATTTTAGCCACGTCCACATAGCTAAACGTTGCCATTTGCCACATTTCATTTTGCAATTTGTTGGCGAGTGCGGGTGATGGAATGGAGGTCGAACGAGAGCAATGCATTCGACAAGTGCAGTGGCTAGCCAACAGGTATGTATATCTACTACATGATCTATATATGTCATTTTGCCATTTTGCATAGGAAGTGTGAAGTATTTAACAGTGTTAAATGGGTTTTCTATGAAGCATTGAACGACTATTCGTTAAAGAAAATGGGTTTTCATTGATGGCAAAATAAAATGTTTTGTTTGCGTGTAGGGTTTTCATTTCAAATGCATAGTTGTTTATATTTTGAGGGTTTTCAAATTTCACTATGAAGAATTGAATGGCTATTCATTGGGAAGATGGGTTTGCATTGACAGGAAAATAAAGGGGTTTTCATTTGAAATGCAGAGGTGTTTTGTGTGTTTTAGTGGGTTTTTATGTTAGCTTTTAAATTTTTCATTTTGGCTATTCATTGCGAAGATGGTTTTTCATTGACGAGAAAATAAAGGTTGTTCCTTGTGAAAATGGGTTTTCATTTGAAACACAATGTGAGTTATATGTCAACAGGTTTTCAAAATCATAATTGGCAATGGACAAAAAGCCCAAAACCGTACACGCAAACAAAACCTTTTATTTTCCCGTTGACATTCTCATTATAAAGGTTGCAGTGTCTAAATGGTTTTGAAACATTAGTTGGGTTGCAAGTTTTGTAAAACATAGTGTTTTGCATCCTACAATTTTACAAAATAATATGTATGTATTGAAAAGGTTTGTGTTATTTAGACCGTAGGAATGTGGTGATAGGCACCGTTTTGTAAACACCCAGTAAGGTATTTGGCTTCAATGTGTTGAGGGTTTTACAACATTGTGTGGGTTGGAGGTTTCATAAATCATGTTGTCACCTCACCTCCCACTATGTTTTCCAACCTGCAATCATACTATGCATGTATATTTGGATAAATGCATAATGACATTTCCCTTTTTTCATCTGATTGGAAGAAATAAAATGCTCAACATTATTTGCAGTGTTGGAAAACACACTGTCCCATGTCATTTAGTTCATTTTGAAAAGTTTTGTTTCGTTACGACCAAGAATGCAATGAAGTCCACTTTCAAATTTTTGAACAACTCTTTGCTACAGTCAAAATGGCATTTCACTTTCTTCATCTGATTGGAACAAATAAAATGCTCACATTATTTGTAGTGTGAAAACACACTATCTCATCTCAATTGTTCCATCAAATACTGGTATATTATATGAATTGGCCTTTAATACTAGTATATTATATGATTCGACCTTTAATATTGGTATAGTATACTGTTAGGGGAGAAGCTAAAGTGTAGACAAAACGCACCTATGTATGTAACGTTATATCATAACCCCCATCCCCCATCCCATGCACTGGACAAAACACACCGATGAAAAGACTTGATAGATGGTTAGTCGTGTGTCGTCACATGTTCATTGCAAGAAAAGGATGTGCGGTCAGCGGGAAAGTCAAAAAGCAATAGACAAAACACCCTAAACGTTGCATTTTCCACATTTCATTTTGTAGTTTGTTGGGGAGGGACATGCAGGCAATGGAATGGAGTTGCAGGTGTTCACGTAAAGCAATAGACAAAACGCACCTAAACGTCCCTCAAATAATGGTGTCTAAATGGTTTTGCAACATTAGGTGGGTTTTAGGTTTTGTAAAACACAATGTTTTGCATCCTACAATTTTACAAAATAGTGTGTATGTATTGAAAAGCTTTGTGTTATTTAGACTATAGGAGTGTGGTGAAAGGCACCATTTTGTAAACACCCAATAAGGTATTTGGCTTTAGTGTGTAGTTGGTTTTATAAAATTTTGTGGGTTGGAGGTTTCATAAATCATGTTGTCACCTCACCTCCCACTATGTTTTCCAACCTGCAATCATATTGTGCATGTATATTTGGATCATATTAAGAAATTGAAACATAATTTTTACTGTGTGTAAGACTTGTTATAAGGTACCTTTCATTACATTTGTATTGTCTAAATTACATTTGTATTGTCTAAATTACATTCATACTGTTTTGTAAAATTCTAGGTTGCAAAACACTAGTTTTCTCCTCCAACTCCTACACTTGCACTCCAACCTTCAGCTTTCAATGTGCAAACATGAAATGCAGAGTGTTTTCCCCCTTCTTTCTCCAAACTGAAAATGCACACATCAGTCTACCTCCAATTCTCGCACCAGAAAAAAGCTCTAAAAATGACAACTCATACTCACATTGTTTGTACTATGTAAATTGCATTCATATTGTTTTGTAAAATTCTAGGTTGCAAAACACTAGTTTTTTAAAATTTGCAACCCACATAATATTTTAAAACCCTTTACAAGTAACAACCCAATTGGTTACACCTCAATTTGGTATGTTTTGTGATTTCCTTGAGAGCCTTTTGTGAATTATATAGTAAGAATGTAATGAGATTGGAAAACACCGAGATTTTAAGAAATCTACAACCCACATAGTGTTGTAAAACCCTCTAGACGTAATAGCCCAATTGGTAAGTCGAGAAAATCGAGTTGATCCACCTATGTACTTGCAGTTGGTTAGAAACCCCTCACCTCAACTCGATTGATCATCTCCCCCACTTGCAACACCATCTTGCTCTTCAACATTTCACTTTCAACCTGCAAAATGAGAAAACCCAAAACACAGAGTGTTTTCCAAGAACAATACTTGTTACAACGTAAAATGCATGTCTTAATCACATCAACGCCCTTCCCTCTTGCAGTGAACGGATAGCTTCTCGCATAAGGCAAAAAAAACATCGGCGTAATTCGATGTGATGGGACACCTCCTCATTTCCTCACCGTGGCGTTTCCTCCTGTTTGTTGGTTTCATCACTTTTATCATCCATCTTGGCAGGCCCTACATTATGTCGTCTCATCATGTTATGTATGCTTCTATGTATGTTGTTATGTATGTCTTTATGTTTTTTTGTATGTACATAGGTACATTTTATCGAGAGATTAGTTACGTCCATAGAGGGTTTTACAACATTGTGTGGGTTGGAGGTTTCATAAATCATGCATTCACCTCCCACAGTGTTTTCCAACTTGCCATCATTCAAAGTTTGAATGGTTGTTGTAAAACAGTGGGTCTTTATAAAATGTTGTCTTTCATTGCATTCCTACTGCCTAATTAACAAAAGCTTTTCAAGATATTCCTACCCATGCTCTCCACCATGTAACTTTGAATGTACAAAATAAAATAAATGGCAAACCACATTGTGTTTTCCAACCTGCAAATTATATTTTGCATTTATTTTTAAATCATATGAGGAATTTGAATTCCATTTTTTTTGTGTAAGTAAGAGATGTTATAAATTGTGAAGGTGAATGAACTTTAGTACATTCTTACTGTCTACAAACTTTAAGGTTTTTATTAGAAGTATGTTGTCTATATATAATTGCATGTTGGAAAATAGTATGTGTTATGAAACCTGCAAACCAAATACTATTCTCAGCTTTGAGAGTGTCTTTATGATTAGAGAATGCAAATGTTTCTACCTTTTCACATAGGACTCTCATGTCTCCATCCAATTGATTCTCTTTTTTGCGCTGACATCCTATTTTGCCTTCTTTTCATGTTATGTATGTTTTTATGTGTAACTCAAGAAAATGAGCAAGATTAAGCAATACAATGCAATAAACTCAAATCTAAACCTACGCTAACAATAAAGAACAATGGAATTAAAGCATAAATAAAAAAACAATCTCACCAAAAGTCTCATCCATTCCATGAATCACCTTCATTGCACTTCTTCATTTCGTTGTAGTATTGATGCCCTCATATTTCTCTTAAGTATGCAAATACGGCCTATTGATAATGATTAGCAAAATGTTGAAGATTCTTAAAGTTGCTTCCAAACACATAAGATTTCGAGAGGAGTAATAATGATGAAGGTAAAGTCAATCTATAGAAAATTGATTTTTGAATGACAGGCTCGAATTAAAAGATAAATCGATGATCAAGATTAAAAATACGATATGTGATAGAGTTAAATTTAGATTAGTGTGAGTGAAAAAGCATAAATGGTGGAGATTAAATTAAATAATAATTTGTTTTTAGTGGAAACTAGAAGAATAAAGACTATATGTAAAGATAAAGATTGAAATAGATAGAAGATGAGAATAAATTAATTAAATAATTAAAGTTATTTAATTAATAAAGGTTTGCACATAGAAGATAAGAATAAATCTAGACAACTGACTAATTAAGACAAAAAGTCTATTTGTTAGAAACAATCAGATATTAAATCAGGAGATAACTGACTAATTTAATTAAATCTTGACTTAAGTGGTAAATGATTAATTAGATAACTAAGCGATTATCTAATTATAGAAAAATATGCTAGGAATAATTTATTTTTATGAATTAAATAATTATTTTATTAAACATTCGAAATTTGGGGATTGACTAGAAAAAAGGTTAATGAATAATTAAATAATTTCAGATGATTATTTAATTATAGTCGAAAATGTGATGAGGGTAAATTAAATAACAATTTATTTAATCTTTAGAAAGAAGATATATTTAATTATAGATGTATTTAATTAGTCAGGAAAAGATAAAGGTGCAAATGAATTAATTAAATAATTAAGGTTATTTAATTAATGGAGAATAGGTGACTTTAGAAAATAATTAAATAATTAAAATTATTTAATTATGATAATGAAGATGAGAATTATGTCAAAAATTGAAGTCGTAGGCCTAGACCATTTTTTAGTGTCTACAGTTTGCCCCTCTTTGATATAATTTCATTTCGACGTTGTGTCAAAGAAAATTAGTCAAAACATGCCCTTGTCATGCCCCAGTGTAAAATAGGTAAGGGTAAGCCCCCTCGAGAAAAAATGACAATTTTTTGAAAAATTCAAAAAAAAAAAAGGAAATTGTCCCGATTAGGTAATTTGATAGCTAGAAGTTCGATGGTGGCGGAAGAAATCAATTTCGATGAGGTCTGGTATGCAAAATGAACATCGAAAATTGGTAAATAGTGCACCCAATACACAAGGTATGAGAAAAACCCTCCCTCCAAAAACCCTAGGTATAAATAGGATTTGGGTGGAAAATGAATTCATTTGTACCCCTCAAGTTTAGAAAACCTTGATTTTGCTCTGGAGTACTCAACCAAAATGTCGCCTATTCCATACATCGAGCACCGCGGATATCAAGTTAGGACCTTTAGATGGCCAGCAGACGTAGAACCCCCGGTATGTACCCCAAAACCGTCTTTTGAAATTTTAATTGTCACACATTTTTAGGCCATTAAAATTTATTTTTCAAATGCGTCGTTTCCGGTTCAATGCATATGCATTCGTATGCGACGCATTTGGTCACGATACAACACATGTAAAAACACGTTTAGGCTGATGTGGCATTTTGTTTATATGAATGCATTTGTTTAATTCTACATCGCATTTGATACCATGTGTTGCATTTGCTTTATTTCTCGCATGTTTGATTGTGCACCGCATTTGATATAATGTGACGCATATGCATTATTTGTTATGTGTACTTTCTTGTTTCACGCATTTGCATTATTATAACGCATTTACATACTTGAATGATGCATGTGAAGTTATGTGACACATTTGCTATGTTGAATGATGCATGCGAATTTTTGCAGCTCATTTTATAGTAAAACGACGCATTTTCCTGTCATTTTTTTTTTTTGAAATGTTATGCTATAAAAATTGCCTTTATATTTCTGACACAAGGTATTTGTTATGCATTTGCAGGTTACTTTGGATCTGATATACACCCGGGAGTCGAGGTCGGCTACCTACGATCTACAAGATCAGCTACGCAGTGTTGAGAGACGGTTGATATGGAACCTTGGGTTGGATCACATGAAATTTATGCCCACCATTCAGGCAAATCAAGGTATGATGACTGCACTCTATGCGTGATGGCACTCAGAGACTTCCTCTTTCCATTTGCCTATAGGAGAGGCTACTGTTACCTTAGAGGATGTCTATAAGATTTTGAGATTATTGATCAGGGGTGAGAGAGTCCTTTATGATACCTAGAGGGGTTATAGTGAGCTCACCCCATTTTATGTGCATGATGATTTTAGACACCTCGATATTGAGCATTATGAGATCATATGGCATGTCCTTGCTGATAGATATGAGCGTATTGATTGTATGTTGTACACGATTGTTGGGATTGTACTACCTGACCGTCAAGGTCTTGGGTTTCTTGATGGGTGGGGTGAGATGTTGGTAGGGATGTTGGAGCGACAGGTTGTGTATACATGGGGCCCCTTTTTACTTGCGATGTTATATTTTCACTTGCATGATATAGCTTACAGGGAGGCACAGTCGGATGAGTTGTGGCACTACTCTCCTGATGATCTGGGCATGGGAGCACATTGTTGTTTTCCACCCAGTAGTTGTATTTGAGTTAGATGATAGATCTCCTTATGTTTTTCGATATACTGGGATTAATCAGACTCATATGGGAGACACAAGGTATTGGAGGCACGTTATTGACACCCTCGTGCAGTTCTATATGGAGGCCTTACATGGATTATGCACAGTGGTCTGATGAGCATAGACACTTACCTTTCTACCGACAGACAGAGTATTTGATCGAGAGGACTATTTCTAGGGTTCACATCATTGAGAGACACCTACTTGATAGAGTTCTTCAAAAATTTGGTGAGGTCCTGTTATGCCTTGCATAACCACGCCATCTTTTGCCTTGGTCAAAATGGGTCCCCCTTTATATTTTTGTCCTTGGTTGTTTTTCAAATAGTTTGGAGTCTTACTTTTCCAATACTTTGTTTTTCTTTGGTTTGTTCTGTCGGAATTGAAGTTGGAATTGAATCGGGTTTTGAAACTTCTTTCAAAACACATTCTGATCCCCATCCCGACAGTACTTCTTTTCAACTTTTTGTTTTGTCTTTGTCGGAGCCAGAGCCGGAGTGAAAGATAAGTCGTAATTTATTCAAAGTTTCAAAATCAAATACTGTCTCGCCTCTGCCTCCGCTTTTGGGTCTTTTGTTTTAAACTAGGTTTTGTTTGTTAATTTTTCTTGTTTCGGTCTTTTTTTTAAATTTTTTGATGTTTTGTTTCGCTTTATTCTTTATCGGCAGAACCGGACCTAGAACGGGAACCAAGTTGGAAAGTTAAACAAGTTTCCGAAACAGTTTTCATTCTGATTCCACTCCCATTGTTTCTTGGTCGTTGACCTTTATTGAAGTCGCACAGTAGTAATGTGCCAGTTCCTTCCGCAATTCTGACTCCGCTCTACTACATTTATTGCATTAATGACAGGTGCCATGCATGCGTGAAACTCTGATTTTTTACCTTAATTAAGGATTAATGCGTAAGTTATTACCATTATTGTTAAGAGATTGAAGAGTGAACCAGAGTTGCAGTGAAGCTTTTGTGCGAGTGAATCGATTGATAGAGATACAGTTGTGCACAGATTGCTTCAGGAGGTTAGCCTATTTATTTGCATTCGAGGTAGGGTTTTCTATTCTCATTTTTCTTTTTCTTTTTGCATTTTTTATTTCTGTTCGTTTTGGATTGTTTTGCTTTGGGAAAATTCGTGATTCTCAGTAAGTTCGCATGTTTTGTTTTTCTTTGTTTGTTTGTTTGGATTTCTTGTCTTCGTTTTGGCTTTTGTATCTGGTTTCTTTGTTTTCAACACGGTCGTTTTCACATTTTAGTCGTGACCGAATCGTGGTGCCCTAGTTTTTAAAATGCGTAGGTTAATTACGGTTCCACAGTGAGTAGGGTTTGTCAAATTCTTGTTTTTACTTAGGAATCTTGTTTTGCATTCAGTCTGGTTAATTTAGAAGGGTTAAATTCATACCCTAGTTATTATATATTGAGGGTTTTTAGTTTAGGGTTTTTACGCATTTCTATGTTCATTTTTTTAATTTAAATATGATGCCCTAAAAGGTACAGTCACATCTCGGTCATATGGGGATGGTCTTATTATGTTATATTTAAGCCCCTTTTCGTTTTGATATGACCTAGTCCTTAATCATGAAGTTATTTATCAAACTGTTAAAAAACACTTATGACATCATGGTTATTTTAGGCGGAAGCAGGATCGGAATCAATCTAGACTTTGAACCATGTTTTTGCAATAAGTATTGATTCCATTTCCATCCCATCTCCGACTTCGCTTATAGTAAGAAGCATTCTTTCAAAATAACGATAACCTAGGCGGAAGCGGAAACGGAACCGAAACTGAATATGAAATTAGAAAATTTGAAAGAAACCAAATCAGTTTCCATTCCAGTTTCGGTTACCATTCTAGTTCTGACTCTAGTCCCGCTTGTTATTATTGTAATCTCAATAACGATTTTGGCTCCGAGCCCGACAATGTTTTAAAGGAGACTGTTTAGAATGTTTTTCTGCTTGGTTCCGCCTCCGATATATATATATATATATATAAAGGGTAAGGTTTTAAAGCATATTTTGTGATGTTTATTCAAGGATCTAATTGGAGTTTTTGTTGCAGGAAAGCTAAAGAATTTCAGGAGTATCGGGAGAAGCTTCCCAAAGGAATCAGCTTGCAGAAACATCAAAGGCAGCAACTAAGCCTAAGAAGATTAAGCCGTAGCATCTAACTTATACCTTGAGGTATAATCATAGGGGTCCTGTTGTCACTACAAGCAAAGTGGAATCGGATTGGTCTGATATAACTGACACCAATCTAGGTTCATACAATTTTGTGGAGTTGTATTCGAAAACATTCGCTGAGGATATAACAGGGAGAACTCAAAGAATAGTTGAGTCTGGCTTGGCTCACATCACCTTATTTCCTCTATCTATCCAATGCCCGGAGTTGATTCTGACAGCAACAAGGGCTTACAATCCAGCCACTAGGCAGTGTATGGATTCACAGGACAATGTTATTATTGATTTAACTCCTCAAATGTTTCAACATATGTTTAGTGTCCCGAATCCAAAGAACCTGGTACAATTGAAGGAGGTAGAAGCTTTAGAGAAATATAGCAAATACAAGGAGGCCAACAAAGCTCACTTGAACAAGAAATGGTTGAGAACAGAGAAGAAGTCTTTGACCAAGCTTCATGATCAACCAAAGAGGACAAAATTCTACAAAGAAGTATCATACCTAATCATGATGTTGTCTAGAGTCTTTGGGAAGCGGGATGCATTTCATTTTAAGGAATGGATGTTTCCCTTCATTCAGACCATCTTTAATGGCAAACAACAGTGTGATTGGCCAATGGTTGTCTTTGATGCTATTCATGACCAGTTAACTAGAATAAGGGAAACCAAGAGCTTCTTTATGACTTCCTATGTTGTTTATGTAGCAGCTAGAGGAGGCATCTTTCCAGGTTTGAATAGAGTGGGAATCTTGGGGGAAGCTGAGGGACAAAGGAAAGTATGGGATCATTATGATCAGCTATCTCTACAAATATCTGAAACACAATTTAGAAGGGTTAATGATGCATTCTTATATGTAATCATTAACCAGCTTAATGGAGATGCAGGATATAGATTGAGCCAGGAAGATATGGCCTTTATCATGGAATGGGGATGTTGGTATATCCAATACCCCAAGTTCACTTATTTCAAACTGGCTGGATTTGAAGGTCATCCCCACTTGCTCCCAAGATGTTGTAGCAATAGGATGGTTCTAATGGAATTTGTATATCAGGTTTTGGGGATCAATGTCAGATTTGGGTTGAAGCACAAAACAAGGTGTCATAAGTTCCCCATGCAATTGGGTGAATACAACTGTCAACATCTTGTGTGAGCTAAGGTAGTTTGTAGTGAATTGATACATCTGAAACTAGGTTTGTACACTGCTCAAAAACACTTTGACCCAAAAAAGAAAATGAATGCTTTGCTGCCTTCGATTTTTGACAAGCATTTCAACTTGCTAGAAGACTTATGGAGGGATCTTTAGGATGAGTATGACCTCAGGAAAAGGAATTATGAGAGGTTGCCTATTTCACTCATGGTAGAATTTGGGATCAAGGATGACATCCCTGATACATTAGTAGATGATGGAGTGGTGTTAGATCCATCATATGAAGCATTAAATATTGGTACCAAAGCTTGGATCCGGTGGACTGGGATGGTGAGGAGACCATTGACATAAAGCAAATAGGGAGGCCAGTTTTGGATAGAAGTATCCACTAGGCTGTCCTAAGAACCAAAACTCCTCAGGAACCGGCTCCTAAGAAGGGGAAGGGATATAAAAGAATCAAGAGGAAATTGCCTTCCAAGGAGCCCTTGGAATTCTTCCCTCCTGACATTGAAGAGATTGAGCTTGAAGCATCGGCTCAAGATGAACCAGAGGCACAGGAGAAGGAGGCCCAAATAGAACCCGTGGCTTCAACACCAGCATTAGGTGAGTCATCTACTCAAGTCCCACTTATAAAGCAGCAAAGTGAAGAATTGCAAAAAGGCACTCTTTATGATACAGTTGAGACCTTGAAGGGAAAAGGAGTAGAGGTGGAGAACCATGATGTGGGAACAGACTATGATGAGACTTTGTCAGAGAAGGATGCATAAGAAGATATGCCTCTAGAGGAGGAAACTGAACATGTACTGACGGAGGAGGATCAATGGGCACTATTTGAGGAGGCAAAGAAGGCTTTGGACGATCAAGCACATGTAGAGGCCATAGAGAAGCAAAAGGCAATTGATGCTAAGGCACAAGTTGATGTCTTATTCCAACAACGATAGGTAGAAGCCAAACAAAGAGCTGATGAAATAGAAGAGCAACAAAGGAAAAAGGAGCAGGAGCTCAAGATCAAAGAAGAAAATGATAAGCTGGAGTTAATATAGAAAATTCATGATTTGGAGGAAGAAAAGGCAAAGCAACGAAGGGAAAGGGAAGTTCTTGTGGCCAAATTGAAGCTTGCTGAAGAGGCCTATAAAGAGAAAGAGGAAGTAGAACGAGTGCAAAAGGAAAAGGATTCTGAGGAGCTGATTAAGCAGCAAAAGGAAAAAGAAGATGCCGATAGATTGAGGGCATCAGAGGAAGAGAGAAACCGGGAAATGGAGAAGAAGAGATTAGAGGAAGAAAAGTTGAAAAAGGAAGAAGAAGAGAAGAGGATACGAGAACAAAAAAATAGGGAGGAAGCTAAAAAGCTTGCTCAGACAAATGTGGAGCAAGAACAACAAGAAAAACAAGTAAATGTGCAACCACCCTCTACTACTGTTGTTGCTTCTTCTTCAACTATAATGACCACTACTCCAGGTGCTCCCACTTGGTTAAAATTGGATCTTCATAAGAGATCAGTGACACCTTCACAACCTCTCAATTGGGACGATATGATGAAGGAAATTGAGAAAGAAAGGCCCAAGAAGAAGGCCAAAATCCTACATTCCACTAGGCTCACCGACAGAGGAGAAATTGCTGTTGAATGTGCCATACCAATTATGGACAAGGATGTAGGAGACATGCAATTGCTTGATTACCAGTTGGGCACTATTAACTTGGGGAGACCCACCAGAGATCAATAGATGAATTTGATAGATGTGGTAGCTTCATCCACTAAATCCAAAATGATGAAAAATAAGCAGAAAAAGGATGAGCTTAAGGCTCAGTTGGATCAATTGCATTCTTTCTTGAAGAGTGTTTATGCTCCGAGGTCACAACAAATTGCCTTCATTGAAACACCAATTTTGCTTATTAAGAAAGAGGTGGATGATTTGGTACAGGTAAGGAGTAAGGCAGAGATGTTGGATAGGTGGACTAATAAGATAAATCAGAAAATAAGTGAAGTACTGGACAACAGTTTTGAGGTTCACAAAATGACGAAGGAGCTAATAGAGGAAATGAACCAGTATGTCAAAGTATTGGGAGAACAGGAGGAGGAGTACAAAGGATATAGTTAGAGGTTGAAGGAGGTTAGCAAATTGCCAAAGTCCACTCTTCTAGAACAGTCAATACTTGAAGAGGACAATAAAGATTTCTTGGAAAAGACTTCCAGTATACTCCGGTTTAGATCAAACTTTCTATACAAGCATAAAAATGAAGTTCAAGATTCTGTCAAGGATCTGAATGAACAATTTGAGGAGTTGGAAGCACTTATTGTTGTCATAGTAAATTTTAATATACCAGTAAAGGAGGGCTTGCATTTGAACCAAATAAAGGAAAAATGGGATGATAGGTTTAAAGAGGTCATGCAAAAAGGAGATGATGGTGAAGATTTTATGTTAGATCGGTTAATGGATATTAAAGAAGAGATAAGGGCAGCTAAGAGGGAGTTGAAAAAGCTAAAAGACATGAGAGGATTTGATGTTACGGAGCTAGAAAGGATCAAGTTTGAAGATAGTTGGGTTGATGGGCTGGATTTGGAGGTGCTTCAACAAGTCTTCTCCAGTTATGATGAGTACATTACAGAGCAGGCTTCGCATGCACAATTGTAACCTCATGCATGCATGGTTTTCTTTTTTCCTCCTTTGCATGCATAACTAGCAGTTTGTGGGTGCACGGTTTTATTTTCTCCTCTCCATTCTTTTCTTCTAGTTTAACTGAGTTTCCAAGATGACTTTAAACCCTAAAAGGTGGATCGACCTAAAATAGAAAGGACTTCAGATTTTTGTATATCTATAAATACCTATGAGGTATCATATTGTAAGGGTCGGCTGATGAGAATAAGATTAGCCACCTGATAGTAGGAGATATAATTTTTGTAGTTTTTACAGAGATACTTTGTCACTTTATTTACAGTTGAATATAATTAAAGGTTTTTTTTATGCAATATGGTGTTGAAAGTGAGTTTTATTGGATAAGGTTGATGAATTCTAATCTATCTGTATGTCGGTGATTGTTCTAAAGCATAAGAGTTTCTTTTGTGATGAAAATCCTTAGAAGAAACCAAATTTAAAGATTATTTCATTAGATTATATGTGAATTGAGTTTATTGATGTTTGTTGATCTATGATCTTGGCAACAAATGAGAATATGTTCTTTTATCTTTGAAATATTTATGATGTGTGTTTGTGATGTTAAATTAAGCACCTTAAATGCATGCAATAGTATGGATTATTCTGTAAATTGTATCATTCTATGGTTTTTTTGATTTGTTGGAAGAACATTCGTTGTTGAAGATATATGTCCAGATATTAGATAAGTTTTATTCATGTTTACTAATGTACACCTTGATCTATCTTTTTCTTTTATTTAAAAACCCCCCTTTTCATTAAAAACAGTTTGATGAATAAGTCATTGCTTGCATTCCTCATTACCAGCAAAGGCCCCTTGAATATTACAGTTGCATGGACCGATTGAGTGACACTAGATAGTTGAGAACCAACTACCAAGACCTTGGGAGTTAGGCTACTATATGTTGTCTTTCTTTTTCAGGAGAAATAGAGTAGAAATATTATGTTTAACGATGTTTGTGTCATTTTCACCATCAACAGGTCCAAGATGAACCACGGGGGCGAGCTGAGTTCGCCTGTTCTTCGAGAGAGGTTCCTTTGTGGGGGTCGCAAATTCCTATTGCGATGGTTGAGGCAGACATCAATGCATTACAACATGTTCAGTGGGGATGGAGGGGGGAGCTTCAGATCTTGGGACCACTGTAGGATATGATACTTGGTGGGCAGAGCATAGGCCTATTCCATATACAGATCTTGAGAAGGTGGCGCCTATAGAGCGGTGAGGGACAAAACCACAAGACCGATGTGGTGACAAAGGTGGTGGTCAAGGTGGTAGAGGTGGTGGAAATGATGGTAGAGGAGGAGGTGGGAGGGGTGGTCGATGAGGTCGATGAGGTGGTAGAGGTGGTAGAGAGGCCCAGATTTGTCACTCGTCCATGAGGAGTGGGAGAGGGAGGACATACCTATGCGGGAGGTTGGTGGAGGAGAGGAGGTTGTCGTAGGGGAGGGAGTTGGTGAGGAGCATGTTGCAGAGGAGGTCGTTGGTGAGGAGCATGTTGAGGAGGGCATTGGAGAGGAGGCGAAGATGGATGCCCTTGGTTTTCTTGCAAGGTATTGGGATGATGATGAGGAGGAGATGGGAGAGCAAGAGAGAGAGCTCTGAGACAAGATTGTTGAGGAGTGGGATGTTGATGAGGGAGAGAGGCCACGACGAGAGGAGGAGGGTCCCATTGATCAGCGACTGATCGATTTATAGGCCCGAGTAGAGGCCTTGGAGGAGCGGGTGAGAGCTGTGACAACGGAGTGGGATGCGATGTAGATGGAGAGGGACAATGCCTATTTGGAGAGGGATCAGGTGGTAGCACAGAGACAAGAGACTCAGTAAAGATTTATGGAGTTGACAACTCTTTGAATTGGACCAGATACAACTTTCGCTTGGGAGTTGGTTAGGGCTGGTGATAGAGAGATACACTACAAAGATTTTTATGAGCAGGAGGTACCTCCTCATATATGGGCTCCTAGTTATCTGGAGATGCATAGCACCAGATCACGCAATAGGTCACACAACAGATCTTCAAAGCATAGAGGGTGTCGTAGGACGTCATAGGTTAGGACCATATGATAGGACCCCTTATGCACAGTGATCATCAACACCTCCCTGTCAGTCACCTCCTCAATCTCTACATGTGAGCAGTGGGAGTTTAGCCTAGGGACATGTTTTATATTTGTAGACATTGTATTATGGTTATAGAGCATGTGAGCTCCATTTTGATGGATACATTATGACATTGTACTATGACACTTTTAATTTTTTTGAGTGATATATATATCATTTTTTGTGGCGATTATATGATTTGTAGTTCTTTATATGATTATGTAGTGTTCTATTTATGCATGCACATGTTATGGATGACCATGTTTACATTATGATGCTTTAGTTCCTATGATGATGTGTTAATTCTATATGATGATGTATGCATGGTATTTATAAATGTCATGTATGCATTCTATGTTTATGATATTGAGATGCAATGTGATTTAAATATGTAAAATTTCATGTGAATGTATTATAATTTGTATAGTTGTTAATGGTAAATGCATGTATTCCATGGTTACCTAGATGCGATAGATATGTATATTTTTGTGTTTTTTTGAAATGCAACATATATATATATATATATATATATATATATATATATATATATGATTTAATATGTACATATGTATGACAATGTCTAAATGATGTTTGTAAAATGAATGCATATGCAAAATACTTTATTTTTTTGTGTGTCACAAGACTCCATCATAATGCAAGATAGAAGAAATGTTAGCGTGAAATTTTTTGAATGTTAGCATTAGAAATGGATGTTACAAGAATTTTGGAATCTTCAATATTTTGCCAAATACATACTAGGCCTTGCATTAAATCAACATTGGGAATTAAATGATACAAATGGATAAAAAACACCATGATATGAGATAGACCAAGGTGTACAAGGTTATCCATCTGCTAAAAACAGACAGTCACAGACAAGGAGTTTCTTAACTCATACTAAGGGTAAAATTGTCCCAATCTTTTTGTCAAGACAAGCCACATATAGCAATCAAAATAAAAAGACGAGTCATGAGACATCATCACTCCTCTAAATCCTTCATGGGACATCCTCGAGAAAGCTAGTAACCTGACTTGAAAACAAATTCAAAAGACAATTGATAAATAATAGTCAAAGAAAAAGAGTCTTGAGACATCCTTGCTTCTCTAAATCCTTCATGAGACATCCTCGAGAAAGCTAGTAACCTGACTTGAAAACAAAGTCAAAAGACAATCGACAAATAATAGTCAAAGAAAAAGAGTCTTGAGACATCCTTGCTTCTCTAAATCCTTCATGGGACATCCTTGAGAAAGCTAGTAACCGGACTCAAAGACAAAGCCAAGTGAAAAGATAAGACAAAATAATCCATAAAGTCAACAACTAGTAAAAATATTTGCCAAAATTTGATTTGTTTGTTGTTTGTTTGTTTGTTCGACAAAGCCTAATTTTAGGAAAGATGCATATCGTATAAGACATTGAGTCTGGTTTCGATCATGTGACCACCTATTTAAGGCAATGACGAAGCCTGGTTTCAGAAAGACACATATTGTATAACACATCAAGTCTGTTTTTGATCATGTGGCCACTTGTTTTAAGGCACTGATAATGTTTGATTAAATGATAATGTCTATTATCAAGGACACATCTTGTATAAGACATAAGTTGATTGTTTTGGAAATTTGTTTGGTTTGACTTGATGACATTGTTGACTTGTTTGTCTTGTTGATGTGTGACTTGTCTTGATGTTTTGACCATTGTTTGTGTGTGATGACAGTGTCTGACTTATGTTGACTGACATGATGTATCCTAAAGGACTGACCTAGTGCAGCCTTGGGGGCTCATCGATTAATGGCCTTGCCTATGTTATACACGCAAAGACCTCGTAGTTCAACACAACCAATGATTTTGTCTTATAGATAAAGGACTGAGTCATGATTTTATTCTGACAAACCTAAAAGACCGACCGAAAGGACTGACGTGTGTGATAGTGAATGTGATCAACCCTAAAGGACTAACTTAGTGTGGCCTTGGGGGCTCATTTATTGAGGGTCTTGCCTATGTTATACATGCAGAGACCTCATAGTTCAACAAGACCGATGACTTTGATGTACAAAGAATGAGTCATGATTTTGTGTGTGATACGTGACAAACCCAGAAAGATAGACCTAATGCCTCGGGGGCACATCAGGTGATGGCCTTGCCTATGTCCAGTCGCAGAGGCAATGTAGTTCGACAATGTTGACAATTGACTGACACAACTGACTAACTCTGTTTTTGGGTTTTTGACATGTTTTGATGTTTTTGTCTTTTTTAAGAGCATTTTATGATGTTTATTTTTTGGATTTTTTTAAAGACATTTTATGATGTTTTTGGACATTTTCAAGGTATTTTATGACGTTGGAACAACACGTGCAAGGTCCAAATGACGTAGGTTGAGTATTTTCCCCCAATCGGGTATAAGACCAATAGGATGGAATGGGGATATTGAGTGTAGTTGATGTCAATCGTTCCAAGTTATGGAAATGACAACCATTTATGGTTGATGATAATAAGGATGGTTGATGCCAAGGTGTGTGGATAAGAAGGATAGATGATATGAAAAGGGTCGTCAGATTGAAATTATGGTAGACGAAGAAGCAAAGTCAACTACACATGGCGCTTGTTTGCCAGGTTTTTACCATGGTACTTATCCAAAGCACCACCAAAGTGGTTTTCACTATTGGACAAATTATTTCTCTTTACTATTTTGTTGATTTTTAATTTTTTTGTGTTACTAAGATGCATGCTTTCCAGTTTTTCATTGAGGTAACGATTTTATTTTTCTTTTCTTTTTTTTGTATTTTTCATGATTAAGACACGGTTCTCAAAAGCTATGTATAGAACCTCTTTAGATGAAGGTTGTTGATTGGCACTAATAGTGGTTCTCCTTCAGGGGTAGATAGTTGATATGCTCCTGATCCAAAGGATTTTGTAACAATGTAAGTCCCTAAACAGTTTGGTTCAATCTTTCCTGGTTTTCCTCTTTCTGCTTGATTCTTTGGATTTTCCATTAAGACTAGGTCACCAATGTCAAAATGTTGATTAAAAAATTTCTTGTTATAGCTATGACAAAGATGGTTTTGATATGCTTGAAGATGATATAGTTCCTTTTGTCTTCATTAGTATAGGAACTCTAGCTTATGCAGTCTTTCACACAGTATTCTTCATCGTCAATATGCCCTTTCAAAGATGACAGTCTTATAAGGAAGCTCTATTCAAGTCACAAAAATCTACACACAGTCTTATCTCTCCATTTTTCTTCCTTACCGGAACAAGGTTGGAAACCCATGAGGTATGCTTAATAGGAAAGATAATACTACTTTCAATCAATTTATTCAGTTCTTTCTTCATAAGAGGTTCTAACTTAGGATTCAAAGGCCTATGTTTCTGCCTTACAGGTTTGACACTAGGTTCGGGTTCAATGGAATGTTGAGCAAGTTGGGGATCAAAACCCTTTAAATCACTATATTCCCATGCAAATATATAATTAAATTATTGACAAAGTTGAATAAATACATGCTCCTCTTCTATTGTACATACCTTGCCCAGTTTAAGAAGCTTCCCCTTGAAGACCTCAACTTCTTCATATTGATCTTGTTGAACTTGTATATTGGTCTTGGGTTTTCTAGCTTCAACATAAGTGTTGAAAAGAGGCTCTAGGGTGACCAAACCTTTTGGCATCTTGTTATTTTTGAGCTAAATGATTTGATCACCATACTGGTGTTGTAGCTTCTCTTGGTTAGCATGCGAGAACTCAGCTTCTTCCCTTATGAAGTTCACAATCTGCTGCTCATTTCAAACACTTGCCAGTGTATGTTATTATCAGGTAAAGCAGGCCTAACAACAATCTTAATATGTTGATTAGCTTTACCACTACTAATATCTTTTGGAATATCATATTCAACTCCTACTGCAACCAACCTATCAACATGTTTATTCTGATATCTAGGTATGGAAATCAGATTAAATGCATCAAATCCCTCCAATAGGTCCCATACTCTATGCTTGTAAGACTTGAGTAAATAATTCTTTGTAACACTAAGTTTCCTCACATGATTTACAACCAATCCATTGTCCCCATAAACTTTCAAGCAACTTATAACCTTTTGTCTTTCCCATTTCAAACCTTAGGTAAGTGCTTCGCATTCAGCCACATTGTTAGTATAGCTGAAATAAAGTTTGAAAGTTGAATAGTACTTCTCACCTTTAAGACAGACAAGCATGCAACCACCACCAACACCAAATCTACTCCTCAAGCCATTAAAATACAACTCCCATACCTCATTATCTTGATGTCTACCTTGCTACTTTATGTCTTTCTCAATATTAGGCGTAAAAGAGTAAATCTTATGTATCATATAAACACCAAAATCAACCTCTTATGGCTGTTCACATGTACCAATCACATGAGTCTGGGCTGCCCACTCATTAGGGAGAACATCTGGTATACCTTAAGTTTGAGTATTATCTTCTTGAACAGTGGGTTGTTTCTCTTGTTCGCTTGTAAACACATTGGCATTAATAGGGGGTGGATTGTAAGGTTCAATATGATCTTTGGATATGGGTTCTGATTTTATAGTTACCCTTGTGCCATACCTCATTCTAAACAACATATGAGACCAATCAGAGGATAGGTATCCACCTATCTTGGGTGTTGAATCCCTGGATAAACAAATAACAAAAAAGGGAGGTAGCTCAATGACATAGATGTCTTGTGGTATTGAAAAGTTTGGGCAAGCATGTAGGGTTAAGCTCAGACCTTTAATGACCTGTATTGTATTAAGAAAAGTACCATCTAATTGCACTATCCCTTTTTCAATTGGCTCATACTCAATTCCCAACTTATCAACAATCTGTTTGGGCATTACTGAACTACTAGCTCCTGAGTGAATCATACAGTTGTGAACTAGATGATCTACTATAATCAAAGACACATAAAAAGGAGGTGGTTTGGCTTTAACAGTTTGTTGTTCTTTGTCATTGACAGTAGTATTAGTTAGCACAACCTTTGCTTTTTCTATACTAGGCTCATCATATATACTCAAACTTGATAAAGTTTATTGGAGCGGGTCTTTTTGGCCAAGGATACTCAAGGAATACCATATAGACATAGGTACATTTATTTTCTTCATATGCTCAAGAATATTAAAAGAAGATGTAGTTGGCTTAACTTGGCCTTTAGGGGCAACAACCTCACCTTTACTAGAAGTTGTCTGAACTGATGAATTGGGTTGCTCCTTGCCTACCAAAGGTTATCTCCTTGGCATAATTCTTACATTCTCAACATTTGAAGGGCCAAGAGCACTTTGATTGATGTTTGGTACTTGATTCAACTTTGTTTGAACTTTATCAAATTGTTGGCCTTCATCTATTGCTCTCTTTTTACTACGTGTGTTGGCTGCAATTGAAGAACCAACTTGGTTCATACCACAAAATTCTTCTCCTTTCCAATTTAGGAATGTTGACTCATTTGTCTGTTCCTCTTGATGTTGTTATACAAGAGCTTCTACAGGCACATTAGATTGCGTTGTTGGACTGTTTTGAACCATCAATGCTTGATTAACCAGCCCATTTACACAAGTACTCTGATTATAGGGCTGACCACATGGAAAACACCACTCGTAATCCTGGGCTAAATTGTTTTCGATAGGCATAAGCTCCTTAGAAGTGCTAGAAACATTAGAATTGTAAGCTTGATAAGGCCTTGAGTTAGGAGCAGGTCTTTGGCCTTGATTGTAAGGCTGATAAGGTGGTCTGCTAGACTGATTTTGCTAGTAATTAGATTGAAATGGGGGCTGATAAGGCCTGGAATTCTAATTTTGTTGCTTCTTTAAATTCACTATCTCATTGCCAAAGGTCTGCAATAAACCCTTAATTTCTTAAAATTCATGAGATTGAGTCGGAGATGAATTTTCTTGGCTATTGAGTTGGGTATCAACTATTGGCAATGTTGGTGCAGCAGGAATAACAACTAAAGGAGGTAATTGCATAGGTATTGATGGTTGAATTGCAGGATATAATGGCATGGGTGGCCTTGGAGCAATTTTACCAACCTGTATAAGGTTGTTCTCAGCTCTAATAGCTACAACATAAGTAGCTAGAAGTGAATCCCCTCCCATATATTGAATCATAACTAAAATTTTGCTATTTAAAGCCTTTAAATAATATAAAAATGCATGATCAACAGTGGGTCTTACCGTATGTGGAATTCTATGCCATATTTTTTGAAAATGGTGATTGAAGTCTGACATAACTTACTGAGGGGCCCTCTTAATTATAGATAGTTGCTCCACCAATGACAAATGGTCTAATTTATCTTCAAAGAAATTGCATAGTTGGTTGCCCAAATCATCCCATTTTACTATGGAATTGATGGGTAGACCTATGAACCATTGTAGAGCCTTTCCTTTGAATGATGTTGCCAACAACCTGAGTGAAACATTCTCCTTTGTTACGTGATGAACAACACATAGGTTTGCAACATCTTTTATATGCTCAGTTGGAGTAGTCTGATCTTCACCATGAAAATATGACAAAGTCTTCACAGCAACTACAAGAATGGCATCATGTTGGGTTAAATTCAATGGGCTGCCTTGGTTGAAAGCCATAAAGGCTGATTTCTAACTATTGGAATCATTGTAACTGGGGCAACAATATGGCTTCTCACAGAAGGAGGAGTAGACTTTGTTCTTTTTGAATAAACAATGATCTTCTGAGGCTTTTGAATTTCTCTCTCGTTTCCTCTAGGTGGGGATAATTGCAAATACTCAAAAGAAGAAGAACTACTTCTGGTCTATATTCTTTTCATAAGCTGAAATACACTGATTTTACTAAACCAAAGCTCAGAGTTGCCAGGTATGCTAAGAAAATGTCTCTTGAAAACTGTAACTACTGTTGCACACACCAAACAACAACGTGATACTTCTGGTTTAAGACTAAAAAATAGTTCTCAGTCCCACCGTGCGTGCCAAAAACTATTTTCACTTAAACTTGCACCCTTTGCTTAGCTATTAACTCAACAAGTTTGTGACACATGGGAAGATTCCCAAGTCGTGGGTAACCTATAATGAGAATGGACCTCTAGAGAAAGGGTTGGCTCCCTTGATAGCTCACCTAAATTGGTCTTACTAATGACTTTGTAGAGAAAAGAGTAAGGAGGAAAAAACATGTAAACGAAATCTAATCCTAAAGGTGATGCACCAAATAAATCTATGAACTGTACTTAAATGGAAACACATAGAAAACCAATAAGAAAATTTTATTCTTGCACAACTCAAAACTCATAAAACTTTACATTAACAATTTATAAGAAGGCTGAATACTCACTATCCTAGCAGGAGAAAGGATATTTTTCTCACAACTTAAGACTGATTATAATATTGAAACAACTTATAACCTGCAAATATATGTGTAACTCTGCATAAAGGTACCACTGTGAGATGTAATTATAAGGAAAAGAAATGATATAAAATTGCATCAATCACTAAGTACACATTTTCAAAAATAATGAAAAGGAAAACTGCTTCGTATTACTCTAAAAAAAGTTGTTGCAATGTTGTATTTATCATTGAAAATGAGTTACAAACTCTTCACCTTTGCTCCAGAATTCTGAAAATTACAAGTAGCATATGATGAACTAGCAAGAACTAAATAAAAAAGATTAATTCTTTTTCCTATATACAACAAAGGGCTCCCAAAAGCCAAGAGGAGATAACTCAAGTCAAAATATTTGAACTCCAAAGCCATCCACAAGCAAAAACAGAACTGCTTGAAAAAGGGGCCCACCAATACTGCAAATTGAGCTTAAACAACTCAAAACTCTGCCTCATAGTGCATGTAACTAAAGAGTAACTCAAAGTGGCTCCTGAGTGCAAGGAAGTGGCACTGAAAGTGAAAATATCCTCTTAGAATCTATCTCACGAACTTAAAAGGAAAGCCTCCAAAAGAGGACCCAAAACTGAAGTAAACTGAACTCATTACATTGCAAACTCCTCCTAATGTTGTGCATGATCAAAAGGCCTACAAAAAATAACCTCAATTTGACTCAAAGTCACAATTAGATCTCCAAGACTTATACAAAAGGCATTAAAGCTCATCTAACTCCCTCTTTGAATATGTCTTATCAACACATGTCCATTTTTCATTCCAAAAGTGAAAATAATGCCTCCCTCCCTTTGCACTTATATAACATGTATTTTAAGTGATTTATGCAATACTAATTTAGTACAATATTTTCATCTCAAAATTGAAATCAAATTTCAATTTAATAAGTGACTTAGGCATTTTCCCCCCATGATATAGTATTTTACATAAAGCATGAAGCATTTAAACGAAAAAAAGTAAAAATGAAACTAAGGCAAAAAAGCCTCTCTTACATCGACCCATCTTAGGGTTTCAAACCCTAAATCGAATGGCAAGCACTTATTACATTCTCCTTTCATTTCTTCTTTATTATCTTGAGAGGGCATCACCATGGAAACCCTAGGCTGAGTATTTGAGATCGAAAGTTTGTATTTTTCGCCATTTTGAAGGTTGCTTGGAAGATTTTGAAGAAAACACAAAGGTAAGCCTCATCTTGTTCAGATATTTAGAAGATCTTTCCCATTTTAAAAGTTGTCATGAGCTTTCTAGCCATGACCTCATACATTCCTGATAAAATTTTCTCTATTAATGCTCATTGTATTTGATGCTGCCATGAATAAGTCTGGTTCGAGCTCTTGAAAAAGCATTTTCAGGCTAAAAAGTTGAAAAACAAGAAAAACTAGTTGGGTGAGTATTCTCCTTGCACTTTGTATATATTCTATTTTTCCTCAAAAAGAAGACAAAAACTTGTTTTAATGGTCGTTGGGTAGCTGTATTTCTTTTTTTCTAGATTTGAATCCTCCAATGGTTGAGACTATACTTCTCATTTTCTCTCTTTTTTTTTTCTTTTTTCTTTTTTCTGGGTTTGCAAATCCTTACTTTGACCCTTTTGTTTCTTTAATATTTTTGCAAAATGAGTTCAGGAACAAAAGAAAATAACTAGGCCAATCCTTGAAAACCTCCATTGTGGCTTAAAACTGACCTTTACTTCACTATTTCTCCTTTGTAAAATATGGCTCATAATAAAACTTTCATTTTGGCATCTGATGTAGCTTGTCATTCTAAGAATTTGTGCACTATAAAACTATAACATTGACTTTGAGAAGACTTTGTTTGAAGATCATTGCTTGGCTGTGACAAAACTTCACTCTCAGAATAACA
This sequence comes from Sequoiadendron giganteum, assembly GCA_007115665.2. NCBI lineage: Eukaryota > Viridiplantae > Streptophyta > Pinopsida > Cupressales > Cupressaceae > Sequoiadendron > Sequoiadendron giganteum. The sequence continues at coordinate 170,985,914 of CM021110.1, forward strand.
CATCTTTTATGCTTTAAAGAATGTCCATACTCTGTGAAGATTGCAATGATTGTTTCTTGCATTTGATATTCAACATTGTAACTAAAATGTAATCATAGCTATCTTCATCACCGTGCATTTAAATTCATGTTACAAAAGCTTTGTAAATGATGCAATGTTGTCCCTTACAGAAAATTATGTAAACAAAGTAAACGTAAAACCCTTTCGGCAAAAATATGATATTATCATAATTTTTTCATATCACCCTCTTTGAATGCTTTTGGCTTACTATGTAAACAACAAAAATGACTCCCATATCAATGAATATTTGCTTGTTTATTTGAATGAAGGTCATCTTCAGCTATGTAAGGATTGAAAAAAAACACTTTGTGCATACTCTTTGATAGTTGCTTCTCATTACTCGATGCTTGTAGAGACTGTCATAATTTTATTTAAGCATTTTGTCATGGAACAATACTGTTTCATTTAGCCTCTATAGTTGCTCCTTGAAGAAATACATTGTGAACTTAATATGTATGTCTATTCACTATCATTCCATGATCATTTTGACATGATGACTCTTAACATTACATTTCCCTCTTAAATAAGCTCGAATGAGCTCATTATATGATAAACTCAACATGTTGGGCTCAACCCTTCTAGGAGCCACATTTTAACCCACATGTTGTAAACAAATAAAATAGTAACAAATACTTGACCTATATTTGCACATGAAGCAAACAAGTTAGCAAAAATGGTGAACATTACTGATTTATGATGATTTGACACTTTTTACATTTATCTCTCTTCGATAATGACTAAGTTGGTTTAATTTGATAATGACTGCAAATTATATATTTGTTGATGAAGCATGTAACTGGATTTTCATGCCTTGAGCTCTAACAAAATCTTTTAATCAACTGTAGGTGTATTTGGAGCTCAGAAGCAAGAGGAAGCCGAAGACACTGAAGAACAAGCTGAAGACTAAAGAGTCAACCCTACACCAACCCTTAAGGAAATGACATACATGACCTTCCTCTTACATGTTTTTTCTACTTTTAGTTGATCTTTAGGTGTATGGTTTATACTCATTTGCGGAATTAAATCAACCTAGTCATTCCCACGACTTGTGTGGGATTACAAAAACACTACTTTTAATAAACCAGTTATTTCATATCATGTAATGGCTTGTGCATTCTCATTTGAACTTGTTTTTTAGTTACACAATATGAAATAACTAAAATAAAATCATTTAAAGCATATGTTTTATAATCAAGATGAATGTTATAACTTCTACATACCTTATTTCCGAATTGCAATTTCTTTCTAATAAACAACAATAACATAAATTGCATAGGATATGGGTGCTTCACATAGTATCCTCTAAATATCTGTTTTCTAAATGAAGCCTATTTTTTGCTTTGTCTGGATTGTTCAACAGTTTCATTATCACTGTTGCATCTGATAAATCAATTCTTAGAAAAACTTTTAGTCTGAAAGAAAATGTTCAAAGGATGTTTATACATCAAAATTTTATACCCCACCAAACAATTGCCCTCTTAAATCTTAACTAATTTTAAGTGGGGAGCTAAAATTTAGTAATATTTCTGGTGACCTCCCAGGGGTGTTTGCCTATTGAACAAATGAGACCAGTTGTCTTGCTCATCCTTTGGGTATGGAGTCCATTAGCCAACCTAAAAATGGTTTTGAAACAACTCTTCTTAATGTTGTAACTCAAAAACATAACTCAAAATAGCTTGGAAACCTAACGAAAACAAATCTCAAAAAGACAACTATCTAACTTTGCTTACAAAGCAATTATGGAAATGAAAATTGCATCTAATCTACTATGCAACATCACTTATTTTTCCTCAAAACTTCTTGACATACCTCAAAAACAATGCTTGAGGTGAATCCCATTGATTGGGATTGGCTCCATATCACCATCTAGCTTGGATAGCTAGAAAGCATTATGTTGTTTACATTCAAAAATGATATAAGGCCCACTCCAGAGTGCATCAAACTTGGAGTGTTTTCCAGGCCATATTTTAAGTTCATCCCATTTGAGCACTATATCACCTTCTCTGAAAGTTCTTGGGGATTCCTTTTTTTCAAAGGACCTCTTCATTTGAGCTTGATGTTATTCTATATTTCCCATGGCCTCAACTCTAGTTTCTTCTAGCTCAACCAACTAAGCTAATCTTACTGTCATAGGCCCTTCCTCTATTATGTCTAGCTAATGAGCCAGATCTAATGCTAGCAATTCCTGTGAAATAAGAAGCCTGGCTTCCTTGCCATATACGAGCATAAATGGTGAATGCCCTGTTGATCTTTTTGGGTTAATTATATCAGCCCACAATGTTGATTTCAACTGTGTATGCCAGGTTCTCTAGCTACCCTCCATGGTTTTCTTGATGATTCTAATTAAGTTCTTATTCATGGATTATGCCTGGCCATTGCCTTGTGGATAGTAATTGGAGGATGTATTGAGATAAATCCCATTCTTGATAGCCCAATTAGAAATTTTAATACTCACAAAAGCAAGGGCATTGTCTGAAATAATAGACTGGGATTCCAAACCTGGTAACCAGCTCTTCATAAAAATTCAGAATAGCAGACTCATTGGCCTCTTTAAGTGTGACTGCTTCAATCCACTTAGTAAAATAATTTGTGGCTGCAAGTACCCGCTTATGGACAGCACCAGATGGAGGGTTTGTAACTCCAATAAAATATAACCCCCACCTTATAAAGGGTTGTTCAACTTGAACCGGTTGCAAAGGTAAGGCTGTCGACTTCTCCTTTCCTACAAACATAGCACATTCTTTACACTTTCTAACCCACAAGTGTGCATCCTTAAATAAACTAGGCCAATAATAGCCACCCTTCATCACCTTAAGAGCTATTGGTCTTGGTGAGAAATAGCCTCCAGCTGACCCCTCATGGAATTCAGGCAACACTCTTTCAACTTGGTTTGGTTCAATACACCTCAACAATATTCCATTAAAATCCCTCCTAAAAAGTGAACCATTTAGAAGCACATAAGGAATGGACTGTAAACAAAAGTACCTTCTTTTAGTCCTATCCAAAGCTTGAGGGCACTCACTAGTTTGCAAAAAATGAACCATTTCCTCCACCCAATCGGTAGTATGAGTTGAAACAACTACTTTACCTTCACCTTGCAATGCTAAAACAATTTCTTGCTCATGTTCTTCGTTGGTGGTAACACCATCAACAAGCTATTCACATAGTCCCTTACCTCTAACCAGATTGTTAACCTTAACTTCTACATCATACTCCATTACCTTGGTGACCTAGCCAACTCTTTAATCACTTAAATCCTTGTTTAGTAAAAAATCTTACACACTTGGATGAGCAACCATCAGTATAATCTTGTTATTAGAAAGCATATGCCTAATTTTTTTCAAACTTCTTATAACATTAAGAACATGTTTTTCTACAAAAGTATACCTCAACTCATAATCTTTGAGTCCTTTATTGAAGAACGCTATAGGCTGCTCAAAACCTTCGTCATTACAGTATAGAAGCATAGCTGAAACAAAATCAATGTTCCCATAGGCATGTAAAGTGAAGTCCTTAGAAAAATTAGGATTCAAAAGTGTAGGTGCAACTGCTAATTCTTCTTTTATAGGCTCAAAACTTCTTTTCCCTTCCTTAGTCCAGCTGAAAGGCACATTCTTGCTCAACATATGAGTTAGTGGGATTAATAAATCAACAATGTCAGGGATAAATCTCCTAACAAAGTTAATTCTACCAATAAAATTATGCAAACCTTTCTTGTGTGTTGGTAAGGGAAGAGTTAAGATAAGACTTACTCTTTCAGGATTAATAGTGACACCATGTTTAGACACCACATAGCTGAGAAATTTGCCCTCATGAACAACAAATACACACTTTTTTGGATTAAGTGATATCCAAAACTCTTTGCATTTCTCAAACAATTATCTCAAGTGATTTAGATGATCCTTAGCCTCTTTGGAAAAAATAGTAATGTCATCAAGATAGACTAAGACAATCTTGTACATTAATCCTTGAAAGGCCATATCCATGGCTTTCTTAAATGTTGCCCCAACATTAGACAAATGGAAAGACATTCTCTTATAGGCCATAGTCCCCCATTTTGTGGTGAAGGATATTTTATACTGGTCCTCCTCTTTTACTAATATCTGATTGTAACTAAAATATCCATCTATTAAGGAAAACCTCTCCGATCCTAAGACTACTTGAAGTATTTGTTCCCTGAAAGGCGAATGATGACAGTCTTTCAAGGAAGCTTTATTCAAGTCACAAAAATCTACATACAGTCTTATCTCTCCATTGTTCTTCCTTACCGACACAAGGTTGGAAACCCATGAGGTATGCTTAATAGGAAATATAATACTACTTTGAATCAATTTATTCAGTTCTTTCTTCATAAGAGGTTCTAACTTAGGATTCAAAGGCCTTTGTTTCTGCCTTACAGGTTTGACACTAGGTTTGAATTCAATGGTATGCTGAGCAAGTTGGGGATCAAACTCCTTTAAATCCTTATATTCCCATGCAAATATATCATTAAATTCTTGACAAAGCTGAATAAATACATGCTTTTCTTCTATTGTACATACCTTGCCCAGTTTAAGAAGCTTCGCCTTGAAGACCTCAACTTCTTCATAGTGATCTTGTTGAAGTTGTATATTGGACTTGGGTTTTCTAGATTCATCATCAGTGTTGAAAATAGACTCTAGGGTGACCAAACCTTTTGGCATCTTGTTATTTTTGAGTTGAATGATTTGATCACCGTATTGGTGTTGTAGCTTCTCTTGGTTAGCATGTGAGAACTCAACTTCTTCCCTTAAGAAGTTCACAATCTGTTGGTCACTTTAAAATACATACCAGTGTATGTTATTATCAGGTACAACATGCCTAACAACAATCTTAATATGTTGATTAGCTTTACCACTACTACTCTCTTTTGGAATATCATATTCAACTCCTACTACAACCAACCTATCGACATGTGTTATTCTGATTTCTAGGTATGGAAATCAGATTAAATGCATCAAATCCCTCCAAGAGGTCCCATACTCTATGCTTGTAAGACTTGAGTAAATAATTCAGTGTAACATTAAGTTTTCTTACCCGATTTACAACCAATTCGCTATCCCCATAAACTTTTAGGCAACTTATACCCTTTTGTCTTGCCCATTCCAAACATTGGGTAAGCACTTCGTATTCAACCACATTGTTAGTACAACTAGAACAAAATCTGAAAGCTGAATAGTACTTCTCATGTTTAGGAGAGACAAACATGCAACCACTACCAACACCAACTCTACTCCTCGAGCCATCAAAATATAACTCCCATACCTCATTATCTTGATATTTACCTTGCTTCTTTGTGTCTTTCTCAATATTAGGCATAAAAGAGTCAATCTCATGTATCATATAAACACCAAAATCAACCTCTTCTAGCTGCTCACATGTACCAATCACATGATTTTGGGCTGCCCACTCATCAAGGAGAACATCTGGTATACCTTCGATTTGAGTATTACCTTCTTGAATAGTGGGATGCTTCTCTTGTTCGCTTGTAAAAAAATTGGCATTAATAGGGGGTGGATTGTAAGGTTTTCAATATGATCTTTGGCTATGGGTTCTAATTTTATAGTTACCCTTGTACCATACTTGGTTCTAAACAACATATGAGACCAATCAGAGGATAGGTATCCACCTATCTTGGCTATGAAATCCCTGGATAAACAAATAGCAAAAAAGGGAGGCAACTCAATGACATAGATGTCTTGTGGTATTGAAAAGTTTGGACAGGCATGTAGGGTTAAGCTCGGACCTTTAATGAACCCTATTGTATTAATAGTAGTACCACCTAATTGCACTACCCCTTTTTCCAGTGGCTCATACTCAATTCCCAACTTATCAACAATCTTTTTGAGCATTACTGAACTACTAGCCCCTGAGTCAATCATACATTTGTGAACTAGATGATCTCCTATACTCAAAGACACACAAAAAGGAGGTGGTTTAGCTTTAACAACTTGTTCTTTGTCATTGACAGTAGTATTAGTCAGAACAACCTTTGCTTTTTCTATACTAGGCTCATCAGATATACTCAAACTTGATAAAGTTGATTGGAGCAGGTCTTTTTGGCCAAGGATACTCAAGGAGTCCCATATAGACATAGGTACATTTATTTTCTTCATATGCTCAAGAATATTAAAAGAAGATGTAGCTGGCTTAACTTGGCCTTTAGGGGCAACAACCTCACCTTTACTAGAAGTTGTTTGAACTGATGAATTGCGTTGCTCCTTGCCTACCAAAGGTTGTCCCCTTGGAAAAATTCAATTATTCTCAACATTTGATGGGCCAATAAAACTTTTATTGATGTTTGATACTTGATTCAACTTTGTTTGAACTTTATCAAACTGTTGGCCTTCATCTATTGCTCTCTTTTTACTACATATGTTGGCTGCAATTGAAGAACCAACTTGGTTCATACCACATAATTCTTCTCCTTTCCAGTTTAGGAATGTTGACTCATGTGTTTGTTCCTCTTGCTACTATATAGGAGATTCTACATGCACATTAGACCGTGTTGCTCGACTGTTTTGAACCATCAAGGCTTGATTAACCAACCCATTTACTAAGGTACTCTGATTATGGGGCTGACCACATGGAAAACACCACTCATAATCCTGGGCTAAATTGTTCTAGATAGGCATAAGCTCCTTAGAAGTGCTAGCAACATTAGAATTGTAAGCTTGATAAGGCCTTGAGTTAGGAGCAGGTCTTTGGACTTGATTATAAGGTTGATAAGGTGGTCTCCTAGACTGATTTGTCTGGTAATTAGATTGAAATGGGGGATGATAAGGCCTAGAATTCCGAGTTTTCCACTTCTTTAAATTCACTCTCTCATTACCAAAGGTCTGCAATAAAATCTTAATTTCTTGAAATTCATGAGATTGAGCTGGAGATGAATTATCTTGGCTATTGGGCTGGGTATCAGCTGCTAGCAATGTTGGTGCAGCTAGAATAACAACTAAAGGAGGTAATTGCATAGGTATTGGTGGCTAAATTGTAGGATATATTGGCATGGGTGGCCTTGGAGCAATTTTACTAGCTTGTATAAGGTTGTTCTAAGCTCTAATAGCTACAACATAAGAAACTGAAAGTGAATACCCTCCCATAGATAAAATCATAACTGAAATGTTGCTATTGAAAGCCCTTAAATAATATAACAATGTGTGATCAATAGTGGGTCATACCGTCTGTTGAATTTTGTGCCACGTTTTTTGAAAATGGTGATTGAAGTATGACATAACTTCATGAGGGGCCCTCTTAATTGTAGACAACTGCTCCACCAATGAAAAATGGTCCGATTTGTCTTCAAAGAAACTGCATTACTGGTCGCCCAAATAATCCTATGTTGTTATGGAATTGATGGGTAGACCTCCGAACCATTTTAGAGTCTTTCCTTTGAACAATGATGCCAACAACCTAAGTGCAACATTCTCCTCTATTAGGTGATGAATAACACAGAGTTTTGCAACATATTTTATATGCTCAATTGGAGTAGTCTGATCTTCACCATGAAAATATGGTAGACTCTTCAAAGCAGCTACAGGAATGGAATCATGTTGGGTTAAATTCAATGGGCTGCCTTGGTTGAATGCCACAAAAGGCTGATTTCTAACTACTAGAATCATTGTAATTGGGTTAACAGTATGGTTTCTCACAGAAGGAGGAGTAGACTTTGTTCTTCTTGAATAAACAATGATCTTCTAAGGCTTTTGAATTTCTCTCCCCTTTCTTCTAGGTGGGGATAATTGTAAATACTCAAAAGAAGAAGAACTAATTTTGGTCTATATTCTTTTCATAATCTGAAATGCACTGATTTTACTAAACCAAAGCTCAAAGTCGCCAGGTATGCTAAGAAAATGTCTCTTGAAGACTATAACTATTGTTGCACACACCAAACAACAACGTGATACTTCTGGTTTAAGACTAAAAAATAGTTCTTAGTCCCACGGGGCATGCCAAAAACTGTTGTCACTAAAACTTGCACCCTTTGCTCATCTATTAACTCAGCAATTGTGTGACACATGGGAATATTCCTAGGTTGTGGGTAACCTGTAATGAGAATGGACCTCTAGAGAAAGGGTTGGCTCCCTTGATACCTCACCTAACTTTGTCTTACTAATGACTTTGTAGAGAAAAGAGTAAGGAGGAAAAAACATGTAAATGAAATCTAATCCTAAAGGTGATGCACCAAATAAATCTATGAACTGTACTTAAACAACAACACATAGAAAACCAATAACAAAAGATTATTCTTGGACAACTCAAAACTCATAAAACTTTGCATCAACAATTTATAATAAGGCCAAACACTCACTATCCTAGCAGGAGAAAGGATATTTTTCTCACAGCTTAAGACTAATTATAATATTGACACAACTTATAACCTATAAATATATGTGTAACTCTGCATAGAAGTACCACTATGACATGCAATTATAAGGAAAATAAATCATATAAAATTGTATCAATCACTAAGTACACAATTTCAGAAACAATGAAAAGGAAAACTGCTTCATATTACTCTCAAAAAAGGTGTTGCAATGCTGTATTGATCATTGAGAAATGAGTTACAAACTTTTCACCTTTGCTCCAGAACTTTCAAAATTACAAGTAGCATATGATGAACTAGCAAGAACTAAAGAAAAAAGAGTAATTCTTTTTCCTATACACAATAAAGGGCTCCCAAAAGCCAAGAGGAGATAACTCAAGTCAAAATATCTTAACTCCAAAGCCATCCACAAGGAAAAACAAAATTGCTTAAAAAATGGGCCCACCAATGCTGCAAATTGAGCTTAAACTACTCAAAACTCTACCTCATATTGCATGTAAGTGAAGAGTAACTCAAAGTGGCTTCTGAGTGCAAGGAAGTAGCACTGAAAGTTAAAATATCCTCTTAGAATCTCTCTCACGAATAAAAAAGGAAAGCCTCCAAAAGAGGATCCAAAACTAAAGTAAACTTAACTCATTACATTGCAAACTCCTCCTAATATTGTGCATGATCAAAAGGCCTCCAAAAAATAACCTCAGTTTGACTCAAACTCACAATGAGATCTCCAAGACTTATGCAAAAGGCATTAAAGCTCATTCAACTCCCTCTTTGACTATGTCTTATCAACACATGTCCATTTTTCATGCCAAAAGTCTAAACAACACCTCCCTGCCTTTACACTTATATAACATGTATTTTAAATGATTTATGCAATACTACTTTAATACAATGTTTTCATCTCAAAATTGAAATCAAATTTCGATTTAACAAGTGACTTAGGCATTTTTCCCCCACGATATAGTATTTTACATAAAGCATGAAGCATTTAAATGAAGAAAAATAAAAATGAAACTAAGGCAATAAAGCCTCTCTTACATTGACCCATCTTAGGGTTTCAAACCCTAAATCAAATGGCAAGCACTTATTACATTTTCCTTTAATTTATTTTTAATTATTTTGAGAGGGTGCTGCCATGGAAACCCTAGGCCGAGTATTTAAGCTTGAAACTCTGTATTTTTTGCCATTTTGAAGGTTGCTTGGAAGATTTTGAAGAAAATATAGAGGTGAGCCACATCTTGTTCAGATATTTAGAAGATCTTTCCCATTTTAAAAGTTGTCATGAGCTTTCTAGCCGCGGCCTTATACGTTCCTGATAAAATATTTTCTTTGTTAATGCTCATTGTATTCAATGCTGCCATGAATAAGTTTGGTTTGAGCTCTTGAAAAAGCATTTTCAAGCTAAAAAGTTGAAAAACAAGAAAAACCAGCTGGGTGATTATTCTCCTTGCACTTTATATATATTTTATTTTTCCTCAAAAATAAGACATAAACTTATTTTAATGGCCGCTTGGTAGCTGTATTTCTTTTTGTTTGGATTTGAATCCTCCAATGGCCGTGACTACACTTTTTTTCTTTTTTCTTTCTGGGTTTGCAAATCCTTACTTTGACCCTTCTGGTTCTTCAATATTTTTACAAAATGAGTTCAAGAACAAAATAAAATAACTAGGCCAATCCTTAAAAACCTCCATTGTGGCTTAAAACCGAGTTTTATTTCACTATTTCTCCTTTGTAAAATATGCCTTATAATAAAACTTTCATTTTGGCATATGTTGTAGCTTGTCATTCTAAGAATTTGTGCACTATAAAACTATAGCATTGTGTGGATGCTGAAAAATCTGCAAACGAAATCATCTCAAACCATTTCATGTTGTTAGCACGAAAGTTAGTTTAAAACAACAAATTTAACATCCCTATAAGATATTCAATCATGTCTAAATATGCAACTAATGAGCATAAACACAGGTTAAACAAAAGCATATAAAAAACACGATTAAACCTTCATCCCATAGTGGATTGGTGCCACCATTGTTGTGTAGTAAGCAGCCCTTTCCCAATCCTTGAACAAGCTAAATGATGGTATGAGTAAGATTAATTCTCAAATGAAGAGAATAACCTTGCATGAAGATGGGGATATTGAACTAAATTTGAGTATAGTAAGTCTACTCAAAGTTGTGTATCTATAATGAGGAGAGAAGCCTCCAATTTATAGATTTCTAAACTAGAAAAGAGAGTAAAATAGAGCAATGTGGGATCATTCAACATCCAATGGCCAAGTGCCATTTGTCAAGATGTGAATGGCTGAAGGTTGTGCACATTTTGGCTAAAGTGCCAATAAATGCAATTAGGTGGCATTTCAAATTTGAGAAATGACATGTGAGAGGGAAAAAAGAATGAAATAAATGCCACTTGGCTCAATGCACAAGGACATGTAAGAGGAATGAATGTCTTGTTGGATGTACAAATCCACTTGGCCTTTTTGAATTCAAAAGAGGAATATTCTCTTTTTGATGCTTTGTGAGGAAAAATAGGAGAATTAATAAATCAAAGTAATTGATTTATTGTGCAAGTTGCATTCTCTAGAGGATTTTAGTGAGAGGGATTAAGTTAATCATGGATTTGATTAGCTTAATGAAGAATTAGGTGATGTGACAATTTAGACTTAGATTTATGAATTGATTCAAGTCAGAAATTGAGAGGAAATGATTTATTAAATAAATGATTTGATTTATTTAACCAAAGAGAATAATGTTAGATTAAATCAAACAAGGTTTAATTTAATGAGAAGACTTAGGGATTAATTAAATAAAATGATTTATTTAATTAAAAGAGGAATTACATAAATAATTAAATAAAATTGATTTATTTAATTAATAGGAGATGAAGAGTGATGAATTTAATCAAATATAGATTGTTCGATTAAATGACTAGCAAAAGAGATGATTCAGGATGAAATGGTGTTAATAGATCAGGATTCAATGTGTCAAACCGAATTGTACATTTTCCATGTCTACACATTGACTTTGAGAAGACTCTATTTGGAGATAATTGCTTGGTTGTGACAAGACTTCACTCTCAGAATAACACATCTTTTATGCTTTAAAGAAAGTCCATACTATGTGAAGATTGCAATGACTGTTTCTTGCATTTAATATTCAACATTATAACTATAAAGTAATCATGGTTGTCTTCATCACCGTGCATTCAAATTCATGTAACAAAAGCTCTATAAAAGATGCAATTTTGTCCCTTATAGAAAATTATTTAAATAAAGTAAACATAAAACCCTTTTAGCAAAAATTTGATATTATCATCGTTTTTTCATATCACCCTCTTTGAATGCTTTTGGATTACTGTGTAAACAATAAAAATGACTCTCATATCAATGAATCTTTTCTTGCTGATTTGAATGAAGGTCATCTTCAGCTATGCATGGATAAAAAAAATACTTTGTGCATACTCTTTGATAGTTTCTTCTCATTACTCTATGCTTGTAGAGACTGTCATAATTTCATTTAAGCATTTTTTCATGGAACAATACTGTTTCATTTAGCCTCTATAGCTGCTTCTTGAAGAAATACATTGTGAACTTAATATGTATGTTTGTTCACTATCATTCCATGATCATGTTGATATGATGACTCTTAACATTGCATTTCCCTCTTAAATAAGCTCGAATGAGCTCATTATATGATAAACTCAGCATGCTAGGCTCAACCCTTGTGGGAGCCACCTTTTAACCCACATGTTGTAAATAGATAAAATAGTAACAAAGACTTGACCTATATTTGCACATGAAGCAAACAAGTTAGAAAAAATAGTGAACATTATTGATTTTTGATGATCTTACACTTTTTGCATTTATCTCTCTCTGATAATGACTGAGTTGGTTTAATTTGATAATAATTACAAATTATATATCTGTTGATGAAGCATGTGACTAGATTTTTATGCCTCGAGCTCTAACAATTTTTTTAATCAACTATAGGTGTATTTGGAGCTCGGGAGCAAGAGGAAGCTGAAGACACTGAAGAAAAAGATGAAGACTAAAGATTCAACCCTACACCAGCCCTTAAGGGAATGATGAACATGACCTTCCTCTTACGTGTTTTTTCTACTTTTAGTTGATCTTCAGGTGTATGGTTTACACTCATTTATTGAATTAAATCAACCTAGTCACTCCCACGACTTGTGTGGGATTACAAAAACACTGCTTTTAATAAATTAATTATTTCATATCATGTAATGGCTTGTGCATTCTTATTTGAACTTGTTTTTTAGTTACACAATATGAAATAACTAAAATGACATCGTTTAAAGCATATGTTTTGTAATCAAGATGAATGTAATAAATTTTACATACCTTATTTCCGAATTGGAATTCCTTTCTAATAAATAGCTATAACATAAATTGTATAGGATATGGGTGCTTCACATAATATCCTCTGAATATCTATTTTCTAAATGAAGCTTGTTTTTTGCTTTGTCTGGATTGTTCAACAATTTCACTATTACTGTTGCATTTGATAAATCAATTCTTAGAAAACCTTTCACTCCAAAAGCAAATTTTCAAAGGATGTTTATACATCAAAATTTTATACCCCACCAAATAATCGCTCCCTTAAATCTTAACTAATTTTAAGCGGGGAGCTAAAAATTAGTAACAGCCGACAAATGATCTAGTTAAGGATAAACTTGGAAATTTGTGTGTTGGTAATGTAGGTCATAGGAATGGCTTCAATCCACTTGGTAAAGTACTCAGTCACAGTAATGATGAACTTATGGCTATTGGAGAATGGAGGATGTATCTTATCAATAAGATTGAGTCCCCATTGGGAAAAGGGCCATGGTGAAGTTATTGGACAAAGCTCCTATGTTGGCGCGTGTATCAAGTCTCCTTGAATCTAGCACTCTCGACATTTCTTGACAAAGACATATGAGTCCTTTTCCATGGTAGGCCAATAATAGCCCAATCTCATAATCCTTTTAGCTAAGGTAGGACTGCTAGAATGGGATCCACATATACCCTCGTGTACCCCGTGTGAGGTCGCTTGTGCTTCTTCAGTATCGAGACATCTCAACAAGGTGTTGTCTAGGGCACATCTATAAAGGGTGTCTTCGATGATGGTATACTTGGAAGACTTACGGATAAAGGTCCTAAATTTTTTATTCGAGAGGTCTAGGGGTAGGATTTGGGCATGGAGGTAGTCATATATGTCCTTTTACCATGGGGAATTGGGACCAACAAGTTCACACACCATCTCAAAATCTAGGATGTCAAAGGCAGGGACCAAAAGTTGTTCTACCATAAACTTGAATTTAGGCATATTGCTAGGAATGTCCAAGAGTGAACCAACGGTTGCCATTGCATCTACCGCCCTATTCTGAATGCGGGGTATTTAATGAAAGGTGATGATGTCAAAGTATTGTTTGAAACTATCTACCATCCACTTGTATGGGGCACGCTTTTCATCCTTGGTTTCATAGTCATCATTGACTTGTCAGACTACCAACTGAGAATCTCTATAAAATTGTAGGTGCTTAATTTCCATTTGACTGCCATTCATAATCCTGTTACAAGAGCCTCATATTCTGCTATGTTATTGGTGCATGGAAAAGCAATTCTAAATGACTTTGGAATAGTGTCGCCTTGTGGTGTGACGAATAATATTCCAGCCCCTAAGCCATGATTAGTGTGGGACCCATCAAAGTATAACTTCCATGTCGTTCTTATGTCAATGGTGAAGATGCCCTCATCAAGAAAATCTACAACTAGAGGATGATCTACCTTAATTGGTGTGTTTTCCAGCTGGTCAACAATAACTTGTCCTTTTATAACTTTTCTTTCTACATACTGGATAGCATACTCACTAAGTACCATTACCCATTTGGCCAGTCGTCCTGTTAATGCCGCTTTACTAAGGAGATACTTCAAGGGATCGATCTTAGCGACCAACATTGTATGGTGTTTTAACGTGTAGTGCCTAATTTTTTGAGTAGCAAAAACTACTGCAAGACATGCACGTTCTATGTGACTGTAATTTAGCTCATACCCCACCAAAGTATAACTGATATATAGTAGATTGCTCTTTCATGACCCTCACTGTCATTCTGTGCAAATAAGGCTCCTAGGGCTAATGTGGTTGCTGAAATGTAGAGTATCAAAGGTCATCCATCAATAGGTGGCATTAACACTAGTGGTGTAAGCAGGTAATCCTTGATTTGTTGAAAGGATTTTTGACACTTATCCATCCATACAAAAGGCACTCCTTTTCTGAGTAGATGTTGGAACAAATGTATTTTATTTGCTAACTGCACTATGAACCATTTAATAGACTACAATCTTCCTTATAGTGTCCTTAGATGACATATATTGGTTGGGGGAGGCATGTCTATTATAGCTTTTACTTTTGTTGGGTCCACTTCAATGCTTCGTCTAGAAACAATGTATCCTAGGGGTTTTCTTGATGTCACCCCGAATACACACTTCTTAGGATTTAGCCTCACTTTGTATTCTTCTAGTATATGAAAAATATTATCTAGGACTTGTAAGTGGTCAGCCCTTGTCAATGATTTAGCTAACATATCATCCAAATAGTCCTCATGAGATTATGTATGATGTCATGGAAAATAGTTGTCATGGTGTGTTAGTATGTTGCTCTAGCATTTTTAAGTCCAAAAGGCATGGCATTCCAGCAATAGGTTCCCCATGGATAAGTAAAAGTTGTCTTATGTTAGTCTTTAGAGGCAATTTTGATTTGATTATATCCTAAGAAACCATCCATGAGGGATAGCATCTCATATCCTGCTGTTAGGTCCACAATCATATCAATATTTGGTAAAGGGAAATTATCCTTAGGACATGCTTTATTTATATCTCAGAGGTCTGTATAGATGTGGATGCCCCCTGTTGGTTTTGTGACTGGTACAAGATTTGAAATCCATTTTGCATAGTCAATTGATCTGATAAAGCCGACATCCAACAATTTCTTTAGTTCAACTTTGACTAATAAAGCAATTTTTGGGTGCATTTTCCTTAATTTATGCTTCATGGGCTTAACACCTAGTTGTAATGGAAAATAATGTAATACAAGATCATGATCTAACCCAGGCATGTCGACATATGACCATGCAAAATTGATCTGTCTTTTTGTGAAGAATTTATGGAATTCAGGTTGCTCTGTCTTTGTCAAAGAAGCCACAAAATAGAGTATTCGAGGATTATCTTCAGTGCCTATGTTGATCTCTATAGATTCCTCAACTAACATCAGTGAATTTTACTGAGCAACAGGGAGAATATTCAACCCTCCATCCTTGGGTGCCTCAGAGAGGTTTTCACCCTTGGATGCATCCTTTATTTTTACTTTTTTATCGTCTAAAGGTGCCTTTCAGTTTTCACCTAGGGACTAATAATTTTTATTTTTTTCACTGTTTTTCTTACTTTTGTGACTGGAGGGGTGAATAGACTCCCCAAAATAAGCCATGTTATCCAAGTCTATGGTAAATCTAGCCTTATGGTCACCACTAGGTATGCCTTCTCGTAGTCCCATGAATTCAACTATTGCTTCGTCGTTCTCAAAGGTGTCTAAGATAGGTGTCTTGTTGATCCCAATTGATAAGTTGGGGGTATACTAGGGGCATGTCATCATTGGAAGTGTCAAAGGCAAAGGTTGATAGGGTGAGGATAGACCTATTGACATGGTCACAAAAGTTTCTTACCAACTCCTCTTTATTATTTTGCTTGGGCATGGGTAGATTCTTGGGTGGACCCATTGTAATGGTTTGGTCATTAGAAATAGGTTCGTCAGGTTCCCAAGAGGTAGGATCAAGGGTTTCCCAATAGTAATGTTTTAGCCATTCTTCTTTTGTTAAGGATGTTTGAGGATGGGAATCAGGTGGATTTGGCGAGGGATTAAGCATTTGGTCAAGTTCCCCAAATAGTTTATCTAAGTCCATGATGGTGGTGGAGGAGAGGGAATCCCATTCATATTCGTTTGAGTCAGGGGAATCACAATGGAATTGGTTAGAGGGTTCATTGGATGTCTCGATATCTTCAAAAGCGCTTACTTCCTCTTGTGATGGCGCTGAGGTACTAGGAATGCCAATCTTAATCGGTTGAAACCCTAGCCCTAGGCCTTTTGGTCGCTAAGAGACAATGATGGGTTCAATCCTCCCATTCTGATATAGTCCTAGTCTAATATGTCTGTCATATCCATTGTTTTGAATTATCATGAAACATTTTCCATATTGATCTATAGGTATTTTAGCTGACGAAGGAGGTTCTTCATTATCTTTTGTGTATAACCAAGAGGTCACATCTTCTTGTTTTATTGCTTCTCTACTCAATTCCCCCCATTTTTAAAAAGTCATTGTGGGAGGGGAATCTAATGTGACAATAGATTTCCTCCTATCTATTGTTGGTAGATCGTATGACTCAGGAGGAACCAACTGGCTGATACAGTAAGATGCTTTCATATGATATTCTCCACAACCCTTATCTTGGATCTCGACCTTAGGAGTAGAAGGTGGTGTTTGGGAAGTGGATGATTTGGAAAGAGTGGATGGATTGACATACTGGGTTGAATTGGATGATGAAGCCTCCTAATTTACAAGCACCTATCATTGGGGTATTTTGCGTAGGCTAGTGCAATACTGGAAAGGATTAGGATTGCCATCTATCATGATCTCGGTGTCATTGTATAGGAATTTAAACATTGATGGTAAGTGGAAGGGACTACCTTCATGGCATGTATCCATGGTCTACCCAATAAAAGATTGTATGGAAGGATGAGATCCAAGACTTGGAAACTAGTATCCATAACCGTAGGACCAATTCTAATGGGGAGCATTAGAACTCCTTTAGATGATCTTTCCTCATCATCATATGCCTTAATGACTATACTCTTAGTAGTGTCCACACATTCCTTTAAGAAACCTAATGCCTTAACCAATTTCAAGGTGCAAAGATTCAACCCTGCTCCTCTGTCTACCAAGACTCGTCTAACTTTCATTTTGTGGACAAGAAATTCAAGGTGTAATGGGTCATTGTGGTGTGTCTTCTTAGTTGATTAGTCTTGTTCAGATAAGGTAGCATGATGAGAGTTGGTCAGGTAGCCTACCATCTCTTGGAAATGATTGACATGTAGGTTGGTGGGGATAGTCATGCTTTGTAAGGCTTTGTCTAAGATAGCCCGATGGTTAGGTGATATGGTCAATAGTTCCAAGATAGAAATCTGTGTTGGGGTCTTCCCTAACTACTCAAGAAAATTGTACTGAGACTTGGAGGACTATGGTTGTTGCTGTGCTAGAGGACCTTGGATGGTTATCTTAGTTCGACGAGTGTTGATAGCACATTCAGGGGTTTTCTTTATGGTAATAGTGTTGACATTTTCATCAACAACTCAAATGTGATTTATGATTGTGTCATGGGTATAGTCATACTTAGCATAAGTATAGTTGGCCAAATTATTGGTCTTACTTCCCGAACTGGAGGCTTTTCCCTTTCCATGGTCATGTAATAGATCCATAAAGACTTTGTGGTCACTGTTTGTGGTATGTTTCTATCCATTAACTTCAATGGTTCCATTTTCAATGAAATCTTGTATAATGTTCTTCGGTTGTTGGCATTGTGATAGACTGTGTCCCTTGGTTTGGTGGAAATCGCAAAAAGCGTTGTCATCTCACCAAGAGGGTTTAAATTGTCCAAGATCATACTGTTTTGGATCTTGAGGCTGTATGAGTTTGTGTTTTATCAGTTCTTTGAAGACTGACTCGATTGGTTCTCTTAGGGGAATGAACTCACGTTTTGGAAACCTCCTTTGTGATCGTGGTTGTTGCATGTTTTAGACAAGATTAGCAGTTTGACTAACACTTTTGGATGTGCCATGAGAGGGGTTGTGTCCTCTAAATGTAATGACTAGGCCCGTGCATAAGTTTTTAGCATCAACAACTCCATCGTTAGTTACATTCTCATTTCAGAACCAAAATTTGTTCCTGTCATTAGGGGAATTTTGTTGTTGAACATTTGAATTCCTGTTTGATATCTTGATTTCACCTTTGTAAATGAGAGCCTCCTCAAGTATGATACCCTTTTGAACTAGTTCCACAAAAGAAGTACAATAGTGTACTCTTAGGTCACTTCTCAATTTTGGATTAAGGTTTTCTAGGAATGTAGTGACCTAGTTTTTAGGTATTTCAATAGGGTATTGACTAGCTAGACTCCTCCATCTCTGGAAGAAGGTGACAAAGTTTTCTCCTTCCTCTTGTATGGTGTGACATAAGGATGCTATTGTAATTTTGTTGTCAATGTTAAAGGAGAAATGTTGTATAAATTTTTTAGCAAGTTCAGCCCATGACCTTATGCCATATGGAAGTTTAGAAAACCACTCAAGTGCTATTCCCACAAGGCTGTGTGGAAAAATTACCATAAGATACGTGGGATCATATGCAACATCCATGCACGTTGTGGAAAATTCCCTTATATGTTCAAGAGGATTATGCTTCCCATTATACTTAGGCAAGTTAGGTATAACATACCCGTGTGGGAAGGGTGTCATGTACAAAGCTTTGTCAAAGGGAAATAGACATAAGTCTTTTGCTGAAAATTTATTTTTGGTAGACATCGTCATGTTGTCCATTTGTTGTTGTAGGGCTTCCATTTGTGTTTTTAGAAGATCTACTTGTGTCAATGACATGTTGGTTGCGTTGTTGGGGTCTATGTAAGTGTTTTGAAACCCAATGTTTTGTGACGGATTTTGGTTCAATGTGGGTATGAAGGGTGGATTTTGATTTAGTGTAGGTACGTACCTTGTTTGTGAAACCCCTACTTGTGGAATAACACTAGTGGTATTGATGTTTGGTATAAAATTTGATGTGTTTATGCTAATTCTAGGCCTTTTTAATTCTGGTATTGGTGCTAAAGGGATTTGACAATGATGCTCCTACATAAAAATTGAGGCCTTGTTTCATGATCGATGTACAAAATGGTGTTGTATGTACTATTGTGGCAACTTGGGTAGGTGTTCCAGATGGTATAGCTGCAGTTATTTGAGGAATAGAGGCACTAGATGTCATTGTGTTTGTCCCTTGAGTAGATGAAGTTCTCAATGTGTGGATGTCAAATCCAGGAAGTAATGTGGCACCTTCTACTTACAATTTCGCTAGATATCATTGGGGATCTTGTGCCAAACATTCATCTACAAAAGATGCAAAATTTGGATCTTAGACAACAATGTCTATGTCCTCAACTAAAACCCGTCCTTGGGGGTCCCTAGTGAGAAATTTTTCCAATAAGGCTCTGTGAGGTCTGGATGTCCCTAATGGTGGGTTTGAAAACAGATTGATGTAGTCTTGTGGATCAACCATTTCTCTTTGTTTCTTTTTGGACCTTGTTTCGACTATGTAAAATATGCTCAAACATGGGGATGATGCAAAACTATATCTACGAATGATATGATTTTAGTCTACGTTTTTTGGATTTTTTGGATATAAGGAATGAATGCTAATGCAACTATGTTTTTAGTTTTTTTTTTTGGCAAATAAAGGGTGCTAAATGCTAATTAATGTCTAAAATGATGGTATTCTAAAATGACTATGTCTAAGTATGCTAAAGTGTAGGCAAGCTTTCGACTTTAGGAAATTTTGAAAAGAGGTTAGCAACCATCTAAGATTTAACCAAGGTTTCAATTTAGTATCTCAAGAGACCTTTTGTGAGACTAAGACCAAGAGATAAAGTGAGATCCCAAACTAGACTGATGAGCTGGAAAGACTCACGAAGATAACAAAAGATATGTGACAAATGACTAGGCTCAATATTAATTTTGGTTGAAGTAAGGGTTTATCCAAAGCATGGGAAGTTGGCCTATTTTAAAATCTACAAAGGTGACTATCCTAAAAGTCTGATTGATCTAAATATTATGAAAACTGCTAAAATGTGACTAGGATTTGCAACTAATATGTCTATTGTTATGGCTAAATGACACTAAAAGATGCAATGATGACCTAGGGTGAGCAAATATTTCTAGTTTTTGTTCAGATATCACTATGGAAAGATAAACAAAGACTGGTTTTGACTACTTGACTTTAGGCTATGATGGTGAAATTCCTTTTTTTGGTAATTAGGAAATTGTGGTTCAAGATGACAGATGCATCACATAAATTAACAGATGCGGTTCTTAGTGTCATATGCGGTTTTATAGTAAACTATGTCTCAGGTTTGTGATAGAAAGATGCGTCATTCTAGATTGCAACTACGGCTCATAAAATCAGATGCGTCATAGTGTTTGTCAGCTACATTTTTCAGTCTTAGAGGTTGTTTACTGGTAAAATATGACTCAGGTCTGTGACAGGCATATGCATCATTCCAGACTACAAATGCGACTCACAAGATCATATGCGTCACAAGGGGGTTTCAAATGTAGTTTTCCAGTATCAGAGGTGTTAGCAGGTTTGACATATGCGACTCAGTAAAAGTAGATGTGGTTTTCTAGTAAACAGATGCGACTCAATATGGCAGATGTAGTTTACTGGTAGACAGATGCAACTCAGTTTGATAGATGCGAGTTTCTAGTTAACAAATACAGTTCTATGGTAAATTGCAGGTTTGAATCAGTCTATTTTTTTATCAAATTTTGGAAAATTAAGACAATCAGAAAACACTGTGTTTCAAGTTTGCTGAACATAAACATGTATAATTCCATAAGACAAGTATGATCCTAAGGTTGGAAATGACAATATCTGTTGAATTCTCACTTGGGTTTCCCCAGCTGCGCTTATTCAGAGTGGATGATTAGAAGCTTGACCACACTGGATCCCCTCCACTAAACTCACTTCTACTACTCAACCAAGCTTCAGTTCTCATGAATCTCCCATGATGAACTTTTCATCTCTACTAAGAATCGCATGTATGTGAGACGGCTTCAAAGGTCCGACCTCTTACACCAACAAATAGAAAGATTTTGGTTAATTTAAAAACAATTG
Source organism: Sequoiadendron giganteum (assembly GCA_007115665.2). Classification (NCBI taxonomy): domain Eukaryota; kingdom Viridiplantae; phylum Streptophyta; class Pinopsida; order Cupressales; family Cupressaceae; genus Sequoiadendron; species Sequoiadendron giganteum. The sequence goes on from CM021110.1 coordinate 171,007,290, forward strand.
GCTTTTTAGTAAGGGCACTCGTTCAGAAGGCCACACAAGAGGCAAGATTAGCTCTGATAAGCAGGCTTCCTAGCCTGTAGAGGTTACGCTCTACAGGTTTTGACGCACCACAAGGGTTCCGAGGGAATCACTATCACTTGCTTGTCTCATAATCTTACTTCCTACAATACAATGCAATAAACTCAAATCTAAAACTACGCTAATAATAAAGAACAATGGAATTAAAGCATAAATAAAAGAACAATATCACCAAAAGTCTCATCCATTCCATGAATCACCTTCATTGCAATTCTTCATTTTTCTATAGTATTGATGCCCTCAGATTTCTCTCAAGTATGCAAATATGGCCTATTAATAATGATTAGCAAAATGTTGAAGATTCTTAAAGTTTCTTCCAAACACATAAGATTTCGAGAGGAGTAATAATGATGAAGGTAAATAAAATTTATAGAAAATTGTTTTTTGAATGACAGGCTCAGATTAAAAGATAAATTGACGATCAAGATTAAAGATACGACATGAGATAGAGTTAGGTTTAGATTAGCGTGAGTGAAAAATCATAAATGGTGGGGATTTCTTTAGTGGAAACTAGAAGAATAAATATTGCATGTAAAGATAAAGATTGAAATAGATAGAAGATGAGAATAAATTAATTAAATAATTAAATTTATTTAATTAATAAAGGTTTGCACGTAGAAGATAAGAATAAATCTAGATAACTGACTGATTAAGACAAAAAGTATGTTTCTTAGAAACAAACTGTTGGTGTAATTAAATATTTTGTACCTTGTCCTAGGTCATAATTACACCTTAGTTAAGTTTACTTAGGGACCACATAGGAGTTGTTGGAGAATTTCCACCTTTGGTGGACTTATCTTCTTATTACTCTATCACCTCCACCTTTCATGGACATATCATGTGATTAGGGTTCCACCTTTTGTGGTAGATCCACTATTTGTGGTGGTTATCACATTATCACCTTTCCACTTTAGGTGGAGTGATAGCTTTTCATTGTTGTCTCATGTCATAAGATTACGACACTTGTCATAATCTTATGCACTCCTATGTTCTCACCTTGGCTATATAACCAAGGGGTCTCTACTACATTTGTACACACATATTGAAGCATTCATTGACATAGAATACAGTTTATTCTTGTCATATTATTTTCTCTCTTCTTTGTGATTTCTATTTGGTCCATAGATCTTGGCATCCATAGCCAATTCTAACATGGTATCAGATCATGTTTGATTCTAACATGGTATCAGAGCGGGTTGGGTGCCATTGGAGAGTCATTTTCTGAAGAGAGGTACCAGATTTGGGGAGGTTCAATTTTTGGTTCTTTATTGCAGGTTTATATCGGAGCTTACTGGAGCAAATCTGATCTCACCATTGCGTTTGGAAGGTTCGAGAAAGTCGATTTTGCTTTTTGTTTCGTCCAAATCGGACATACGAGGCCAAATCTAAGAGGGTTTGAAGCTGCATTGTGGTTGCTAGATCCAGAAGGTAGCTGCATTTTTGGAGCATTTTGGGTCAAATACGACCCTACCATTGCGTCCAGAAGGGCCAAAAACCCTAAGATCGATTGTCCAATCATCCAAATCGGAGCAAGTCATTTGGTGAGGCAAAATTTTTTTGCCCGAAGAGCCGTACGGCCCCCCGAGCATCATTATTGCGAACGGTACGATTTATTTTCGAAAAATAAAAAAAAAAACTTTCGGAATTTCTTTTGGAAATTTTTTTATGAAAAGTTTGATTCAATTTATAAAGTTTTTGAAACAAAAATAAAAATTTCAAAAAAAAAGAAAGAAGAGAAGTCCGCTCTGCGGACTGTTGTACAGTGTACCGCAGGGCTGTACTGTACCCGTCGTACATGGCTCCTCCACCCGCCACGTGGTGGCTCCTCCACCATCCGCGACCACCACAAAAAAAAACCGGCGGCAAAATTCCAGGAAGAATATCACCGGCGGCCGCACAATATTCGAGCGGTGATGAAAATTTCGACGGGAGAAGAATATACCGGGGAAGCCAGAATATTCCGATCTGTTTTCTGGCAGGAGGAGCGACAGCCCCTTTGACAGCCAGACGACTGTCAAATTTAAGACACTATTTTTCTGACGTCAGCACTCATTGGAAAAATTCTACCCCTCACCATTTGCATTTTGATTTTTGAAGGCGAACTTCAGAGGCCCATATCTTAGTCATTTTGGCTCCTTTTTTCGAGCAATTTTTTTTGATTTGGGCTAATTTTTCGTGATCTTCATAGTGGTGCAATAAATTTTTGGTTTTGGTTTCTGGTTTTTCCATAAATTTCAGATTCTCACAGGTGTTGTTGCTTCGTCCTCATTTTGGGAACTTCGGGAGCTCATAACTTGCTCCTACGGTAAAATTTTTGAGTGCCATTTTTTTTGAAAGTACATGATTTTTCCTATACTTTCCAGTGGTGTGATCAGATTTATCTCATCTACTATAATTTTTTCACTGTGAATTGAGGCCTATTTTGGCATCTGCATGGACCAAAATCAAAGTCCACTTTGCTATTTTTGGCAGTGGCAATTGTAAACGCACTAAGTATAAAGTACCAAATTAGATATTAATTAGGGGGGCTTCATGATTGAGTGATTTGGGGGGGTAATCTTGCAGTGATTGGTTGCATTCTTTTGCCTGGTTTGTGTTCTTGCAATGGGTAAATCTCAAATTGAACTCCTAACTCCACATAATTATGCTACATGGAGAAAATCAGTATGGAACTATCTCTTGGGAAAAGGTCTAATAGGCTATCTAAAGGAAACCGTTTCTCAACCTACTGATGCTAATGAATTGGCAAGATGGGAGATTAATCATGAGAAAACACTTGGATGCATATGTTCACGAGTCTCATTTGATTTACAATTTCATATTGATTCATGTAAAACAACTAAAGAAGTATGGGAGACTTTTGAAAAGTTGTATGGTAAAACAGATAAGATTAGGGGATATCAAATTGATAATGATTTGATGAATCTTGATCCTAAAAGTTTTAACCACATCCAAGACTACATCTCCAAAATCAAGCAATTAAGAACACATTTGAAAGAATGCAGTATTGAAAAAGAGGATTTACAATTGATTCTGAATGTGTTATCCAAGCTTGGTCCTGAGTATTTAGTATTTGTTTCTGGCTTTCATACCCATCGACTTTCTATGGGAGCATCATATGTTGATCCTAAGTTTGATGACTTTGCAAATCTCCTAATCCAAGAGGAAGCTAAGTTAATGAGCATGGGTCTAATCAAGTCTTCCAAGCCACATGCATTGGTTTCTAGTGAGTCAAAGGTACAGAAAGAATCAGGGAATCTTGATAAGAAGCAAAAGATGAAAAAGAACAAGCCACATAAAGAATCAGAATCCACTCATTCAAAAGAAGAATCATCTAAGAAGAAGAGGTCTTTTTGTGCATATTGCAAGAAGGATGGACATGAAGAACACTATTGTTATAAGAAGGACATTGATGAGTTGAAGAATCTTCTCAAAAGAAATCAAATTGATTTTCCTTCTAGAATGTTTGACTCTTCTCCTCCTTCTTCTTCAAAACAATTTAAGGACATAGGTCAAGCATCTACATCAGGATATAAAGGTCAAGCTCTTTGTGCTTATTCAAGTTCAGGATCAGGTAGATGGCTTCTAGATTCAGGAGCATCACATCATATGGCATCTTTGCAGACTATATTCTCTTCATTTCAGCCTTGTTCTATGTCTCCTATCTTGATGGGAAACAATACATACATGAGTGTACTTGGGAAGGGATCTATTAGTTTTGGGGACAACACTTTCTAGGATGTTTTGTGTGTTCCTCATTTGATGAACAATCTTCTTTCCATATATCAGATTACACATGGTGGAAATGGGAGATCTGTGGAGTTCACACCTGATTCGGTCATCATTCGAGACTTGGAGAGTAGAGAGATTATTGCTACTGGGGTGGTTGATCATTCATCTCGGATGTATACCTTTGCAGATTTTGCTTCTGATGGTGACATTGTTCCTTCAATTGTTGATCACACTTCTAGTGTGAACCATGAGGAGACATTTGGCTACTTGAACTTGGGAGTTCTCACATCAGATCCAGTACTTGAGCCATGCATTTCATCTCCTCCATCTACTGTTGCAGTTGATGATGCTTGTGATTCCACAGTTTGGGTTCCTTGTGCTTCAATGCAGCAGGATATACATTGTCTTCTAGATATGGCTACTTTGGATGGCTTCTTGACAGGTATTTCAGACTTGTTTGTGGAGTCTCATCTTGCAGATTTGGGGGACATCCTTGATGACATTCATCTTCTCTTTGATGAAGATGCTCCTTCTTCAGTTGTTGCGAGGGATCACTTTGACCCTCTTGTTCATTCTCTACATGATCATTCTTTGCAGTTTGACATGAGTGTGGATACTTTTGGACAGCATTTGGAGGAGGCTTCTTTTTCTTTAGAGGGGATATCATACTCTTTGGATCATGTTCTACATTCTTCTCTACTAGATGTTGGATTGTACTCTTCAGCAGTGTGGCCTAGAACGTCTGTTTGGAGTGTGTCAACTTTCGACATCGACATGGAGACACTTGAGCATGCTTCAGAGACATCATACATCCTACATACATCCTTGGTTTTGTTTCTTCCTAAGGGGAGGAACGTTGTTCGATGAAATTGGATCATTTTCAGCATTCAATGTCGAGCTTCTACCATCATTGTAGGAGACTCAACATTGAGGGGGGGCTGCCTAGTCTCTCTTCTACTTCTCTCTTATGGGGGGGTCTTTTTCCTCACATGGGGTTTTTACCTTCTCATGCATCATTGAGAGCATTTCCATTATTGTATTTCATCTCTCTTTTGGGGAGGAGTTTTGTCCCACTGGGTTTTCTCCTTTTCTCCGGTTGTGAGAGATTGCATTGCATTTGTACATGGGTACCTAACATGGCCTAGTTGCCGGGACCCATCTTGCATTATTTGCATTTGTGTACATTCTCCCTAAGTTGCACTTAAGGGGGGGTGATGGTGTAATTAAATATTTTGTATCTTGTCCTAGGTCATAATTACACCTTAGTTAAGTTTACTTAGGGACCACATAGGAGTTGTTGGAGAATTTCCACCTTTGGTGGACTTATCTTCTTATTACTCTATCACCTCCACCTTTCATGGACATATCATGTGATTAGGGTTCCACCTTTTGTGGTAGATCCACTATTTGTGGTGGTTATCACATTATCACCTTTCCACTTTAGGTGGAGTGATAGCTTTTCATTGTTGTCTCATGTCATAAGATTACGACACTTGTCATAATCTTATGCACTCCTATGTTCTCACCTTGGCTATATAACCAAGGGGTCTCTACTACATTTGTACACACATATTGAAGCATTCATTGACATAGAATACAGTTTATTCTTGTCATATTATTTTCTCTCTTCTTTGTGCTTTCTATTTGGTCCATAGATCTTGGCATCCATAGCCAATTCTAACATGGTATCAGGTCATGTTTGATTCTAACACAAACATATATTAAATCAGGAGATAACTGACTAATTAATTAAATCTCGACTTAAGTGGTAAATGACTCATTAGATAACTAAACGATTATCTAATTATAGAAGAATATGCTAGGAATAATTTACAATATCATTTAACAATGTTTACGATACCGATATGTCATTTAGATGTTCATTGAGAGACATGGGATATGTACAAAAGTCTGATAGTGGTACGTAGTATCCTTCTTGTCTTTCTTATATGCCCTTATTGATTATTGCAAGTTATGGCCTCTTTCATATGTTAAGAGAGATGAGTTTTTTATATATCTGAATGAACATTCAGTTCTTCACAGTTCCTACAAAATGGCAAATATAACTGTTGATATATATTACTAGAGTTAGTGATAGGTTAAATTGGAAATCAAATTCCCATTGTACAGTTCAATATGTTTGTTTATTGTCTAGATACAATCTATTATTTTGCACTCACCACAACATATAATCTTATATTGGTGAAATCTAGAATAAAAAAGAATTCTTTGTAGCACCAAATGTCTTTAATTTGCCAATTTAATCTATCGCTAACACTTGTATTCCTTCCAGGTGGTTGCTATATTTGAGGAAACAAAATTGAAGAAAACAAGGGCAAGTGGATTGAGAAGGATGCTTTAGGAGACGTGAAGCTTCTGTGCTAAATACAAGTGATTCTAGCTGTCATGGCTTGAATTGCAAGTGTATTGGTCAGTTAAATTTTCAAAATTTATTTTGTATTAATAAGTTATGATTTTTTTATAGATGAGATGCTTACTATGGCAAATGTAAATAATTTCCAGTTTAATTTAAAAAAAATGCTACATTATTGTGTGCCTATTATATCCCAAAATTTTACATGAAGGATGTTTCCTCCTTGAAGTGTGAGTTTTACATGGGAAATGCTCAAAAAAGTCATGAAAAATGATACTACATCCTTTTAATTATCCCTTTACACAAAAACACATAAAGATCTCTACATTTCAAATGAAAACCCTTTTATGCAAGGAAAACTCTTGATTTTCTTGTCAATGAAAACCCATTTTCTTAACGAACATGACATATATAGAAATGGAAGATTTATATACCTGCTAGCTAGCCATCACACCTGTTGAATGCATATAGGTAGTGTAGACCCTCGGTTCTCGTTCAACCTCCAAATGTGAATTCCTACAACTCCATTCTGTCATCCACACTCCCCAAAAAACTGCAAAATGAAAATATGGAAAATGGTGACGTTTAGGTGTGTTTTGTCTATTGATTTTTTATTTCCCACTAGCCACATGATTCTTTTCTAGCAATGGGACACATGATGACAAGCGCGTAACCGTTTGTCAAGTCATTCTGTCGGTGCGTGGGATGGGGGTTATGATATAACATTACATACATAGGTGTGTTTTGTCTACACTTTAGCTTCTCCCCTAATAGTGCCATCAAGTTGGTTTACCCGTCGATTTGAATGGCGTCAGTGTTCTTTTCCTTGCATGAGAAACTATCCTTTCAACGTGGGCAGGAAGGGGAGTTGACATGATTAAGACATGCATTTTAATATGTAAGAAGCTCTGTTATTGGAAAATACTCTATGTTGTGGGTTTTCTCATTCTGCTGGTTGAAAGCAAAAGGTTGGAGAGTAGGTGAGGGAGATGAAAAACTAATAGAATTGAGGTGAGGGGTTTGTAACCGATTGGGTTGCCACTTGTAAAGGGTTTTAAAACATTGTGTGGGTTGTAGATTTTGAAAAACTAGTGTTTTGCAACCTAGAATTTTACACAACAGTATGAATGCCTTGAAAATATTTTGTTATTTAGACCGTAGGTATGCAATGAAAGACACCATTTTTTAAACACCCAGTGTTTTCCAACAATCATTAACACTCTGTATGATTATAGGTTGGAAAACACAGTGGGATGTGAGTGCATAATTTATGAAACCTTCAACCCACACAATGTTGTAAAACCCTACATGGACGTAGCTAATCTCTTGACAAAACACACCTATGTACATACAAAAATGCATAAAAACATATATAACAACTTACATAGAAACATACATAACATGATGAGACGACATAGTGTAGGGCCCGCCAAGACGGATAATAAAAGTGATGAAATCGGTAGACGGGAGGAAACGTCACGACGAGGAAAGTGAGGAGGTGTCCCGTCGCATCGAATTACATCAAATTTTTTTGCCTTGTGCGAGAAGCTATCCGTTCACTATAGGAGGAAAAGGTGTTGATGTGATTAAGACATGTATTTTAAATTATAACAAAACTTGTTCTTGGAAAACACTCTGTGTTCTGGGTTTTCTCATTCTGCAGGGAGTTGCAAGTTGGGGGTATATAAGACTATCCAAATTCACGTAAGGGGTGATTAACCAATTGGTTTGTTAATTTTAAAGGGTTTGAAAATAATATTTGGGTTACAAGTTTCATAACACCCAATGTTTTCAAACCCACAATTACACATAGACAGTATGAATGTAATGAAAATGTTTTAGTTACACAGTGAGAACCCAATTGGTTGGTGACACCTCAATTGATTTTGGATACTTTTATGTATCCCCCACTGAAAATTATATTGATAGTATGAATGTATTCAAAAGTTTATTTTATTTAAATAGAAAGAATGTAATGAAAGACACCTTCAAAATTTATCACAAGTGTTAGGTAGACTAAAAATTGTGTTTGAAATTCCTCTTATGATTGAAAAAATATATGTTTTCTTATAGCAGACGATGCAAAAAGATTTGGAACTTTAACTGTCTGTAATACTCACAATCTTTTTTACATATTATAGCCAACCATAGATGCATCGTTTGGATTTGTATTTATAATGTGCATTCTATTTATGTTAATGTGAAATATACTGGTAGGTAATGCCACCTAAAGTCTTATTATCTATGGTAGTTTGCTTATAAATGAAAGAAAAAGGTTGACATTTAAATTGTTTGAGCCCGACTATTTTTCTCATCATTGATACTTTCAAATGAATAATCATAACATATGCTATTTGTAACAATTAAAATGGAATTTAACTATCTTCATCTGATTGCAACAAAAAAATGCTCACATTATTTGCAGTGTTGGAAAACACACTGTCCCCTGACAGTTATTTGCTTGTGAAAAGTTTTTGTTTCCTACGCACCAAGAATGTAAGGAAGTCCACCTTAAAATTTTGTTTCTTATGATTGAAAAAATATATGCTTGCTTATAGTAGACAGTGCAATAAATTTTGGAACTTTAACTATCCCGTAACACTTGCAACTTTTTTACATATTATAGGCAACCACAAATACATACTTTAAAAGGGAAAGTGGAAGAAAGCTGGCCAAAGGGTAATTTTGAAATTTGCTTTTTAACATGTATTTTGATATTTTGAATGAATTGGTTGCATGCATTTGAATTTGATGTGATGTTTACATTTTTTCCATTACAGAGCAAGGATGGACAAAGAAGTGGTGGGCATGAGCAAGTTAGTGTCCATTTGGGATAGGAAAATGTGCCTCGACAGGGTAGCAAGAAGAAAGGGTGTCTGGGGAGATCGTTTTCCTGGGTAGAAATATTAAGACATAGGAAACTCATTATCTTTCTACATTGATGTAATAGGATGATAGGTTTCCAATTTCTCAATTTCTGGCAAGGAAGCAGAAAAATCAGGCCTTGACCTTATTGGTGACATTTCTTGGATAGAGTTTTCAATATCTTGAATACTTTTATGTACCGTTGTAGTTGCTTTTTGCTCAAATTTTAGAGTGTCTTTGTGATTTCGTTTAGAAAATTTTATTTTTGTTACGAATATGCTGATTTTGATAGTATATTGGAAAACACACTGTCCCTAGTTCTTTTAGAGGAAGAAAGTGGAAGAAAGGGTAATTTTGAAATCTACTTTGAACGTGTATTTTCAAATTTTGAATGAATTGGTTGCATGCATTTGAATTTGATGTGGCATTAAAATTCTTCACGTTATAGGGAAAGGATGAACAAGGAAGTGGTAGGTGTGAAGAAACGTCGTCAATAAGTTCAAGGTTTGATTTTATCGATTCTTGACACTAGCCTTCTCAATTTCTCAATTTCCTTCAATTTCTATCAAAGAAGCATTAAAATCGAGCCTTGACCTTATTGGCAACATTTCTTGGTCTACGATGAGTCTAATTTATGGTCTAATTATTGATAGAGTTGTCCATTTCCTCCAGTTTTCATAAGATTTTGATACTTGGGAGTTGATCTTTTCATAACATTTCCTTAAAACTATAGACTTTGGACATGAACTTATTTTCATAACTCTCAAATGATATTGGCATGCTATATGAATTGGTTGTGTTAATTTTGCATGTAATTAATGAATGCCACTTTAAGATGATTATGGATATGTACTTGTTGTGCTTGCTAACACTGTCATGCAAATAATTTGAGGCCTGCAATTCATGAAGATTCTGCCAACTGGTCATGTGCTATACTGGTCAACAAGGTGGTCATTTAATGGAGAGAAGACTCTTGGTGGCTGGATATTCCTCATGAAAATAGATTTGTAACCGCCTTGTAATGGTCTTAATTGCCGTTGAACAAATGCTGGTATTACTGTTGTGCCAGACTCACATTAAGACAAACATGCCTGACAGATTTTGTGCATGTGTAGCTGCCTCTGCTCTTTTCCACATTTTCCCTAATGTGGCATCCTTCACATCCGCTGGAGTTGACCGCCTTGCTAGGTGTTTAAATAAGGCTTTGATGTTCCTTCTGAGCTCTTCCAGTCAAAGAATGTTAATTTGATTATGTACTCACACTCTTAATATTTTCAGCAATACAGTCATGTTGCTCAATTGTACTCATGTTTTCCAATAAATGAAATGAACTTATAAGTTCGTGCATCTGAGTTTATCTTAGTTTTAGGGAATACTTATCCAAGGGGGCCCACTTGGTGAGTATTCCATCACGTACCTTAGTTTAGTTTAGTTGTTATTTTTTGTTTAGTAATTAGTTAAGAATCTAGCACTGACTGTTCCTGTAGCCACTAGAATTCCATTATGTGACTATTCCTGTAACCAAAGCAGAACAAAGTAGTTTCTTGTTTGTTCACTCAGATTTTGATTTTTGTCATGCATTTCAGTTTAGTCTAGTTATTGGTTGATGTTCAACATTTATGTTATTTCCTTCTAATAAATTTACTTTTAGTATTGTGTCTTTCTTAGCTGTAGGATGAATGTGGCTACTTCTGATTCCTAGTGCACATACAGTGCTGACCCATTTCAAGTTTACGTCCTTGGGTTGATAATTTAAATGCACCTTCATGATGATTGAGATAGCTATTCAGGTTAGATGTCCAATCTTTGAATCACAGTTCTGAAGGCTTAGTTGTTAAATCATTATAGGAGGCCGACATTTTTTGGTGCCATTATCGGGGATGGTGTCAAACTAGGAAGTTCTTTGGAGTCATTGATAGTTTTTCTTGCTGTAGAATTTCTAGGAGTTTGTTCTTAGTATACCCCTTGTTTAGAAGAGTTATGACCCCCCTATTCTTTTGCCAATTTTTTGTGTGAGTTGGCTGAGAGTGAGTTGATACTGTATGAATAGAGAAAGAAGAAGAGATACTCATGGGAGATTCCTTCCTAACAATCTTGATCTATTCCAGATAGTTGAGTATTAGTACCAAGAAACGAAGAAGAAGAAGAGCCACACCTCTTTGCTGAAACATTTCCAGATTTGACCAATTTTGAAGTTCCCTCTGAAGATCAAAATTTGATTGAAGAACCCTTTTCTTTGGAACCTCATCAAGCAGGCATGGGTGATGCAAATGGAAACAAACCTAATAGACCTAATAGACCAACTTTTCCTTTCCCCATTTCTCATCAGAATGAAGTAGACAACCTCAAAAATATCCTTGCTTCAGTCTTTCCTAAGTTCTATGGACTTGTCATAGAATATCCTGATACATTCTTGTTTGAGTTTGATATACTCTACAGGAGCTATGACTATACCATTGATGCCCATAGGCTTAAGCTATTTCCTACCATTTTGAAGGAAGCTGCATTAAGATAGTTCATGAGCCTAGGCAGAGTTATTGTGGAGACTTGGGAGGACATGAAGATAAAGTTCCTTGAGAAATACAAAGAGTATTGTAGAGGCAGTGACATGAGAGGAGATGAAATTTTTAGAATGCAAAAAAAGGAGGATGAGAGCTTGAAAGATTACATTTAAAGGTTTATGTTTTTCCTACAAAAATCTCCACACCATACACTCAATGAAGAATTGTAGAAGCTTATTTTCTTGAGAGGAATTAATGATAGTTGCATAGATGCCCTGAACCTGATGGGAGGAGGAGATATCACCCAAGTTCCTTGGGAGTATATCAAAAAGATATGTCAGAACTATTCTAGGGCAGTTTCAAAGAAGGGGAGTGCTTACCAATCTTCTATGGGTAAGTCATTTACCAGTGGAGTTTCAAGGATGGAGATTAATCACTCTCTGGAAGACTTCAAGAAAGACATTATAAACAATCTGGCTACTTAGCTGGATTCATTTCAGGCCAAAAAGAAACAAAAGGAGGCAGAGGCAATGTTGGCAGAATATTGCCCTCATTGCAGACAAAAGAAGAAGGACTATAGATGCAAGATGATAGCTAATATTAATAGTAAGCAGTTGGCACTTGAGTTCAAGCCAATCCAGGGTGAAGATGATCAAGTCTACTATGTTGCACAAAGGAGGCCATAGGCTCCAAGATAGGGTATGCCACTAGATCCACTATCTTTCGCTAGGCCATATTTTAATTCTTATTCATCTAGTAATCAATGAAAACCCCCATATCCATCCAATTATGGAGGATATCCACCACAACCTTGGGGTAACCCTCCAAATGCTTGGAATAATCACCAAAACTCTCCACCCCAGTGGCAACAACCTTAGGGGAATTGGCAACAATTTCAAGGAAACTGGTAGCCACCTCCAGGAAACTAGGAACACACATCTCAATGGAGGGGAGGACAACAATGGCCAAACCAGACAACCAATTACATGCAACCACCTTCTCAGTCCTAACAACCTACTATAATGCCTCCTCCTGCTAATTCAAGTTAAAATGCACCTAGACCTACTCAGCTACCAATCCATCCCACAACTAACCCAAATAATAAACCACAACAACAACCGGTATACTTTGTTGATTCAAATCAATTCCCTATATATGTTGTGAGTGTAAGTGACATCTGTTTGCATTCGGGAACTACTTTGTGAGATCCTTCCACACCCATTATCACTGAGCTTCCTATGGAAGAGGAGGAGCCTCTGAATGTCCCCATTCAGCCTTGTGCACCTAAAAATCCTGAACCAGTCCCAACCAAGCAGACTGAACCTGAACCACCATTCCCCTAGAGGTTGGAAATTGTGAAAGAAAAGGACACAAATTTTGACATTCTAGATCAGCTGAAGCATATATGTGTCCAAATACCTTTATTTCAGGCCATAAAAGATGTTCCCATATATGACAAAGCAATCAAGGAAGCATGCCTTAAGAAGCTAGGTAGGAAGAAGAAAGAACCCACTATAGTTCATGTGGTGGGACAACTTGTTGACATCATGCTTGGGAAAGTGACTGTTCCCAAGTATAATAACCTAGGGAGTCTTGTGGTAGGAGTTGTTATAAATGGGATGTAGATAAAGAATGCTTTGATTGATTTGGGAGCAACAATAAATGTGATGACTAAAGACATCCTACAATAACTAAATATTGCAAGCATGAGACCTACTCCTACTGTCCTGCAACTTGCTGATAGTTCTACTATTACGCCTGATGGTATAGTGGAAGACCTAGTGGTAACTCTAGATTATTGGGAGTACCCAATAGATTTTATGATTCTTTCTCCTAAAGCCACACTAGGTGGGTACCCCACGACATGATCATATTGGATGTCAAACAAGAGACATGACCATTTCTGATGGAAAGAGCACCAAATTTTTTTTTCTCTACCCTTCCACTTAGCCATGGCATGATAAGGATGATCCAGTATGACCACATGTTGGTGAAGAAGTCGAGGAAGTTAATTCTGTGGCAAAACTTAATGATGTTAAGTATAAGTCCTTTCCTGCAGCTTCAAGATGAAGATGAAGTATTTTCTACCATAATTTAGAACCATTACAAGGTCGAGGAAGCATCCTCCTCTCATGTATCTGATTATGCTGATACAATGAAAACACTCCTAGTCGCTCTTCTTGCAGTCTTTTGTCCTGCAGCCTCTTGTCCTACATACACCTTTCCTGCAACCAAATTTCCTGCAACAATAGGTACTTTTCATGCATTACTGCCACATGAACTCAAGGTACCAAGCATTAGTGAAGCAATTATGGTAGAGTTAACTACACAAGTGCAAGTGTCAGAAGGGAAACATCTGAATATCAATAGTAAATTGAGTGAAGAACAACAATTGTCATTGACCAAATTACTAAGGACCCACCAAAATACATTTGCATGGGTCTATCATGATATAGAGGGATTGGATCCTAAACTTTCCACTCATAGAATATACATAAGAGATGATTGTACACCAGTAAGGCAACCGCAAAGAAGAATTAACCCTACATTGAGAGAAATAGTAAAAGGGGAATTGCAAAAATTACTAGATGCAGGATTTATCTACCCCATTTCAGATAGCCAGTGGGTGTCCCCATTGGTGATTGTTCCCAAAAAAGAGGGAGGTGGCGAGTTTGTAATGATTACAGGGAACTTAACTCTGCCACCAAAAAGGACCATTTTCCCTTATCGTTCATAGATCAAGTTTTGGACTCACTTGCAGGAAAGACAAACTTTTCCTTTCTTGATGGATTCAGTGGCTATAACGAGATCCAAATTGCACCAAAGAACTAGGAGAAGACCACCTTTACTTGTCTGTGGGGAACCTATGCCTACTTAGTACTTCCATTTGGCTTATGCAATGCACCTACAATGTTTTAGAGGGCAACCATTAGCACATTTTTTAGACATCTCTCATGATTGCATGGAAATTTATATGGATGATTTCACTACTTATGGTGTTGATTTCAACGAAGCATTGGAAAATATTAAGAGAGTCCTATAGATATGTGAAGACCACAATCTATCTTTAAATAGTGAGAAGTGCTTCATGATGATGCGGGAAGGTGTAGTTCTTGGCCACTACATCTTTCACAAAGGATTTCAAGTAGATCCTACAAAGATTGAGGTGATTACCAATCTACCTATCCTTGCAAAACAAAAAGATGTTAGGAGTTTCTTAGGACATGTAGGTTATTACAAGAGGTTCATCAAGACTTCAAAAAAATGGCAACACCATTGTATAATCTCCTAACTAAAGATGCTGAGTTCCAATGGAAAAAAGATTGTGACAAGGCATTTTCTGACTTGAAAGCAACTTTAAATCATGCTCTTTTGCTCAAGGTACCTAATTGGGAGTTTCCTTTTCACATCCATATAGATGCATCAGACTATTCTATAGGAGCAGTCCTAGGATAGAAAGAAGAAGCTATTGAAAATGCCATTTACTTTGTTAGCAAAAATCTGCAAGGAGCTGAATTCAACTATACAATGACAAACAAAGAAATGTTAGCAGTGATCTATGCTTTAAAAAAATTTAGACATTACATAACAAGTTACCAAATCTTTGTGCACACTGATCATGCAACCATTAGATACATCATGAATAAACCTCTGATTTCAGGAAGGCTAGCAAGATGGTTATTGTTGATGCAAGAGTTTGACATAACCATTATGGATAAACCAGGGAAGGCCAATGTTGTTGTAGATTTTGTTTCAAGGATGACCACATCAGAGGACAATCAAGTCATAGATGATTCTTTCCCTGATGAGCACTTATTTTCCATCAGTGTGCAGACACCCTAGTATGCTGACATAGCTAATTTTTTGGTCACAAGGAGAGTCCCTCCTCACTTCTCTCCAAAAGAGAGGAGAGTGTTCATTGAAAAATATTTTCCTTTCTCACGGATTACTGGATGTTTGTTCTACACTGGACCTAAACATGCCATGAGGAGATGTGTGAGGGAAGATGAGACATATGATATTCTACATGCATTGCCACAATGAACCCTGTGGAGGATATTTTGCAGCCAAGAGGATAGCAATGAAGATTTTGAACATAGGATATTATTGGCCAACACTCCAAAAGGATGCAGGGAGATATACAAGGAAGTGTGATAGATGCCAAAGGATGGGCTGACCAACCAAATCTAATGAGATGCCACTGTACCCCCAGGTAGTAATCAATCCATTTGATAAGTGGGGACTGGATTTTGTAGGACCCATTGATCCTCCATCAAAAGGTAAATCCTATATTTTGGTATGCACTGATTATATAACTAAATGGGTAGAAGTTAAGGCCATGAAGCATGTAAGAGATAATAAGGTTACAAAATTTCTATACGAGGGAATTTTCACATGGTATGGGGTTCCGAGAGAAATAGTGACTGATTAAGGGACTCAATTCACTTCAACCCTTGTTACAACATTGGTCAATGAGTACAACATTAGGCACATGAATTCTACCCCTTATCACCCCTAGGCCAATGGACAAGTTGAGGTGACCAACAGAGAAATTAAAGCCATTCTGACCAAAACAGTGGCTATCCATAAAAAGGATTGGGCAAGGAGGCTACTAGAAGTTGTTTGGGCATATAGAACTACCTAGAAAACAACTACAAGATTCACTCCATTTGAGTTG
Organism: Sequoiadendron giganteum; assembly: GCA_007115665.2. Classification (NCBI taxonomy): domain Eukaryota; kingdom Viridiplantae; phylum Streptophyta; class Pinopsida; order Cupressales; family Cupressaceae; genus Sequoiadendron; species Sequoiadendron giganteum. Next base: position 171,023,518 of record CM021110.1, read on the forward strand.
TTGTATGGAAAGACAACCATGATGCCCATTGAATTTGAGCATACGACTCTTAGGACTGCAGTAGAATTGGGGATGAATATCTCTAAGACATAAAGAGATAAAATCATGGAGCTAAATGATTTGGATGAGATGAGGGAGACAAATTTTCATCACACAGAGGTAGTGCAAAATCAACGAATAAAATGACATAATAAATTCATCAAGGATAAGAAATTTCAGCCTAGAGATTGGGCACTACTCTATGACTCAAGATATTAGGATAATGCAGGAAAATTATAGACAAAGTGGCTCAGACCATATGAGGTGGTTGAAGTATTTTCCAATGGAGTTGTTCAGCTTACTACCATTGAACCTGTCAGGTTTAAGCTGTTGGTGAATGGTCATCGCCTAATATTGTATCACAAGCTAACTTCTAAGGACAAGTTTGTGTAACAATTCACTCAACATGCAACAACCAAACTTCCTGCAGCCGAAGGAAGTGGACCTAGTGTACCTTCTTTTGGCTCATTAAGGTATGTAACTTCTCATAATAAAGATTCCCACTTTGTGGGGGTCCACTTCTTCACCCATCCACCCATTCATTCCACATTTCTCTCTCTTCCACCTCGCCACCATCATTTCACTTCACTTCATTTCATTCCATTCCACCTCATTCCACTCTGCTTTCATTAATTTCTCAACTGATTTCTTGAAAAGTGACTAGTACTTTCTCCATAATCTTTGCAATAAATCTTCCATGAATTTAGGTACATGCACATCAATTGTTATATCTTAATTGTCTTTTAGTGCATTTATTTAATTAATGTGAATTAATATGGACATTTTCCATAGCATGCAATTATTCCCTGTCCCTCTCGAATCGACATTCCACCTCACATGTGAGGACACGTACAAATTTAGGTTTGGGGGATGTGTCAATGCCATGTCTGCATGTCTATCTGTACTGGCTCACGTGAGTAAAATTTAAGTTATTGAGCCAATTTGAATTCTGATTAGATGATGGCTCGTATGTGTTAAATGCAATACTCCACTGCCATTTTCCTTAATCATAGCTTGTATTTATTACTCCTTTATTGCTTTAATTGCTCCTATCATAATCTTAAGCTAAAAAGGTAAAATTTAGATGACACCAACATCAAAATTTTAGTAGAGTTGCAGGAAGGAGAAGTTTGGCATTCAGACAAGGATTGTAGGAAGAAAAACCTAGCAGAGTGACTATTTGATTGTAGACAATGGGAGGTGGGTTAATTTGAAATGAACCCATAATTCATGATGTATTACTACAGGATGCACCTTGCCTGGCTGAGTTTAGAAACTGTGGATGGCTAGATTATTTCTTAAAGATGAATGGTTTTGATGAAGATATTGCATTGGAATTAGGCCAGACATTGTTTGAAGGAAAGGCCACAGTAAAAGGGTTGGAAGTCACAACTATGGAGGAAACAATTGTAAAAGTTACAGGGTTTCCCGCCGATGGTGAAAATTATCGTGCTGCTAGGGACGCCAGGTCAGCTAAAGCCGAATTTACAAAATCTAATGACCCTCTGTTGAGCATGTACAAACAAGGAGCAAAGAGGGCTTCTTTGCCCGAGCTATGGAAGTAGGTAGTAGTTTATGTTGTGAAGTATATTACTTGCGAAGGTCGCAAGTCGAATTTACATTTTGTGCATTTTAATCTCCTGAACCACATGGGGCACGAAAGGAGAATGAATGTGCCCAATGTTCTATACCACCTTCTTTCAATCATGGCGACTAAGACCCAGAAAGGTAGGGAAAATTCTGTTTCTCACCATTGTCTGATCAAATTATTAGGTGAGAAGTCTCTACATGATGTGTCTGATATTTCTTGGGAAGAATTTTTGAATATTGATCAAATTAGACCAGAGCATTTGCGACCTAGGGTTTTGCCTCAACCTCGTAAGGTTGGTAGGAGAAGGAGCAATGTTGGGGCCACTCCTCGTGCCTCAACTTTTGATGCAAGCCCTAGTGGAAACCTTCCTATAGCCAAACAAACTAGTGAGATTATTTCTTTTGAGGCAGAGCATTCTGATAAAGAGAGTTCCTCTCCTGATTTTGATGATGATGTTCCTCTTGATGCCCTAATGAGAAGTAGGGCACAAAATGAGAAGGTAGAACTAAAGAAAGAAAAATATAAAAAGAAAATGGTAGAAAAAGAAGTGCCAAGCTCCAATAAATGAAAGGTTGAAACTGTTCTTCCTACAACAAAACAAAAGCATGAAGGCCATCCCAGGAAATCAAGATCAGCTGGGCCATCCTTTAGTGTGCCTCTAGAGGAAATCCCTAAACCTAGAAAAATGCCACAGGATGATGTAGAAGCTCCAATGGAGTAGGTAAATGTTGAGGAAAAGGATGTATTTGAGGAAGCAACAAATTTAACATTGACAAATTTTGTTGATATTACAGAGCAAGTTGAAAACAAGGTGTGTGAGGAAAATCAAGAACTCCTGCAACAATATTTCTTGCAGCGTGAGCAAGAACAGAAACAAGAGGCCCTATAGCTTGAACTGAGAGAACAATCAACACCCCTGTAGCTAGAATTGGCTGAACAAACAAAATCCTTGCAACTGGTACTCTACCAAGAGCAAGCACAAGTGCCAGGTAAAATATTGGTAGGAGTACATAGGCCCTCTAATTTTTCAATGAACATAGTAGTCTTGAACTTGTGGAAAGAAATACAAAGGAGGGAAGAAGAGTGGAAAGCAGAAAAACATAGGCTAAAGAAGGAAATTGAAAAGAGAGATGAGGAGATTGATGATAAGAATGAAGAAATTGCTATTTTAAAGAAGAAGGTGGATGACATGAAAAATTTAGTACCACATATACTAGAGTGCAGGGCTCCTTTGTGGGTCTATGCTCTGTATTTAAAGGAGAGGAATCTTTCTTTTAAGCTAGCAATAATTGTTTCAGGTTTGAACCCCTCCATTGAGACCCCTACTGAATTTTTCAATGCTTTTTCAGATTGCTTCTCCTAAGATGAAAAATTTATTGTGTGAATTTTATTTACATAATTATGCTGTGACCAAAGACCATGATTGGAATCCACTGTTATATGTTGGGGATGCCTAATTAAGGGCATTCATGTCCTGGATATAAAATGAAGTAAGTTGGGGAAAGCAGTACAAGGCTTATAGGAAAATTGAATCTAGCATTCCCCTACCCATTAGGGCTGAATCTAGACATCCTAGAGACATTTTTAAGGATTGGCACAAAATTCTACACCGACCAAGCTATGGCAGTAGGATCCTTCCTGAGAAAGAGGAAGTTTATAGAGAATATGAGGAGATGGAAAGAACTGCAGGAGAATCTGTAATGGGATACCTATCATAGAGGTGGAACAACCTATTTGATGATTTGAAGCAAGCTGAGCCTCATTCCATGCACAACTATGCTGCAACACTTAAGAGAGCTGATAGATATATGCAACTTGGAAGAAAAAAAGGGTAATTCTGGCTTCCATTGATTTTTAGCCACCTATCCTATTGTGGTCTATGCCAAACTTCAGATATTGCAGGTATGACATAGTTGATGAGAGACAAAGATGGAGTAGGTTGGACAAAAAACAAGGGTTTTATTGGGATCCTAATTTAGACATGACAAAAATTGATGTAGGATAGATTACAGTTTCCAAGTTCAGGGCATTGATCAAACAAAAGCACAACTCTTCCTTTGCTAGAGGACCAACAAGATGTTAGGTTGGGGAAAATGATGAGTCTTGTTTATGGTCTAATTATTGATAGAGTTGTTGTCCATTTCCTATAGTTGTCATAAGACTTTGATACTTGGGAGTTGATCTTTTCATAACATTTCCTTAAAACTATAGACTTTGGACATGAACTTATTTTCATAACTTTCAAATGATATTGACATGCTATATGAACTAACTGTGTTAATTTTACATGTAATTAATGAATGTTGCTTTAAGATGATTATGGATATATAGTTTTTGTGCGTGCTAACATTGTCATGTAGATAATTAGAGTCTTGTAATTTGGGAAGATTCTGCTAGCTGGTCCTGTGCCATATCAGTCAACAAGGTGGTCATTTAATAGAGGGAAGACTCTTGGCGGTTGGAGATTCCTCATGCAGATCGAGTTGTAACCACCTTGTAATGGTCTTAATTGTTGTTGAGAAAATGCTGGTGCTATTGCTGTGCCATACTCACGTTAAGGCAAACATGCCTAACAGATTTTGTGCATGCGTAGCTACCTTTGCTCTTTTCCATGTTTTCCCTAATGTGGCATCCTCTGCGTCTACTGGAGTTGACCACCTTGCTAGGTGTTTAAATAAGTCTTTGATGTTCCTTTTGAGCTCTTCCAGTTGAAAAATGTTAATTTGATGATGTACTCACACTCTTAAGCTTTTCAACAATACAATCATGTCGCTCAATTGTACTCATGTTTTACAATAAATGAAATGAAGTTATAAGTTCATGCATCTAATTTTATCTTAGTTTTAGGGAATACTTATCCAAGGAGGCCCACTTGGTGAGTATTTCGTCATGTACCTTAGTTTAGTTTAGTTGTTATTTTTTGTTCAGTAATTAGTTAAGAATCTGGCACTAATTGTTCTTGCAACCACTAGAATTCCATTATGTGACTGTTCTTGTAGCCAAAGCAGAACATAGTAGTTTCCTATTTGTTTGCTCAAATTTTCATTTCTGTCATGCATTTCAGTTTAGTCTAGTTATTGGTTGATGTTCAATATTTATGTTATTTCTTTCTAAGAAATTTACTTTCAGTATTGTGTCTTTCTTAGCTGTAGGATGAATGTGGCTACTTCGGATTCCTAGTGCACATATAGTGCTAACCCATTTCAAGTTTACCTCCCTGAGTTGATAATTTAAATGCACCTTCATGATGATTGAGATAGATATTCAGGTTAGATATCCAATCTTTGAATCATAGCTATGAAGGCTTAGTTGTTAAATCATTATAAGAGGCCGACAGTCTGTCTAATTTTGCTTTTTCCTTCTCATTTATTCCCAATTGTATTTCTCCTCCACAGGTACATAAAAATGATTTCATTATGTATATATAAATATGTTATAAAAGTTGTCTGTATTTTCAGACAAGGCTTTCATCTCTCCCCCCAACTGATTCTCTTTCTTTGCGCTTAGATCTGATGTTGCCTTTTCCTTATATCCATACGTTAATTGTTGAATGTAGTCATTTATATTGATGGGTTTGTTACAGGATGAAGGTGTTGAAAGTGCAATGGTCAAAGTAGAGGCTTCTCGAACCCTCTTGTTACACATACAACAATGAGGATCTGTGCAAGTGGAATCACCCCACCATCAGTGGCAAGGACCTAAAGAAGCCTATAAGATTTTATCTAAGTGTCTCCTCAATTGTACATAAAAGGAACTATAGGAGAGGATGAGAGAGGCTGAGAATAGTCATTTTCCATTCGATCTTTGATCATGTAATTATTGAACAATGATGGTGTGGAATTACATTATCTTTGATCATGTAATTATTGAACAATTATGGTGTGGAATTACATTATTTTGGTATGTTTGAAGACTACAATATTCTGCCAATAGTGGCATGGTGCAATTGTTAAGTTGTATTGTTAATCTTACCATCAAGGCTCAAATCCCTTTGGGGTGTAGTTTTTGATAATTTATATTGGGGATGAGGTCCCCCATTTGTGACCTCATTAGTTCATAGCTCTGGGTCAAAAGCATTTACCCCTCTTAATTAAAAAAATATAAGACCATGTTCTTGTAGATTTCATGACACTTTTTGTTGCCATGTAAAATTTTATTATAAAAAATGTCAAATGCCATCAAATAGTGGTAGGCAATGGCACCTCAAGTCTTACGATTTATGTCAAACTTACTTACAAATGTAAGCACATGCAATGAGAACTTTCTGTTATGTAGACTGTAACAAATTTTTTATTGAAGTTCAACTTCATATTTTATAACAACCCTTACTTTCAACAAACATTCCATTTCAATATCGTCATATGTTTGGAATAGAAAATGTATAAAAAAAGTTGCAAGATTAAAAACACACATGGTTGTGACTCACTTCTCAATTCTTGCTCAATGAGAACTTTCTATTATGTAGATTGTAACAAAACAATGTATTGAAGTTCACCTTCATATATTATAATAATCCTTACTTTCAACAAACATTCCATTTCAATATTGTCATACGTTTGGAACATAAAATGCACAAAAAAGTTGTAGGATGGAAAACACATAGGGTTGTGACTCACTTCTTAATTCTTGTTCAACGAGCACTTTCTATTATGTAGACTATAACAAAACAATATATTGAAGTTCACCTTTATATTTTATAACAACCCTTACTTGCAACAAATATTCCATTTCAATATCATCATACGTTTGAAATAGAAAATGCACAAAAAAATTGCATGATGGAAAACACAGAGGGTTGTGACTCACTTCTCAATTCTTGTTCAATGGCCACTTTCTATTATGTAGACTGTAACAAAATAATGTATTGAAGTTCACCTTCATATTTTATAACAACCCTTACTTTCAGCAAACATTCTATTTCAATATTGTCATACGTTTGGAACAAAAAATGCACAAAAAAGTTACAGGATGGAAAACACAGAGGGTTGTGACTCACTTCTCAATTATTTTTCAATGACCACTTTCTATTATGCAAACTGTAACAAAACAATATATTGAAGTTCACCTTTATATTTTATAACAACCCTTACTTGCAACAAACATTCCTTTTTAATATCATCATACGTTTGGAACAAAAAAATGCACAAAAAAGTTGCAGGATGGAAAACACGTAGTGTTGTGACTCACTTCTCAATTCTTGTTCAATGACCACTTTCTATTATGTTAACTATAACAAAAAATGTATTGAATTTCACCTTCATATTTTTTAACAAATCTTGGTTTGAGTAAACATTGCATTTGAAAATCTCCATGCGTTTGGAACATAAAATGCACATAATAGTTGTATGATGGAAAACACACAGGGTTGTGATTCACTTCTTCATTATTGTTCAATGACCAATTTTTGTTATGCAGAGTGTAACAAAAAAATGTATTGAAGTTCACCTTCATATTTTATAACAACCCTTACTTTCAACAAAGATTCTATTTCAATATCATCATACATTTGGAACAAAAAATCCACAAAAAAGTTGTACGATGGAAAACACACAGGGTTTACTCACATCTCAATTCTTGTTCAATGACCACTTTCTATTATGCAGACTATAACAAAACAATGTAGGTTAAGTGCATGGATCTGTGACACAATTTTGGCTCTTAAGATGCCACTTTTTTTTTGGAAATCAGTAAAATCTGATTTGCACGAGAAAATGAAGATAGTTACGCTCAAAATTTCAAGATGCAACAAGAACAAAAGTTGAAGTGCTCTGAGTCTTGTTTCTAAGCTATGATTTTTTTTGAAATTAATGAAGATTAAGGTTCTAAAAAGGAGGGGGGGCCCAAAACAGGTCCTATTTAAAAAAAAAAAAATAACATAGTGCCTGAGGGCTCCCCCCTTTTTGATTAACTTTTTTTTAGAATTTCAAAAATCCCAATAGTGAGAAAATAGCTAACACCATGTAGTTTATCCTTGTTATTTCAGATAATTTTTTAATGAATATATAATATTTTATGAATTTTCAAAGTGGACACATCCTGAAAAGTTGAAATTTGAGCATGCTTCCCCCTAATTTTTTTGAAAACTAATCGAAAATTGATTTTTTTTCATCATGTGTAGAATGGAGTCAGGTTTCAGAAAATGTAATTTGTTTCATGTTTCGATGAACGAGTAAAAATCTATCCTAGAACTAGCACATGTTGGTTTTTGACCAAAAATGAAGGAATTTACAATAGAAGCCATGGATCAAAACCTTAACTAAATCAAAATGAAAAAATAATTATATATTTAGATAGCTAAGAGAGAGGTTAACACTATCACAATTTTTTTTATAAACTTGCATTGAAAGACGTGCAAATGAGATGAGGAGCACAGATGAAAATATGAAGAAATTTGGCAAATCCTGTCAATTAACACGTCCAAAGTAGGTCATTTGGTGAGCACCAAATTTGGCGTGTACCAAATTTAGCGCTGGCCAAATGACACATCACGTTTGGTGAGCACCAAATTTGGTGTGCACCAAATGTGATGTGTCATTTGGCGAGCGCCAAATTTGGCTCTCGCCAAATGACCTACTTTAAACAAAACCTGAATTTCCCCTCTTTGGTTGACAACTTGGATAATGCTTAGAGTGCACAATTTATGATCGTAGATGGATAGTTGAGGTTTTACCTTTCATACGCTCTCTAACTCGTTACCCTAACTAGATAACTCTTTATTCCTCTGAAGTCTCTCTCTCAGGTCTCACTTCCTCCAATGCAACCTGTACTACTCTCTCTCAATCCAATCCCCTCTCTTAGGTCTCTTTCCCTCCCACCTAGGTACCTAAATAAATCTATCTCACTCCAACCCCCTTTCTCACTCTCCCTTTCTCTCTCCCCCTTTGGTCTTTTTGTCTCTCACTCCATCTCCCTCTCTTAGGTCATTATCTTTCTCTCTCTATCTCTCTTTCTCAAGTCTCTCCCTCCTAATCTCTCTCCCTCTCTTAGGTCTCTCACTCATTCCCTCTATCTCTATCTCTATCTGATTCCCTCTCTCTCAATCTCTCTCTCTCTCTCTCAAGTATCTCCATCCCCCCCCTCTCTCTCTCACACATACTCCCTCTCTCTCTCCCACTCCCTCTATCTCTCTCTCACTCTCTCCTTATCTCATGTCTCTCCCTCCCACATCCTTTTCCCCCTCTCTCAATAGTATCCTCTAGCATTTCTCTCTCTCTCAAGTCTCTCCTCCTAGCCTCTCCCCCTCTCTCTATCTCTTTATCTCCCCTCCTCCCTCTCTCTCTCTCCCTCTATCTCTCTCCCTCTGTCTCTCTCCATCTCTCTCGGGTCTCTCCTCCCCCTCTCCTCCTCTCTCTCTCAGTATCTCTGTCTACCACCTCTCCTCTCTCTCTCTCTCCCTCTCCCTCTCTCAAGTATCTCCTCCACCACCTCTTCCTCTCTCTCTCTCACCCTTTATCTCTCCCACTCTCTCCCTCTCTCCCTCTCTCCCTCTCTCTCAAGTCTCTCCCTCCCACCCCATCTCTCTCTCTCTCTCAAGTCTCTCCCTCCTACCCCATCTCCCTCTGTCAGGTCTCTCTTTGTCTCTCTCACTCACTCCCTCTATCTCTCTCCCTCACTCAGGTATCTCCATCCCTCCCACCCCCTCCTCCTCCCACTCTCTCTCTCCCTCTCTCAGGTATCTCCACCACCCCTCTCTCTCTCTCTATCTCACTCCCTCCATATCTCTCCCATCCCTCTATCTTGATTACCCTCCCCCTCGAGTACTCCCTCTCCCTCCCACCCCCTCTCCTTCTATCTCTCTCTCTTAATCCTTGTATCTCTCCCATCCCTCTATATCCCACTCCCTCTCTCCCACTCTCTTAGGTCTATCCCTCCCACTCCCTCTCTCCCACTTTGTCTCCCTCTCCTTATATCTTAGGTGTCTCCCTCCCACCCTCTCTCCCTCTCAGTCTCTCCCTCCTACCCCCCTCTCTCTCTCTCTCTCTCCGTCTCTATGTCTCTCTCGCTCCCTCCCACCCCCTCTCCCTCTCTCTCTCTCTCAAGTATCTCCGTCCTACCCTCTCTCCCTCTCTCTCTTTGTCAAGTCTCCCCCTCCTTACCCATCTCCCTCTCACAGTCAATCCCTCTATATCTCTTCCACTCCCTCCCTCTCTCACTCCCTTTGTCTCTCTCCCTCTCTCCCTCTCTCCCTCTCCCTCTCTCTCAAGTATCTCCCTCCCACCACCTCTCCCTCTCTCTCTCAAGTAGAGGGTTTAGAGATTAAGGGTTAAGGGTAGAGGGTTTAGGGTTTACGATTTACGGTTTAAGGGTAGATGGTGTAGGGTTGAGAGAGAGAGGGGGGTTGAGGGTAGAGGGTAGAGGGTAGAGGGTAGAGGGTTTAGGGTTTAAGGGTTAAGGGTATAAGGTATACGGTTTAAGGGTAGAGGGTTTAAGGGTTTAGGGTAGATGGTAGAGGGTTTTAAGGGTTAAGGGTATAGGGTACAGGGTACAGGGTTTAGGGTTTACAGTTTAAGGGTTGAGGGTTGCGGGTTGAGGGCCAAGGATTGAGGATTGAGGGTTGAGGGTTGAGGGTTGAGGGTTGAGGGTTGAGGGTTGAGGGTTGAGGGTTTAAGGGTTTAGGGTTTAAGGGTCGAGGGATTAGAGTAAAGAGTTTAGTTGGGTTTAAAAGGGTTTAAGGATTGAGGGTAGAGGGTATTGGGTTTAAGGGTAGAGGGTAGATAGTTTAAGGGTTTAGGGTTTGACTTGGTTAAGGGTTGAGGGTTGAGGGTTTTTAGGGTTTAAGGGTTGAGGATTGAGGGTTGAGAGTTGAGGGTTTAGGGTTTATAGTTTAAGGGTAGAGGGTTTAAATGTTTAGGGTTTAACCTGGTTAAGGGTAGAGGGTTTAGAGTTTAAGGGTAGAGGGTAGAGGGTTTGGGGTTTATGGTTTAGGGATTAAGGGTTAAAGGTAGAGGGTTTAGGGTTTAGGGATTATGATTTACAGTTTAAGGGTAGATGGTGTAGGGTTGAGAGAGAGAGGGGGGGTAGAGGGTAGAGGGTAGAGGGTAGAGGGCATAAGGTTTACGATTTAAGGGTAGAGGGTTTAAGTGTTTAGGGTAGATAGTAGATGTAAGGAAATCAAAGGTGTAGAAACATATTCCCAATGCTACTTCTAAGAGGAATAGTGCATACTACAGGTTCAAAAAACAATTATAGTTCATTAAAATTGCACATTACTGGAAACAAAATAGATAATTAAAGCATACACAAAATTGGACATCAGTATTTAACATGGGAAAACCCTTACGGGAGAAAAACCCACCACACCAAGTAAAGCCTCCTTGTATTAGAACAAACAAATTACATACAGAGATTCAAACTTCACTTTCAAATGTCAATTTCACAACAACAACATTTCCCTGATCAACCTTGTACAAATAAAATCCTAATTACAGTTTGTTATGACTCATTGTTACAATGCTTATGCAACATACAATGAATAACAAACACTACAAAAAAAAATCCATTCATCCATTTGCATTCAGTTTTGTTCATCATCCAAAACCGGTTCAATTTAGTTTGCTCTATAGAGCAACTATCAATCTTACCAGTCAATGAATGGTCACCAATTCAACACAGTCCTCCAATGTCCATTGTACAACTCAACAACTTAACCAAGTCAAAATTCGTTCAACCACGGTCCACCTCTGAGTCCATCGACATGACCAACACTATCGATGAAAGACTGGAAAGTCACATCGATATCCCATGTCTCCCTGATGTCCCAAAAGAACCATCACGACCATGAGCATCGGATCAACAAGAGTCTCCCCGACGTAACTCTTCGGCCAAACTTCTATCATCGATGAGAATCAGAACACTCACATCGATAGTTCAGGTCACACCAATGACTTTCGATTGGATCGGCAAGAGTGTCCTTGACATCAACCAATTAGCCTTATTAGAAAAAAATCAAGCATCAAAGATAGTCTAAAATGTCCCACCAAGGTCTCAAGTCATCCCAATGTCCTTAAGTTAAACTACAGTTCGAAACACCTCATCGACAGGAGTCACACTGATAGCCAACTAGGAACATATCCATCGACAAGATCATGGAAGTTGGTACAACATTCTCGGGTCTAATAGAAGACCAATGTTACCCCGATGCCTCTAAGATCAGTAAGACTCTCCTCGATGAAACTTCTCGGCCAAACTCCTAGTACCATTCTGAGTTAGGAAACTCACACCGACAGTTCATGTCACACCGATGACTTCTTTCAGTTGCGCTTTGGCAAGACTAGTCACTAGTCACACCGATCTGATCACTTCGACCCTTTAGAGATAAGCTTCCTATTGGAAAGACATCCCAAGTGTCTCATTGATTTTTCTCTTTCAAGAGGTTCAAGTCAGAAGATTGAGGTACATATTTCCAACAGTAGAGGGTTTAAGGGTTAAGGGTATAGGGTACAGGGTTTAGGGTTTAGGGTTTATAGTTTAAGGGTTGAGGATAGAGGGTAGAGGGTTTAGGGTTTAGGGATTAAGGGTTAAGGGTAGAGGGTTTAGGGTTTAGGGATTACAGTTTATGATTTAAGGGTAGAGGGTGTAGGGTTGAGAGAGAGAGAGGGAGGTTTGAGGGTATAGGGTAGAGGGTTAAGGGTAGAGGGTAGAGGGTTTAAGGGTTTAAGGGTTTAGGGTTTAGGGTTTAGGGTTTAAGGGTTTAGGGTTTAGGGTTTAGGGTTTACGATTTAAGGGTAGAGGGTAGAGGGTAGAGGGTAGAGGGTTTAGGGTTTAGGGTTTAAGGGTTTACGGTTTAAGGGTAGAGGGTAGAGGGTTAAGGGTAGAGGGTAGAGGGTTTAGGGGTTTATGGTTTAGGGTTTAATAGTTTAAGGGTTGAGGGATTTTTCTCTCTCTCTCTCTCTCTCTTCATCTCTATGTATCTCCCTATCTCTCTCTCCCACTCCCTCTCTCTCACTCCCTCTATCTCTCTCCCACTCTATCTCTTTGTCTCTCTGGTCTCTCCCTCCCACCCCCTCTACCTCTCTCTCTCTCAAGTATCTCCGTCCTACCCCCTCTCCCTCTCTCTCTTTGTCAAGTCTCCCCCTCCTACCCCCTCTCCCTCTCACATTCACTCCCTCTATCTCTCTTCCAATCCCTACCTCTCTCACTCCCTCTATCTCTCTCCCTCTCCCTCTCCCTCTCTCTCAAGTAGATCTCCCTCCCACCACCTTTCCCTCTCTCTCTCATGCCCTCTATCTCTCTCCCTCTCCTCTCCTCTCTCTCCCTCTCCTCCTCTCTCTCTCAAGTCTCTCCCTCCTACCCCCTCTCCCTCTATCAAGTCTCTCTTTGTCTCTCTCACTCACTCCCTCTATCTCTCTCCCACATTCTCTCTCTCTCAGTCCATCTACCTCTCTCCCTCTCTCTCTCCCTCTCTCTCAAGTATCTCCCACCCACCCCCTCCCCTCTCTCCATCCCTCTCTCTCAGTATCTCCCCACCCCTCTCTCTCTATCTCTCTCACTCCCTCCATCTCTCTCCCCTCCCATCTATCCCCAATACTCCCTCTCCTGAGTATCCTCTCCCTCCACTCTCTCTCTCTCTCTCTCTCTCTCTCTCTCTCTCTCTCTCTCTCTCTCTCTCTCTCTCTCTCTCTCTCTCTCTCTCTCTCCTTGTATCTCTCCCATCCCTCTATCTCCCACTCCCTCTCTCTCCTACTCTCTTAGGCCTCTCCCTCCCACTCCCTCTCTCCCACTTTGTCTCCCTCTCCTTCTCTCTCAGGTGTGTCCCTCCCACCCTCTCTCTTAGGTTTCTCCCTCCCACGCCCTCTCCCTCCCTCTCTCTCTCTCTCTCTCAAGTCTCTCCCTCCTACTCCACCTCTCTTTCTCTCTCCATCTCTATGTCTCTCCCTCTCTCTCACTCCCTCTCTCTCTCTCTCACTCCCTCTATCTCTATCTCATCCCTCTATCTCTCACTCCATCTCTCTCTCTCCCCCTCCATCTCTCTCTCTCCCCCTCTCTCAGGTAGGAGGGAGAGACTTGAGAGAGAGTGAGAGGGAGTGAGAGAGAGAAAGAGGGTTGAGGGCTTAGGGTTGAGTGTTCAAGGGTTGAGGGATTATGTTTAAGGGCAGAGGGTATTGGGTATTGGGTATTGGGTATTGGGTTGAGGGTTGAGGGTAGAGGGTAGATGGTAGAGGGTAGAGGGTTCAAGGGTTTAAGGTTTGAGGGTTGAGGGTTAAGGGTTGAGGGTTTAGGGTTGAGTGTTAAGGGTTTAAGGGTTGAGGGTATAGGGTTGAGGGATTATAGTAGAGAGGGAGGAATGGATGGAGGGAGAGATGAAGGGAGAAGTGGGATAGAGAGAAGAAGATAAGAGGAGGGAGGAATGGATGGAGGGTGAGATGGAGGGAGAAGTGGGATAAAGAGAAGGAGATAAGAGGAGAAATGGACATAGATAGATGAGGGTTGACGATCCAATGTTTAGGTTAGAGGGTTGATAATTGAGGGCATAGGGTTGAGGGTAGACAATTTAAGGATTCAGGGTTTAGGGTATAGGATTTACAGTTAAGGGTAGAGGGTTTAAGGGTTAAGGGTAGAGGGTAGAGGGTTGAGAGTTTTAGGGTTTAAGGGTTGAGGGTTGAGGGTTGAGGGTTGAGGGTTGAGGGTAGAGGGTTTAGGGTTTATGGATTAAGGGTTAAGGGTAGAGGGTTTAGGGTTTAGGGATTGCAATTTATGATTTAAGGGTAGATGGTGTATGGTTGAGAGAGAGAGAGGGGGGTTGAGGGTAGAGGGTAGAGGGTTTAATGGTTTAAGGGTTAAGGGTATAGGGTTTACGGTTTAAGGGTAGAGTGTTTAAGGGTTTAGGGTAGATGGTAGAGGGTTTAAGGGTTAAGGGTATAGGGTACAGGGTTTAGGGTTTATAGTTGAGGGTTGAGGGTTTAAAAGGGTTGAGGGTAGAGGGTAGAGGGTTTAAGGGTTTAGGATTGATGGTTTAGGTCTCCCATCACTCTATCTCCCACTCCCTCTCTCTCCCACTCCCTCTCTTAGGTCTTCCCTCCCACCATAACTTAATAAATATCTCCTTCTCAAGTCTCTCTCTCTCGGGTCTCACTCCCTCCCATGCTACCTAGACTAATCTGTGTCACTCCAATATCCTCTCTCACAGTCCCTTTCTATCAGGTCTCACTTATCTCCCACCCTACCTAGACAAATATATTTCACTAGAACCCCCTCTCCCACACTCCCTCTCTCTCTCTCTCCCCCTTTTTATTTTTATATCTCTCAGGTCTCATACCTCCCAACCCCTCTCCCGTTGTAAGGTATTTCCCCCCATGGTAACTGGATAACTCTCTATCCCTCTCAAGTCTCTATCACTCTCACGTCTCAGTCACTACCACACTACCTAGACTAATATCTCTCACTCCTATCACCTCTCTCTCTATCTCAAGTGTCACTCCCTTTGTCTCTATGGAAGGTGAAGATTTCAAAACAACACATTTAGCGTGCGCCAAATTTGGCACTCTCCAAATTTGGTGAGCGCCAAATGTGTTTTACCTTGAAACGGTAAAATAGGGGTTGGCCCCTTGATTCAGGTCCACATGCTTCTGTATTTTTCTGGTTCAATGCTTTATCTGATTCATAAATGACTTTTTTTATGCAGTTGACTCCATGCTGTACCAATATATGCTTGATCCATCACCTTTTTACCACCAATCTGCATGCTACACAACGTAGAAGAAGACATTTTGAAGTTTCAACATCATTTTACATTATCTTAGGTAATATATTCATTTTAGTAATATTGAAATGTTTATATTTAGTATATTTGTTTGCTTTTAATAATATAAACTAAATTCCTTTAATGATTATATTAATCATAACAATTGGACATAGAATTCAACATTGAATTAGATGGGAGTTGCATAAAAAAGTTTAATTTTTATGAGTTTGAAGAACAAAAAATGAAAAACATGATGTTTACTTAACACAAATTTACTTATGAATTCTATTTGCATTGCTTATAGTAGTCCATTTCCAGCATGGCTAGTGGAATTCACTCTATTTCATTTTAGGTAGATGTTTATATTGAGTTTTTTTGTTTTGTTTTCACAATTTTTAGACCATTCATTTGATGATTTTATTAATCTTTATTGTTACACATAAAATTTAACATTAAATAAGATAGATGTCTACATGTAAAAGTTTAACTTTTAGGAGCTTCAAGATATAAAATGGAAAACATGACATAAGAGATTCAAATTCATTATTAGTGATGGTTGTGGGAAAACTTTTATTTTCAAATAATTTGGAAAACCTAATAGCTTTCATCAATGTTAATGCAAGTTTCCATTAATTGTTTTTGTTCCATAAAAAAATCACCTTCATCACACGTGCTTAGATAAATTCAAGTGAGTTGACATAGTTGTTAATGCAAGTTTCCATTCATTCATACCATTTACCTTTCTAATAAATAAAAAAGGGGAAATTTTGTGCAATTGAGAATGCTTATTGTCTTTCTAAGTTACCTCATTGCCAAAGAAATAATGAATAATTATAAGATATAGCATCACAAACCCTTCTTTGAATTTATCTTCTTCATGGCTTCGTTGACAATCACAATGTGGTTTTGAGAACAATAAACACAAGATTCTCTAGTTTTCATTTAGGTGGAAACAACTTATACCCTAGGTTTGTGATGCAGAGCAGGAAGACAAAACCTTCAACAATCACAATTATATCAGTTTCAAACAATCTTCAATCTCAAAAACCTCAATTCAATGATCAATTGACCAATTCACATTCACTTCATTGTAGCATTCACAACAAAGAAAATTGTTCATATCTTATCAAAGACAACTCAAACCCACAAACCCTTGCCTTTTTTAGAATCCCATTAAGGCCTTCAAAAACATATGTCAAAAACATAGTAGGTCACTTTGGACCAACATCACCAAAATATTGCTGGTACGCTGCCCCAATATGCCAATTAGGCCACTTTTACAAAGCATCATACCTAAACAAACACTTTTTCAGTTCCAATTCTCTTTTGACAAACCTTCATCAGCCTACAAAACTTTAGATTCAACAAATTTTAGTCACTGGAACCCTCTCTAATGCATCTAAACACTAAACCCTTGCTTTAAGCCTTTCTATGCTTGAAAGAAGGATGGTTTATTGAAAATCAATGTTCTAGGCCTCTAGCCACTTTGACAACTCTTCAAACACACTCAAATATGTCTACCCATGCTAAAAAAATCAACTGCCTTCCTCTACCATTGCTATTTCACCAAACTCCCATTCTAAACCACCATTTTGAATCCAAAATTCACACAAATACCGCTAGGGCAGCATCAAAACTTCATCATATCCTACTCCCTCCTCAAAATCCCTACTCTAACATCTAACCCTATAGATATGTAATCGACAGAATGGATATGTTTGAAAATTTATGCATTACTCACTTTTCTTGTGGTATGGAGGTAGATGTAGATATGAAAAATGTTGTCAACTAACATAGACATGTTTGATAATTCCAAACAACTCGCTGCCTTCTTTCATAAAATGCTTTGGTGTGTTTCATATTTAATGCAATGTAACTAGTGATATCAATATGTTTCATAAAATGCATTACTTAATTTTGTTCTATGTGTGTTTGTGAACATGTAGCATTCAACGTCATGCCAAGGAAATGACCGAAGCCTCTAACACCGAAAGAATGTGCAATTAAAAATTCAAGGAGAAGAGAATAAAAAAATGTAGCTCATGAAGCAAAGGAATTGCAACCCATATAGCCATAAATTCCCATGCAATCTAAGAGATGTCAAATTGGCAAAACAAAAGGCATGAATGAGGAAAGTTCGTGGAAGGACAAGAATGGATACCGAAGTTGGGGGCACATCATCAACCATAGGTGAAGCTCAATGCACATCTCTAGTTGAAGACATATCAGCAACAACATGTTGTTTTCCAAGTACATCAGAAATCACATCTCCAATTGAAGACACACCATCAACAACATTGCGTTTCAAAAGTACATGAACAAACACATCTCTGAAGGCACTCCACAAACAACATCTCAAGTTGGAGGCACAACATCATTTACATGTCAATTTCAAGGTATGTCATCAATTGCACCTCCGATTGAAGGTATGCAATCTATCCCCAATGTTGTGGACCTTCCTAATGTTGACACAAATTTACATTTGAGAACTCCTCCTAGAGTTTTGCATAGAAAACCTACATTTTTTATTGATATTGATTCCAATGTTTTGAAATGGATTCCTAATAAGATTCCAAAATGTACATGTCAAAGATATGCACAGAGGATATGGAGTTTATTTTTTGCGAAGCTAAGTGAGGGTGGAAGATGCCAACTATTTGTTGAAATGATGAGGCAACTCAAATTTAGGCCCACCATGAAGGCTCTTGGGCTAAGATTTTTGAATGAATCAAGTGAAAATTCCATTATAAAGAACTTGATGAGTGCATACGAGAGCGTGGGTTCTACCTCACGCACAAAGGATAGTTGTGCCACATGACGTGTGATGACACCAACACTCTTAAGCAGTCAAACAAGGAACAAGGTGAACCTTACAAAGGAAAGCAAGTATTTGAAAATAAGTATATGATCTCTAATGAGAGCCAAAGGAAGGTGTGAAAGAGTGGAGGATCCAAATAGCAATGAGTTATGGGCATTCTTGGGTAGAGTGCCATAGAAAGATAAAAGAATTACTCAAGGCTTGAGATCTTTAATAGTGAATTATTGGAAGGATAACACACAAACCTCTCCTAATCAAAGAGATGTTGTAAGAAGGATAATTGGTAGTAAAATCCGTGAGCCACATCCAAAGCATTATTTGGATAGCACTCAAACCCAATTTTTTCTGATTTTGTACAAAAGTTTCCTAAAATTAAAATATGTCAAAGGTATTTTGAAATGCTAAAGCCCTTTTATGTCAAAATAAATCACACACGCATTACTTTTTATTGTAGATTTCATATTGAATTTTCTAACCATTATGATGTTTATCGACGTATATGTGTAGATATGCATACTAACAATGTTTTGCATGAATGTAACATAAGACCTCCACCTAAATCCTCAAGGGAATTTTTATCTTCTATTTTATGTGAAAGAGAGGATGGTGAAATTTTTTACAAGTCATTTTTGGATGGCACATGTGATCATTGTGGTGGCATGCAACATTTTCCAATTTTCTAACACATGGCTAGTACACACACAATTGGAGACAAAATTGTGGAATTTGGAAAATATAAGACAGTGGCATACAGTCTAAAAGATGGGAAAGAAGCAACAAAGTGTGAATTGGTCAGTGATAAGATTCCAGTGTATCAGTTTATGGGAATTTTTCATGATCAAGTGGTGTATGAGTATGCAAGGCATACACACAAAGCTCAATGGTTGGACTCACAGTTCAAGTTATGCAAGGACACATTTCTACTTCGTATCATCATTTCAGTTGTGGACTTCGCTGAGAACTACACACTACAACCACAAAATGAGGTGCAATCACAATACTACAACTCCACGTAGGTTGCTATATTTGTGCATATAGCATTCATTCATGCAATGATAGTATAGAGGAAAACACAAAAGTATTGAAGGAGTATCACTTTTACATTAATGATGATCGCACACATTCCACAAAGTTTGTGCAGGGTTGACTTCAAATGTTATATGTTGATCTGGCTAGCAGGGCATATCATTCAGTCAACATATCATATGGTTAGATAACTATACATCACAATTCAAGAATGCCAAAATGTTTTACTAGTTGAGCAGGATGTATAGGATCATTGGTGTTCAATATATGTGAAACTTCTCAGAGGCTGGGCATGGAAAGGGGGAGCATGATGGAGTAGGTGCATGTATCAAAAGAGCCCTAGCACGAGAAGAGTTAAAGTACACAGATAGTGTAAAGTTGACAGATGCAAGATCAATTGTCTAATGGTGCAATCATGCAATGGGTCCAGGTAGTGAAGGTAATTCTTTAGTTCGTAGATTTTTTTATTTAGTAGATGATACTAACATTGCAAAATATGAGGATTGTTGTACAATACAGGATCGAGCAAGCTACACTCTTTTAGAATCTCAAATGTAGATACATGGACTATCCATACATGGAAGATGCCATGCTTTTGTTCTGCATGGAATGATTGCGAGTCAACAAAGTGGGTTGACAAATGGTCTATAAGAAGTCTAACCCCACTTGACACTTATCAACTCCTGATGGCTCTACAAAGCATGAAGATGCAATCATGTCCGTTGAATTTGATGATGTATCAGACCTACTAGAACTAGGTAATATCTCTTACTTACATATTTTATTATGATGTTCAATAAATACATCTAACAAGATGAACATATCAATGCAGGGCATGTATATGCGGTGATTGCAGATGAAGGCAATGAAGAGGGTACATATTATTACCTGTGTCATTGTATCAAGGCCAAAAAGAAATTGGAGGACCTAGTTATAGATAGAGAAAACATAGAATATCCTACAGCTTCGGTGGTTGTTATTGGAACATGGCTTAGAAGGTAACCAATTAAGAATGTTGCAGTTTGGTTGTTTGAGGACTTTGACACACATCGAAAGATTCTTCACTACTCGAACCTTGTCATCACCACCAACGTTCATTTGATCAAATATAAGGGCAGACCTACAAACAAGAATTTGGAAAGTGCACGAGTCTGACCACAAGGCAATACTTGACACAATAAAGAGTAGAACAAACTCAGATGGTTCCTTGGATTGATTGGTAAGTATGCACATTGAATTTGTAAAGTCATGTTATTGATCATTGCTTTCTTTCAAGCGTTTAAGTTTGATTGTATAAAGGTTTGAAAAATTGCATTAATGTAGATATACAGAATGATAGTTATATTCTGCTCTCTATTTGGTACAGGGGCACCAAGCTTCAATGGTTGTACAAGCATTGATCAATAAAACTCTGTTTTCTTTGTAATCTGAGTTTGTTTTTCTCCTTTTCAGTGTTGTAGCAGTTAATTACATGAGCTCGTACTAAAGGGAATTGAATAAAAGTGTTTTTATTTGGGTAGAGGGATGTGTTATCCATGTTTTATTTTTTTTGGCATTGAAATCCATCTTGTTTTGAACTCTTAGGGTGGATTTTATAGTAGGCAGGTCTGGAAGTCTAAATTTCAAGTTTTGAGGTCATGAAGTGATTTAATGGCTTATTCCACCTATTGTATATATTGTATCTCGGTGGAATGAATACATTAGGTTGAGAATAGTTTAGAAGATGATTCTTGGAGCAGGGGAGATCATTTTGGAGTCATGGCATGTAACCTTGGGTGTGAAAATGTGTGATTTTGAGTGGTTTTAGAGTGTGAATGGATGAAATCCTTTGGGGAAATCATTTGTGAGAGTATTTTGAGAATGTAAAAATATCATATGGTATTTTTGGGGTGTTGGATGTGAGAGTTAAGTGTGGGAAGAGTGATTTTCAATAAGGCTCCTTGGAAAACCTAGGTTTGGTGGATTGCAAGTGAGGGTTTAATGGATTGGTAGCTTGGTGAGTGGTTGGAGATTTGAAAATTATGAAATATTAAGGTTGGTAACCTATTTAATGACTGTACATGGTGTTTGAGTTGATTACAAGTGTTTGGGAAGGTGTCTCTTTGGAAAAGAGGCTTAATTGGCCTAGTTGCCCCTACGGTATAGTGGGAATTTGGAGAATTTATTTCAAATGAGTCTATGATAATTTTGAAATATGTTTAAGGGAATGAAAAAGGGTATCCAAATCTGTTGGTACAATCTAGAGAAGTTTTCTTGAACTCGATTTATGTTTGATAGTCCCTTAGAAGAGGGCTACTAGCTGGTGAAGACTTAGAGTGAGTTTGTTGCTAAGAATGATTCTCTATGTTTTGAGAGTGGTTTAGTTAAGTTTGAATGAGGATTTTAATCTTTTTAGATGCCTCTTTAAGTGCATGAAAGTGTCTGAAACCTTAAATGCAAGTTTGGGTTTTTTGAAGGCCTAGTTCCTTGTTGAGCTTTATGAGTGCTTGGAGAGTGAGTCAAGGAGTCAAGTTTATGATCTTGGTAATGATATATTTGTTTGTGCATGTGGCCACCTAGATCTAAATCACTATTGACCACCAGTTACAAATATAATTTCATCCAACTCAAACCAATGTTTTGCCCTTACAACTCTTTTTCATCAATTCTTCACTATATCAACCTAGTTTCCTTGTAGATCTCCAACTTGATGTCTAGAAAAATATATTTTAGAGAAGGTTGTATCTTCATAAGACCTTCACATTTTCAAACCCTCATTAGGCCCTCACAAAATATAACTCAAAACCTCAATAGGTCACTTTGGAACAACTCCACTTAAAATGAGTTTCAACGTTGCAAAGGGCTCCAATTAGCCCATTTTTATAAAGGGACACTCTTTCTAACTCGTTGCTAATCCAAAATTCCACTAGAAAGACCTTAAACTGCCTCTAAAATCATAAATTCTCCAATCTCTGATCCAAAACTCACCTTCTAGAGTCCCATTCCATGAAACCCTTATTTTTCACACAATAGACAAGCATTTATTGAAAAACCCATCTCCAAGCCTCCTATGACCTTATCACCACTTCAAACACCATTTTTTAAGCCTGCACATGCTTAATAATCCTTAATATTATGCTACCCCCAAACTTCAACCAGTTTTACTCTCTAGAACCTCAATTTTCCATTAAAAAATGCACTTCTCTCAACTAGGGCTTCATGCCCAAACATACATATGACCTCCCCAGTCCTTGAAAACCTTCAAACACATCAAACCCCACAAGATATCACTAAAACTAACTAGTTCTAGCCTTCTTCAAAACAAATTTTTCAACCTGCTACTTCAACCCATGCCTTTTAGGCCTGAATTCATGCATTATATACTTGCTTGTCATTTGAATTATCATTAATGAAATTATATATTAACTTATATGTTTATCTTATTTTCCTCTTGTAGGAAACACCTAGAGTGAGCGAGGTGCAACACTGTCCAGACTTTGGGGGCACAATGGTAGATAAGGGAAAGGTAATTTAACTCAAATTCGATAGAATTAAGATTTTTAAGATCTTATAGTGATTATACATACATCGACATAGATTGGTAGTTTCATATACTTGTCATTTTTATGTACAAGCGATTATGAGCTACACATCCTTGTTGACAAGTGTCACAATTCCTGAAGGAGTAGGTGTTGGAACACTTGAAGGAGTAGGTGTTGAAACACCTCAGGGAGGAGGTGTCAAAACACCTGAAGGAGATAAAGAAAAAGAGATGCCTAAAGAGGTATGTGTTTATTTTATTTTGTGTTTGGTAAATATGTTCCTATTACTAACAATTGTATGCTAACTTGTATCAATTTGATGTTTTTGTTCACATATATAGATTGAAATTTCAAAATTTGGTATTATTGGTTCTTTGAGAGGGGCATATTCTAGGACTCTTGATGGTTTCAAGAGACGTATATATGAGGTAATCAAGATTTCAATTTTAGAGTTCAATTATAATTCAATGTATATTTATTTTGATGTTAATTATTCGATTTTAAATTATATAATATAACTAATCTCAATTGTAGTTTGAATTTTTCTTGTGTAGTTACCTTTAGAGCCAAAGAGTGCTTCAAAGAGGCTCCATTTTGATGATCCACCAGTAGTTTAGGATGAGATAGAAATTTTGGAATGTATATTTTGAATAGATATCAAGATGGCATATGCCACATTTTGTAGAACTTTGTTTGAGTTGACATTGATGCTATTTTTGTATATGGACATACACTTGATTATTGGATAATTTGATATATAGAAGTTGAAAATTGAAATAATTTGTTTGTCATGTGCATGTTTAAACTGTTCAAAAATTTAATCTTGAGCAATGGTTAAATATCAATGTACAATAACATAAAAAATAATGGCTATATTATATAGTTTAGAATCAAAATAATGAATATTGGTAAAATTATATCATATATTGCTTAGTTATATTATAGTTATATTATATAGTTTAAACAACTTTGAAGACAAGAGCAATGGTAAATTTTAACATTTTAACTTAAATTTTAAATACACAAATGTCATTATCTCACACTACATGTTTCATATTGCATTATCATTACATATTGGAATTAAAAAATTATCATAGTTTTATGTTGATAAGTATGCCAAAGTGATGCAGAGCAGGGTGGAAAAATCTCAAAAACCCAACTACCCTTTAATCTTCCTTATAGACACAAAACACCATTGGACAGTCATGAGTAGGGTACATAAGCACTAAATCAACAATCATCTTCCAAAGAAACATTGACCAACACTCCAAAACTCAAAACCCTCACTTTTGACAAGTTTCAAGGGGGGTTTATTGAAAACCTCACCTCCAAACCTCTCCTCACTATTTCAATGCTTCCAAACCTTCAAAAATGTATTCCCTTGCTTAATTAACTCTTACAAAGTGCTGCCCCAAGTGTTTGCCATCACTACCTGCTCTTAAACTCCAAATTTGACTTAAAACAGATGTTCTTGACAACTAGGCATCATGCCCAAACCCCCAAATGGCCACCTCTGCTCTTGAAATCATGCACACATGCCCCCTACACCTAATTATGCCATTCCACCGAGTTACAATAGAATAAAATGGGTGGAAAAGACATTTGGTGGAGATTTCCATGCTGCCCCTGTGGAAAAAGCATGAATTCAATTTTTTTTATTATTGATACAATTTTTTGATATTTATTAATATAAATGAAAAAAAACTGTAGAGGGGGATATTTTTAGAAGGAAAATTTCAAAAAATGGTTTAAAAATGTTTATTTATTATTTTGATTAAAGAAAATAGTTTTGTAAAAAAATATAATCAATTTAAAAAAAAAATCTATTAAGATTGTTTACTTATTTAAAATTTCTTAAATAGGACCTTTAAACTTTTTTTAAGAAAATGCTTGAATAGGGTTGAAAGCCCTAAAAAATTTAAATAAATTTATTAAGATTTTTTTTACTAAACTAGGGTTAGAGATAAAAAAAAAAATTGTTTTATTTAAAAAAAAAAAATTAATCTATTATATAGATTTGTATCATGAAAGGAATTTTTTTTTCACAGATTTGTACCAAATATATATTTAATTTTTTTTGAAATATAACACTTTATTTGAGGGTTTCTAAAAAATTGCAGAAAAATAAATATGCATGCAAATTATATTGCACAGATTTGAAACAATATTATAAATAAAATATATTGCATAAAAGGGTTAGGAAAGCTTGAAATTAAGAAAAATAGGCTAACACTTATTGGGTATTTTTGTTTCTTAAAAAAAACACTAAATGCAAACAGATTAAGATTAAATGGAATATGAAACTAGAAACCTAAAATTCCTGCACAATAAAAAAAAGGTTAGAAGACAAAAAACAACCAAGATTAGACACTAGCTCTTCTTCTCCTCTTTGACAATGTCTCCAATGGTGTATTTTTTAAATCTGGTAAACCTTCAACAATGTAGCTCACAAAAGATTAGTAATACCAAGCTCTGATACCATGAAAGGAAAAATAAATTGAACAAAGGAAATAACTAATCAATGAGCATTGTTTGAAGGAAAAATATTACCAAAGAGAGAGTATCCAAATCAAGCATCACCACCATCAAGAGGAGACACATCAATTTAATAAGGGGAAAAAGAAAGAAAAAAATCCAATATTATGAATGGAGGCAAAATGCCTAAGAATGATACAAAGAGAGAGAGAGCTTTAGCTTTAGCTTGCTTGCTTGAATAATAAAGAATGAGAGGAGAGACACCTCAATAAGTAGAGGTGAGAAGGAGGAGTTGGAATGTAACTCCCAACTCAATGAATTCCACCATTCATCTATGGTTACAAATATTTCTTAATAAAGGAATTAAAAAATAAGTCATCCTCACACATGTGTGAGAAGACAAAAAGACAAAAAACTTGTAGGGATTCTTTTGGAATATTCCTACAAGGTACTAAATAATTACAAATAAAGAATAACCTTTACCAAGTAAAGATTAATCTTCTAACAATCATAAATTGTGCTTATTAAGAAGATGAAATTGCTAGGAGACCCTTACCTCCAATGCAATGGTCTAAAAAGGAAAGTTTCTCTATCAGAGAAAGGCTTTCCCCCATCTTACACAACACAACATAATGGTTGCATAAACATGGCTTCCAAATAAAATCTTTCAAGACAAAATTAGAAGGAGAAATACCAAGAGTAGAAACTAGTCAACGACAAGAGCTTTGTACTAAAAAAAAGCATGCAGTTGCTCCCTCTTCTTCTCAAAGAGGTCCCAAGATCAAATTTACTATTGGTAAAAATACTACACAAATAGTTAAAGATGAGGAAGCCACTGAATTAGAACACCCATCTATAGAGGGAAAAGAGATTGCATCTGAAGAGAAATCATTTGATGAAGAAGAGAATGAAAGCAAAAAAATAGAAGAACCTTCTAGAGATGAAGATTTTGTAGATGAAGAGTATGCTGAAGAAGAAGGAGAAGAAGAGGATAAAGAGGAGGAAGAAAGGCATGATGATGAACAACATCTTTCTCCTCACAAGGACATGATTGATAATCTTCCCCTAACATCACTGCCCATCACTTCCAGTATTCCATACACTCCTCCTAATCCTACTACTCCTCTACCTCCTCTTCCTACCTCACCTCCTCCTACATCAACTTTTCATATAGTAAAGGTTTATGTCCCTCCATCAACATCATAAGTTCTTTCTACCCCTCTCGTAAGTTGCACCTTGTGAACTGATGATTTTTCTTCAGGTTCTTCGTCATCCATCCCAAGCCTATATTCTATGTCATATGACATCACTTCCCAAGGAGAGTTCAATAGATTCATGAATGATTATTTGTAAGATCCACTTGGTTTGCAGTCTATTGGGGCTGTCATGACAGATACTACCCCAATTGTTACAATAGCATCCATTTTTATAGAAGCACCTACTACACAAGTGTTGGCAGTAATTTAAGAAGGAAATACAAAAAAAATTCCTCCTTGGTTGATCTCGCAAGTGTCAAAGCGCAAAAAGAAAATGATCTCCCCAAATGAGCTTGACCTTGAAGAGATAGTTCCTCCAAAAGCCAAGGGGTAGAAAAAGGCCAAAATTCATTCCAGACTTCATATTGACAAGTCAAGTCAAAAGTATGTATACATTGGCTTACCTCCATAGGAATCGGGTGATGTGAGAATTGGAGAATTTGCTCTAACAAGAGTTAAGCTTGGTAAGGTAACAAATGAAAATGCAAAAGAAGATGCTCAAGTAATCTTGAATGCATTATCAGGTAGACTTCATAAAATGGAGTAGGCCAGAAATATGTACGAGGATAAAGTAGAGAAATATGCATAAGTTTTGAGAAAGATTGTGGGCTCCTTAGAGAATGTACAACTGTTGGCCATGGTGAACTTCGAGGAACCAGTATTACAAAAGGTGGAGAAGTTTTTTTCCAAAGGTAAAGTGTTTTATGATTTCATTGATGAAATAATAGAACAAGGCTCACAACTTATAGTTGTTTTAGATGAAAAGACCTCTCAAATAGCCAAGTTGAAATGAGAGCTTCAGAAGGAAGAAAATATAATTTCCCAAGAGCAAAAAGAAATGAGAAGATGTCTTTCATTTTGGTCACAGATGAAAGAATCAAAGTTGAGTAAATTGGTGAAAGTTGGGGTAATTCCCGAAAAGGAAAAGTATGTGGAAATAAGAGAATCTCTCAAAAATCGCATACAAGTGATCAAATATCTCATCAAGGACATCCAACAGGTATAAGAAGATGTCAAAGGACATCATGTCATCATGATGAATGGAATTGAGGAGTTACCGAGTAAACTCTTTAATGATGATAATACTTTCCTCCTGGTCAATGAGATTGCTCAAATGTTCAAAGAAGCTATCATGGAACAGTTTGAAGATGAAATATTTTCAAAAGCTTCAATGAATTCCATATGTGATGTATGGATTTCTCTAGAAAATCTCAAGTCAAATCTAGATAGATGCAAGAAAATTTTCTCATCCACGAGAAGATCAATCACAAGGGTTCATACCATTGTTGATTATACAATTGGTCTGGATGAGAAATTCTTGCAGGAGACAATGAAGAAATATGAAGACTTTCACACCCAATGCAAGGAACCATAAAGACTTCTTATGTCTCTAGTGTTAAAATAGTTTTGGCATTTCCCATGCTTTATGTAAATAGTATTTGACATTTTACATGCCATTTTGACAAATGTAATCACATGTAAACAAATATGTTCTCCTAAAAAGATGGACAACATTTTTGAATAAGTCATCTAGCTAGGTCAAATTTTCCTAAATTTACTCCTAGATTTTCTCTTCTGATTTTCCTAAATTTGTTCTCCTCTCCCATCTATAAATAAGAGAGGATTCTATTGTAATCTTTTATCTTTTGCAATGAAGTGCTACCCATTTGAGAAGAAAATACATGAAACTTTGCGTTCATTTTTTTGAATCTATTTTGATTAATAAAGAAGTGAATTTGCATAGCAAACTTTATGTTGTAATTGATTATCTTTTGGATTTGATTGAAATTGGCAGTGATTAGTGATTGAGATCTAAAGGGCTTTGAGTAAATCCATGTAAATTTTTGGTTACACTCTTTACTTGAATTTATGATATTGATTGGATACTATTGGTGAATTCTCTACAAGAATTTGTTCTTGTATTTATTCATGGCGTTCATGGATCTATCATGGAGTATCTAGAAGACTTTGTGCTTCTAATACAACACTAGTTACATATCTCAAAGATTTATTGGTGAAAGCTACGAAATGAATTTGTGCCTTTGTGAGTTTTCTTGTTTTATCATTTATCATGATCATGTTGGTATTCCTAGGCTTTGCTTTGAAAATATAGGAATTTTGGAATTACTACTTTTGTTTTTAGTTTGAAGTTGTATCAAATCAAGAACTTAAAACTATGAAGCATGTAAAACATATTCTCTGAAAAAAGAGAGAATTATGAATGTGACACACCCCCATCTCTTAATTATAGTGTATATTATTGTGAATAATTAATTAGTTTTACTTAGTTTCAATAAGAAGTAAGAAGGACGCCTCCCCTTTCTGAGAGGAGAGATTGTATCTCACACAGTTGTGGCTGAAATCAAGTTTTGTAATCTGTTAAAGGGATTACATAATTTTCACCCAACACATCCTTGTGCTTGTTGGTACCAATTTTTATATCTTTACCACTTGTATACAAATCTATAGAAGGATAATTTTATCACTGGGGTACTTGGGAAGCTTGTATGGTTCTTTATGGAAGCCATCAAATTTGATGTATAAAAAGGTCTTAAATTGGATGAACTAGTTTCCCAATTCCACCATCATTTTGGTTGCCTACAGGTACAACATCTTTTCATAATCACTTTCTATGAATTGAAGGATGGAATGCATGAACACATCATTCAACCTATTATAATTCTTCATTATTTCTTTTAGTTATAGTTGGGTGTACTAATCATAGACCTTTGTTTCACCCAATTGCAAGGTACCCACTTGATTCAAACATATAAAGTTGGATGAGAAATCCAACATGTAGACCAAACATGATGTCATGTGGAATATGATAGCCAATAATATAGAGTTTCAATGACCTTTATTATCTTCATTACTTATTTTCTTCTCTACAATAGTAAGTTATCATTGATGAAGTTAGGAACTTGTGTGGTTCTATTTTCATAAAACTTGGTTTTTTCCTTCATTTTAATCTGATCATATTATGACACATGGGTAGTCCAAATACTCTCTCTATGACATCATAACTAATGTCCAATATATTTTGGCCTATAGGACCAAAAACCTTTTTTTCATTTGATTGTACCATATGTCACAATCTAGGACCAACTCTAGATATTGGAGGGAAATAAGAAATAAGACAACCTAGACTAGTAATAAAGTAGCTATGCATTGGGTCATCAAATTTGTATCCCCTTATTTACTAATCCATTTTAGGAGCTCCTAGACATCTACATGTTTAAGATTAGTGTCTCCAATATCATCCCAAAGGGAGACCATTTTTGAAGAAAGGTTATATCCTTTGTAATCATAATTCATTTCCTTCTACGATATTTCTCTCCTTGCATATGTACTTCCAAGAACACATGGAGGCATTAAATAAATTATTAACAATCACTTCTAGAATGTCAAAATATATGAGAAACATATATGCATAAATTATGCATTATGTAACAAGTTATGCTATGGAAATTTTTGATCAAGAACATAGTGAATAGACAAGTTTAGACAATGTCATCATAGTGACAACATAATTCCTATAACTAGCTAAATAAGGCTCTTAGTGTAGAAGTGTCAAGTAATCAGAGTTTGAGGTCTTGACATGATTTATTCTTAGTATTGGGGATCACAAAATTTTGATGCCTAAAGGAATGCATAAGTCCAAGACGTCTACATCTACCTAAAGGAATTATATTGACACAAGACCACTCAAAAACCAAAGGAAAATAAATTAGTGTATGTATCAAGATTTAGTGGTCAGGAGTATCCTCTAACCAAAACTCAAAGGAATTACCAAAAAGAACAAGCATGAATCTTTGAATTTGAAAATATAACAAGGAAAAATAGTAGGGTTCAAGGATTAGGATACCCCATAATGAGTGCACAAATAAGAGGATGTTGCAATCCCAACAAATAAATATTGACAAGGAAAAGGGATTCATAAACTAGAGTTTTAAGTCTAAACTTATTGTATATTGTATTTTTACCCATATACTTACAATAGAAGAACAATTAGATGTAATGTGGTATTATAGATTATAATGCAATTCAAGATAAGGGAGCATGCAATTTTATTTTTTTCAATTCATACTCATGAACTCATCATAATAGAATATAATCACTTATTGTGTATTTAATTCATCATTTAATAGATTACAATCCATAACTTCATGTTCTTATCTCATACATATATTATTTTTCATACATTATATCCTTATATTCCTTATCTCTTTCTTCTACTATCTTCCTATTATATATGTACTATGTGTAGACACTCAAAAATGTCTTGAGCTTGCAAGCAACAATTTATCACTAATTCACCTTCTTTCTTGCATAATTAAATAATTATAATTAATAATTGTAATTATTTAATTATTTCCTAATTCCATATTCTTCTATTAATTAAATGATTCTTAATTATTTAATTAATTCACTCTCTATTTATTCTTCTTTTGATTAATTTAAATAAATGTTAATTTATTTGAATTACGTCACTAATTTCCCTTTTTCCATCTATAATTAAATAAATTATTACTTATTTAATTATTCATTTTATTTTTTCTATAATTAAATAATTATTTAATTATTCAGTATCCTTTTTCCCTCCATGATTAAATAAATCCTATTTATTTAATTATTTATCATTTTCTTCTCCAAATTAAATAATTGTTTTAAGTATTTAATTATTTATCATTTCCTACCATCTTTTATTAAATAATTGCTTGAATTATTTAATATTTCCCACTCCACCTTTCTTCTATAATCAAATAATTATTTTTAATTATTTAATTATTCATTTTCCCTCTTTTAAATTAAATAGTTACTATTATTATTTAATTTAGTTATTCTTAGCCAAGCCCTAAATCTCAACTAATTTATTTAGTTTTGGTCCATCTTTCCCATCCTTATCTCTTTTATTCTCAAATAATCTCATACATTGATGTCATACCTCATCATTTATTCCTCACCTTTTATTTGAATTGGGATTTCTATAAAAAACCATCACCTTCATTCCAACCTTAACCACAATCTTTGAACTTTTTCTATCAGTATCTTGAAATCTTGCTACTACACATTGATTTTATCATATATCTCAAATACTACAAATATGAGAACAAAAAAATCAAAATGGAGATAAATCAACTATGGCATAGGAATTGAGGTTTATTGCTATATTATTTAGATTTCTATTGTCATTTATGCTTCATTGTTATATTAGGATCTTCTTGGATTGAATTTAGGTAGTTTTTGGTTGCTATCATTGATTTATGCTTATTTACCCTATCTACATTTGGTGAACCTGATGTGAACTAATCAAATTTCGTAAAAAAATAAGAGTTTTAAGAGAGATAAAATCGTTCTATGCAATGTTGCATCTGATTTTTCAAACACTACAATCATCATATGACCTAATGCATGTGAGGTCTTCCACACTACATCTGTCACCTAGAATGACACATTTGACTGTTATCTTGCAAAAATCAAAATAATTCAATCATTGCTATTTCAGATCATTTTATTGGCTACTGGTTATTATTCTGACATTCTAACAATCTTCTTACATCATACCTAGCATCAAATTTACTATTTTTTGTTAGATCTTTGTGTTTTTAGTAGCTACAAGTTACTACACTATAATTGTTCCCTAGAATGACAATCATTTGAGTGAGCTGCAATCACTATTCCTTACATCATATTCATTATTTTGTAAGC
This sequence comes from Sequoiadendron giganteum, assembly GCA_007115665.2. NCBI lineage: Eukaryota > Viridiplantae > Streptophyta > Pinopsida > Cupressales > Cupressaceae > Sequoiadendron > Sequoiadendron giganteum. The sequence continues at coordinate 171,055,634 of CM021110.1, forward strand.
TACATCTATCGAATCCTATGAATCACTACACCACATCCGAGCCTTTGTGCACCACATTTGACTATCATAGTAAAAAGAGGGTATACATCTAAGTTTTTTTTCATTTTATACTTTTTGCATTCATTAGAGTAGAGGTTATTGGTTACTAATATTTGATTTCCAACTTGTGGCAATCATTGGGAGAAAATACCTTTTGATCTAAACTACTGATCCAATTTCTTGCAAGGTTCTATTGTGTGTTTGTGATTTCTAAATTAGGAACATTTGCAATTGGTGCTTCAAAAGAATAAGTTTCTTCTATGTTTTGTGTACTTGAATGCATGTGTTATTATTGAAGGCATGTTTAGATAAAGTATCACATCCCCTTGTGCTACGTGTGATTCTTGGGTGATGATAAATAATAGCACAACATAGTCTTGAGTATCCTCTCCCCTTGCATTATGTGTGATTCTTGGGTGATTAGAAAGAGCATTGCACAAGTCTTCCATTTTTATTTTTGAGTAGGATGGGCCTACTAGTGGAGTTTCACCCCTGGGAATGACCCCCAACATATATAACTCTAGTACATTATATAAAAGTAAAAAAACCAAAAGGTGGGCATAATCCATTTGAGCCCAAGGGGTGGGCCTTCCGATCCTAGGTGATTTCGAACAAGGGTTAGAGAATTCAATATTCCATCGCTACTAGGCCATGGTGTTCTTCAAAGTTCACACATGAGTAAGAACCATTGTTTTTAGAAACCTAAGACTTATTTTGGTCATCTACTATTGTTGGTGTAAGGGATGCAGATCGTACCCTAAAGTTACTTACCACATCTGATTCTTGGTTGAGGTGGCATGGTTCCTTGTTTGGATTTCATCCTTTCAAGGTGAGATGTGTTAAGGTGGTACATGGCCTTGGCATACTCTAGATTCACCCACTCCTTTTTCTTGAATTTAACATCACTCAAAAGGGTGAGGTAATTCCACTTTAGTAGGTAACCCTATTACTCCTAGCTAGGTTGTGCTTTCTTATATTATTTGTGAACCAAGGCCTAGTGAGTTTTGTGAAAGAAAACTTGAAAATACTTGCTTACCAAGAAGTCAAAGAGTTAAAAATAGCCAAATCTATCTTCTGAGTGTTTGCTATGTCTTATGATCAAATCTAGAAATTGCCCATAATAGAAAACCATTAGAAAACATCAATTTGAGTCCAAAAACCAGAACATCACAACTCTTACATAGAACACTATAATCGTTGAATAGAACACAACAATTATTAGAAATAACGTTGCATCTATCAGAAACTCTAGGAATCCAGAAACTCTTATTTTCCTATGCACCACAATTAACTGATTTTGCACTGCATTTGTTTGGTATTGCACCACATTTATGGCATTATGTACCACATTTGTCAATTTTTTTTTTTGGGGAAATACCTGTGTATGCAACTTCTAGTTTCTTGTCAAATAGTGCTTGTACCATCAAACCTGATACTTGTTCAGTCCAGTCAATCTATCCATTGCATTTCACCATTTTACTTAGCTTTACCTTGCATAGCCTAGTTTTCATTTTTCATATTAGCTTGTTCATCCATTACCATCTTTGAGTTTTGAGATTAGGAGGCTTATAAAATCATTGATCAGACCATAGTCACATATTTGAGTGTCTTGAAATTATCATATTTCATCTATCTTATCCTTAGGTTGGGCTTAGAACTCATGTGTCTAGTCTATGTTGACCTTTTGTCCAATCATCATCATCATCTTGGTGCTTATCCTCTTAAGGTCTTGGCATCTAGATTTTTTACCTTGGTTTATCACAGTTTTCCTAGCATCCCCTTTTTAAGGTTCAAAGTTGCACATCCAACATCCTTAAACATAGTCATACTCTCATTACCACTTCGGTATTCCAAGAATAGTCATACCTTTATTATCACCTTGCATACCAAGCTTAGCCAAAGTAGAATTGCCATCTTGCATCCTTATATCCAAAAAATCCAAAAACATAGTATAGTGTCATTGCAATCTTGTACCCTCATCCTTAGTTACGTTCATTCCAAAAGTCTCAAAATCTACATGTCACAAGTCTTATATGGTCTTCACTAGGTCACAAAGGAAACAAAAAGACATGGATTCCACAAGTGACCCCAACTTTAATCCAACTAGCACCATGAAATTTGGGTCATATTCAAACCAACCCCCAACATCATAACCTCAAATTCCAAACCCATTTTCCAATATTACGATATAAGAGGTTGGAAATCATCTAAAACTCTAAGAAATTTAAAGTGCTTCCCAAGATCCTAATATATTGCACATCATAAAGAAACTTGTCTAGGTGGATCCTAATAAGTACTTTCTAGCACTTGCTCAAAAGGGTGCCAAACTTCCCTTTGGTTTTGACACTTATGCAATTGTAGAAGGGACAATAAAAACTCAAATTCAAAGTCAAGTCCATAACACATTTACACAAACCAATACCACTTCACAAAAAATGGACATTAGTATGCCTCTTGGGGGAACTCAAAATAGCATAAAAAATACAAACATACCCCCTGTGATTAGGGAAAATCAAAATTAAGAAAATAAGCATTTAATCAGTAATTCTAAAATCCTAATCAATTAAGAAGCACAATGAAAAGCATGAACACTAAATAAAATGAAATGATATCACCGAATTCATGTGTCCATTGGATGAAATCCGTAGCTCTTCTCCATTTTGCTATAATATAAGTGTTTCCCTCAAATTTGTAACCTGCAATGAAAGCTTATGACTATGCTAGCAAAATATTGAAGATTAATTATCTCAACAACACCTAGTTATAAACTCTAGATGTCCCAAATGATAAATGATAGCGGTATTTATAGAGAGGTGAACGTGAAATGTACAATCAAGATTGACTAATTTTTAGTTCAATCAATGGCTGAAATTAATCGAGACGAGAAAAGATAAAATCATAAATGAAAGAGCAAGAGGAAATTAACAGATTTCACAAAAAAACCACTTTAGTTTGAGAGGGAAATTGTATTTTGAAATAATGGAAACATTATCTAATTGCAAGACAAAAAGGCGAGTTAACTTTTTGATTAAATAGAAATTTAATTCAAAAAGTGATAGGAAATATAAGTTATTTAATTAAAATTTAATTAATTTGTAACGGAAGATGTCAAAAGTGAATAATTAAATAATTGTCATAATTATTTAATTATAGTGGAAAATGATAAATGATTAAATAAATTTATTTAATTATAGAGGTCAAAGATATTAATGACGTTTGGGGTTGGGGCCCTAGCTCGGTTGGCTAAATCTTTCCTATTGCAGGAGGTTGGTCACGAGGTCTAGTCTCCCCCACCCCCGTGGTACCGGATGGTGTGTCGCGCCAACGCCGCCGGTCACGTTAAAAAGTTTACCAGGCGCACTGCAGTTTATAGGGGGTCGTGCTACCCGATTCCTGCAGTCTAATAATAATAAAAAAAGATATTAATGACGTAATTAAAAAATAACAATTTATTTAATTAATCAAAAGAAGACATAGAAGGATAAAATAAATTAATTAAATAATTTAGATTATTTGATTAATAGAAGACTTTGCGATATTAAATAATAATTAAATAATTATGTTAATTATTTAATTATCAAGGATGATGAAGGGGATTAATAAAGTCATAGGCCTAGTGATAATTTTTTAGTGTCTACATTTTCCCCTCTTTGATAGAATGTAGCTTATCGCATTGTGTCAAAGAAATTTAGTCAACATGCCCCAGTGTAAGAAGGGTGAAGAAGAATGACAAGGAGGTAATAGTATGCCCCCTTGAGAGGACAGGTGGGTTCAAAGGACACAAGTGTGCTCTCAAAATGGATAAGAGGAAGAAAGGATAAGAGGAATAGAAGAAATTTTAGCATGGGAGATATGGATGTTAGCATAGAAGACATGGATGTTGAGATAGTGCTAGTTGAGATAATTTGAAGATATATATTTTTCTATGCCAGACTTTTGCATTTAATCATCATTGGGCGGTAAAATATGAAAAATAGACAACAAACACCATGATATGATATATACCAAGGTGTGCAAGGTCATCCATCTATAAAATAGATAGTCACAGACAAGGAATGTCCTAACTCATACTAAGGGTCATGTTTCCCCAATCTTTTTGTCAAGACAAACTACAGACAATAATCAAATAAAGATGAGTCATAAGACATCATCACTCCTCTAAATCCTTCATGGTACATCCTTGAGGTGGCTAGTACATGACCGAAGAAAATCCAAAAGATAAGACAAATAGACCAACAAGGTCAACAATCATTCAAATTGTTTACCAATAAGTGTGTGTCAGTGTGCTAAGGTACAAAGTGAGTGATGGGTGGACTATTTTGATAAGGCTTGGTTTCAAGAGAAGAAACATGTCGTATACGACATCAATTTTGGTTTCGATCATGTAACTACCTGTATAAGGAAAATGAAAAAGTGTGATAGTGACAAGGGCTAGTTTCAGGAAGGACACATCTTGTATTGTTGGGGATACTGAGTTCAAATCTGTCATCATAGAACATGTCTAAGACATCAGTGCCTTAGTGATTTTCATTTTTATCACTTCAAAGACACAAACAACTATGCCATAAAGTGGAAGTAGGCACAGTTGATCTCCCATTGATCCTCTGAGAGAAGTAAAAGCTTAACAACATAGCAGATTCAACACAAGCATAGATTCAAGAACATGAATCAGACAACATAAAAGACAAACATATGGACACATAGATTTACGTGGGGAAAACCCTTTCGGGTAAAAAACCCTACCCTCCAAAACACTCAGCTCTCATGTATTATTCAGTAACTAAAATAGTTACAATACAAAACCAGAGCTATGCTCTTCACGAGAATACATCTTGTCCATTTGGAGAAAGTAGGAAACACAAAATACAAAACCTCACATAGTTACAATGTCTTCAATAGACATACCATGTAGATTTCCTCCAGTTCCTCACAAATGACTGTCACAGCCATCCTGATGGACAGCCTAGCCACACTGCCTCCATAGGCTTAAATCTTCACAGAACTGAGAGACAAAGTGTTCACAGTCATGACCGTTCGAACACCCTCTCTGCCCCTACCTCTAATCACTCATAATATTCTATGAGCACACAAGATTACTTAATCTCTTATTGTGCGCCAACCTGTCCAAACAATCAATTGTCCTCAGGAAATTCATGATAGATCTTCTTGAATCGGGCCGCCCAGGCATTCAATTCCTTGCCCAAATCAGGTCTTGTCTTCAGCTTAAAACTCGGCTTGCAATAACTGTCAAACACTATTTTGGCACCTAGCCAATCAACATCCTGACCCTGAGCCACGTGTTGCATTCCAGTTTGTTTGCTGCCTTTGACCTCTAGTCAAAATCGATCAAGCTCAGTCGGTTGAGCTCCGAGCTTACCTCTACCATCCACCGCGCTACCGCTCTGAGTCCAAACACCCTTCGCGATATGGCGGTGAGCCCACGATGACCCTTCGGCCTCCAACTGTGCTACCATCGAGCTCAGTTGACCCGGCCATGGTAATGCGGTGAGCTCACCCGAGCTCACCCAGACTCCACCGAGCTCTGCCGAAGATACCCCGCACTACTGTCAAGTCCAACTGACTCGTCTGCGGTGTGGCGGTGAGCCCACCTGAGCTACAACTCTGATCGCCTCACGCTACCATGCCTTGACCGCCAGAAAACCACAATAAGGCGGTGACACCACCAGCATAGACTGCTAATGGTCAACCGTGCTACCATGGGGGCTGCCAAGCCACCCCATAGTAGGGCGGTGACCACCAGGCAGACCGCCAATGGTCTTACCATGGCACCGCGGTGAGACATTTCATCGCCCACGGTAAGGCGATAATCGCTATCGGTGACTGCCAACCATCCACCACAACCACCATGGCTTCCTCGAGCATCGACCGTGGTAAAGCGGTAACCATCACTGGACCGCCGCCCTTCAACTGCCAGCTGCTACTACGCTACCATGCCACCAACGAGCAACTCCTACGGTATGGCAGTAACCACCACACCAACTGTCGCCACTCACCACGCCACCACCGGTCTTGAAGAAGACTGTCGTGGTAAGGCAGTAACACCACCCAACTATCATACCAAGAAAGATGGCCTACGGTAAAGCAGTAAATCACACAACTGCGCCACCAAGGAAAACTTGCAGCGGTATGGCGGTAAAGGCCAGAAACAGGGCTGCAAGGCAAAAATGGAAGTCCAAACCAGGAAGATGAGGCATAAATTTACAACAATCTCCCACTTGACAAAGTCCTATTGGATTCTTCCAAAAATGTGAACAAGGACCATCACCATGCTTCCATGCTCCAACCAAGACACCTGCAACGACATTCAAAAAATGTCCACCATCTCAGGCTACAGCTCCAAACATAGGAACACGCCAAGGCAAAAAATGCACTAGTCTTAGGAATGCAGATATCTGATCCTTTAGGCGGAAAAGGCACCACACCAGCAGCAACACAGCACAACGAGAACACAAAATGACAAACCATTCTCCAAAACAAGATAAACCATCAACTAGAAAAATAACCACAAAACTGACTGCCCCCATCCAACTAATCAAAACCCACGTGACTGAAAACTAACACCCACAACTCATGCTAAATCATCCAACCACCCATACCTCAAAGGTATGTTCATCAATGAACTCATGCCATCACACAACCAACCCATCAATAGCAAAAACATGCACTAAGTGTCAACCGGTCAAAAGACCAAACACATCTAGGTACTCCCACTGCAAGGGTACTTTCTAGATGAATGCAAACAAAACACCATCACACATGATCCAAGCATACTAAGTCCACCAATCCTGCACATAGAAAAAAGTAACCATGTAGTTCCAAGGAACATCCACACTAATATGCACAACCTGCAACCACCTACTGCAAGAAATATTTCTCTCAACAGTCTTCCACATTCTTCCAAGGTTCCATATTTGACTGAAGAAGGAAACACCACGGCTCCACAAACAACTAAAGTCAAATGAACAATTAGGAAGAAAAAAGACCAGAAAATAGAGAAATAACAAATCATAACATGTAGCATCCTCCTACATACACTTCTAAATTCCAGCTGTGCCAAGAATGATCTTCTTCACATCCCGAAGGGAAAAGCCCTAACAACACCCAACAGATCCATGGATGTAAGAACCTCAAAGAAGATCAAACTCACCAATATAACCATCTCCTATCAATCCTCAAAAGAACAAGGAGAGACACTATGTTGTCCACCTTCCATTATGAATCCTCCAGAATTTTAAAACAACTAAAGATTCATATCCATGAAATATAAAGCATAACACATATTTGAAAGCTATAATGGGAAAATACCTTTCAAATAAACTTCACTGTCGAGTCCTCCAAGATATACAAGCCACCGTGACTTACCCAAGAGCATTCTCCTTTATGGTCTCTCTTGAACTCACATTCAACCAAGGTGCAGGCTACTCGGACTTTCAGCTGTAACAAAAACATTCTCAAAAGAATTCCAGCCTCACCTTATTCTATATGCATCCATGAGCACTAGCACCTGTCATTTCATGCTAACTCCAATCTGCATTGCTGCACTTATCATGAAGTCCACCAGCATATGACCAAAGTACTCAAAACATAAAGAAACACCAGACCACTGTCAAAGCTCCAAACCAGCAGAACAAGAACTTATCATGACACCATGATCTACACATCCCCCTTAGGAGATACCATGCTTCAAGTGAACTATCCACGGTCTCAAGAGCAAAGCAGCATGCCAAAAATCTAATGCACAAGCAAGAGTATACGATGACATAAAACAAACAAAATCTAAACCAACATCACCTGTCAAGCACCACCAAAATCTTAGCCAAATACTAACAATGTCCTCCATGGCTCCAAGATGCCACACATCTTCAAATAGTGACCATGCAGATGCGAAAGAAACCCTTTTGTAGCAACAAGATCTAAGAATCCCACCAGGAGCATTTGCAACACCAAAAAAAATCATTCATCACCAAGTGATGAATCCATAGTCATTGCTAAAGCTCACACTGAAAAGTGACATCGAACTCTCCAAGCACCATGACCGACCACCCCATCACTGTCAAAAGCTTACAAAAAATAGTGTATCCAGCTCTCCATGACATCATGATTCACATGCTTCAGGTCCCCATCATTGACTATTCGGGTACTCCAACATTGTCCATCCTCTTATCTCAAAATAGCCATGCCAATGCACAAGTGACCACAAACAAGGTTAGCTAATAGATCTGCACCACATAATTACAACCTCGTGGATATAGAAAGTCCACTTTTGAGTTGTCTCACAAAAAATATGTAGGTGAGGACAACCCACAACATTGCACAACTCGTGGATGTAACCAAATGAAAAATTGAAAATCTATCATCGCACTGGAAAACTATAGAACTGAGATAAACAAAGAGAACGACCAAAGCAAACAAGCATGACTCAAACACCAGATCAGCAACAGATCCGATTTTCCAGTCACATCCACAACTCAAGCACCATAGTCTAGGAAACCATCAAAGCAAACACCACAAGAATACTGAATGAAAAACACATACCAACACTCTCATGCAGGGAAGACAACACACCTCCTCAAACCATGTTGAACTGTAGCTATCTCATCCAGTCACACCCCAGAAGCCAGGGTCTAGAAAATAGTAGAACAACAACCCCATAAGACACAAGTTTTACTTGACCGTGCAAAACTTGCAAAATCACAGTGTTTATAAAACACCCATGCATCTCCATAGTCACTGCTCATCCGGATGACTCAGGAGTCTGCACACAACCATCATGATTAACCAGAACAATGAAAAGAAATATGAATATGCATGATAGACTTTTTAGGAAAATCTACAAAAAACCTTCAAAGCCAAATACATGAATCTGATCCATGCAAGTGCAAGACACAGGTAAGAGTGGAACAACAGGTCCATTTTAGAGCAGTTCCAAAAACCATAGTCATGCACAAGCATACGAGAGAGCTAGGCTATACAAAAGTTGTAGGCCACCAGGATCAACTTCATAGCCTCCATGCAATTAGAGCAACAGAGAAACCACCTTCAGTGCTAATTCAAAACACCTAGCACAAGCACACAACTTCATGGTTGAACAACGACACCAGCAACTCCATATCGCCAGGGAGCCTCTCACACAGACACCCATTATGAAACCATGCTTCACTGCAACAGAACCACAAGCACATCTCACGCCCTTTGCATCAGAAACATTTGTTGCGAGCCAGGAGCCTCAGACCATATTGCCACAATACAATCAACTCCAGTCATCTCTAGTGTCTTTCAAAACTGTGTGTTGAAACAAAGAAGCAACAACTTCCACTCATCAAAGGATCAATCACCAACCGATTTCTCCAGATTTCCTCAAGCTTGCCAGGCTAAGAAATCAACACAGGAGAAATACCCAGAACTCCAGTAACTAGGAGAAGGCTTTGACACCACTTGTTGGTATCATCAAGCCTCAAACTCCTTCAACCAACTTTGATACCACTTGTTGGGGATACTAAGTTCAGATCTGTCATCATAGAACAAGTCTAAGACAATAGTTCCTTAGTGATTTTCATTTTTATCACTTCAAAGACACAAACAACTATGCCATAAAGCGAAAGCAGGCACAGTTGATCCCCCATTGATCCTTTGAGAGAAGTAAAAGATTAACAACATAGCAGATTCAACACAAGCATAGATTCAAGAACATGAATTAGACAACATGAAAGACAAACATATGGACACACAAATTTACGTGGGGAAAACCCTTTCGGGTAAAAAACCCCACCCTCCAAAACACTCAGCTCTCATGTATTATTCAGTAACTAAAACATTTACAATACAAAACCAGAGCTATGCTCTTCAGGAGAATACATCTTGTCCATCTGGAGAAAGTAGGCAACACAAAATACAAAACCTCACATAGTTACAATTTCTTCAATAGACATACCATGTAGATTCCCTTCAGCTCCTCACAAATGACTGTCACAGCCAGCCTGATGGCCAGCCCAGCCACACTGCCTCCACAAGTTCACATCTTTGCAGAACTGAGAGACAGAGTGTTCATAGTCATGACCGTTCAAACACCCTCTCTGCCTCTACTTCTAATTGCTCATAATCTTCTACGAGCACACGAGATTACTTCATCTCTTACCGTGCGCTAACCTGTCTTGCCTATCCAAACAATCAACTGTCCTCAGGAAATTCACTGACATATCTTCTTGCATCGGGCTGCCCAGGCATTCAATTCCCTGCGCAAATAAGGTCTTGTCTTCAGCTGAAAACTTAGCCTACAATAACTGTCAAACACTATTTTGGCACCTAGCCAATCAACATCCTGACCCTGAGCCACGTGTTGCATTCCTGTTCATTCGTTGCCTTTGACCTCTGGTCAAACTCAGTCAAGCTTAGTCGGTCGAGCTCTGAGCTTACCTTTGCCATCCACTGTGCTACCACTCCGAGTCCAAACACCCTTTGCGATATGGCATTGAGCCCATGACGACCCTTCAACCTCCAACCATGCTACCGCCGAGCTCAGTCGACTCGGCCACGATAATGCAATGAGCTCACCCGAGCTCACCCGGACTCCACCGAGCTCTACCGAAGATACCCCGTGCTACCGCCAAGTCCAATTGACCCGTCTGCGGTGTGGCGGTGAGCCCACCCGAGCTCCAACTCTGAACGCCCCGCGCTATTGTGCCTCGACCGCCAGACAATTGGGATAAGGCGGTGACACCACTATCCCAGACCGCTAACGATCAATTGTGCTACCGCGGGGGCTACTAGACCACCTCGTGGTAGGGCAGTGACCGCTAGGCAAACCACCAACGCTCTTACCGTGGCACCGTGGTGAGACATCTCACCGCCCATGGTAAAGTGGTAACCGCTATCACTGACCACCAGTTGTCCACCGCAACCACTGTGGCTTCCCCGAGCACCAACCGCAGTAAAGCGATAACCATCACCAGACCGCCACCCTTCAACCGCCAGTTGCTACCACGCCACCAACGAGCAACTCCTGCGGTATGCCGGTAACCGCCATGCCAACTATCACCACTCACCGCACCATCGCCACTCTTGAAGAAGACCATCGCGGTAAGGTGGTAACACCGCCCAACTGCCAGGCCAAGCAAGGTGGCTCGCGGTAAACCGGTAAACCGCACAACCGCGCAACCAAGGAAAGTTTGCAGCGGTATGGCAGTAAAGGCTAGAAACAGGGCTCCAAGGCAAAAATGGGAGTCCAAGCCAGGAAGATGAGACAAAAATTTTCAACATGTATAAGACCATTGGTTTTGATTGATTTGACTTGGAGATTTGTTGGTTTGCTTGTCTTGTTGATGAAATATTTTTGTTTGAAGTACAAATGATTATTTCATGTTTGAGTTGACAGTCTTTGATTTATTTTGACTGACCCAACAAACCCTAAAAGACTGACCTAGGGGGCCTTGGGGGCTCATCGACAGATGGCCTTGCCTATGTAGCAATGTGCAAAGACCTCGTAGTTGAACATGACCCTTGATTTTGTTTTTTGTTTTTTGTTTTTTTATTAGACTGCAGGAATCGGGTAGCACAACCCCCTATAAACTGCAGTGCACTTGGTAAACTTTTTAACGTGATCGGCGGCGTTGTCCCTTGATTTTGTTTCAATGACAAAGGACTGAATCATTATTTTATTTGACAACACCAAAATGACTGACCTAATGCCTCGGGGGACATCGAAAAATGCCCTTGCTTACGTCTAGTCATAGAGGCAACACAGTTCGACAATGACAAAGACTAACATGACTGAATTTGACTCTATTTTTGGGTTTTTTGAAAGATATCTGAATGTTTTTGGATTTTTTACATGTTTTGATTTATTTATTTTTTGCTTTATGATTTTTTTGTCTTTTTGAAGTTTTATGATTTTTTTGGTGTTTTCGAATGTTTTGTTTTTTTGTGGATATTTGACTTTTTTGTGGGTATTTGATCTCCAATGATGCGTAGAATCTAATGAAACCAGATGTTAGGAATTACCCCAATCAAGTATAAGACCAATTTATTAGAGGTGGGATGAGATAGGTGTTATGATGCATAATGTCAATCGTTATTTTGGAAGACACAAAGATGATGGAGGATGGATTTATTATGAACAAAGGGTGACTATATAGTTTGTGACGAATGCATGTGAACGATGCCTACAAGCAACCGAGAAATCACACACAAGAATCCAAGGACAACCAAGACCCTACTCCTAGTCAAGCTGAAAACCAATTGATAGGTGATGATGATGATGACAACGTTGTTTGATGTGGGAAGGACACATCCTGAAACAATGTGAGGATGACAATAATGTGACTAAAGGATCAAGGTTTGTAGCAAGGTTAGAAATGGAGCCAAGGAGTGTTTTGGATGATGCACTAGGATGCATAGCAAGATTGTGTGGGTTAGACTTGTTGCATTTGAAATGACTAACCTTAGGACTAGATGGGATTATGGAGGGATGTTGGATAAGTGGATTAGAATCCTTAAACCAATGACAAGGGAAAACCAAGTCCAACAATAGGTATGGAAGGATATATTGGATTGATTTTGGTAAAGGATAGGAGACATGAGGATTATTTGGTTGGAAGAATTATCATATGATCTCCAAGGACTATGTCGCATAGGAATAATTTTTTTTCTCCAAGGTATAGGTTTGGATAATGCTATAAGGTTGTGACATGATATTTCATGGATAGTGTATGACCAAAGGATAGACATGCCAAGAGTTTTTTCAAAGCATGATTTATGTTTGTACCCTAGTCCTTATCAAGATCAAAGTAAGTGGAAAAATGGATGGGAATGATATGGATTAAATGGACAGATGGAAGTGTCATGAGAAAGGCATGAGAGATGAGACAACTTGCCCCCAAGTGTAATGGTCCAGATAGATAATTGCTTTTACACATGATACCTATTTGTCAGGTTTTCATCATGGTACTTATCCAAAGCACCAAAAGAATGGTATTTACTATTGGATGAAATTTTTCTCTTTACTATTTTTTTTTTCTTCTTTTTTGGTGTCACCAAGACACCTGTTTTCCAGGTTTTCATCAAGGCGACATTTTTTGATTTTTCATTTTTTTGGTATTTTTGATATTTCTGGATGGCATTGCTATTGTAGTTGATCACTGAATGTGTTGAATCCATTGATGGTGCTGATGTAGAGACTAGGGCCATGATATTCCAATAATGACCTTTATGAAGTAGTTTCCTTGTTAGTATCATAGCGCTTGCATACAACTGATTGATGTCACTGTGATCCTTGCCGATACTAGAGTTGGCCTTATCAGAATATGCACATCATGATAGAGTGCCATGAGAGTCCTTACAATAAAGAGTTGCTTCCAAGATGTGATGTATTCATGAGGTATGTATTTTAGACTTTAGGCATGATGTAGGATTATGATGGATGATGGTAGATATGGAAGGATTATTTGGAGGTTTGGATGAATCACTTTTTATTTTCCAAACTTGGGATGTTGGATGGTGGAATTTGGAATTTTGATTGGGATAGCATTTAGAACCAACACTTTTATATGCCTTGCTTGGTGACCATTTTAAAGGAGGTGGAAATTTATTATATGTGGGAGTCCTCTTTTCATGTGGCTCCACATTTTGATTGACTTTTATTTGTGAACCATTTTCTTCACTTGATCCATTTTTCTTTGGGATCCATTTTAACTTCATTTGTCCACTTAGGATTTTGTTTGATTCAATGGCCTTTAACATTTGATTTTGAACTTTGGATTTGTAATTATTTTATTTTTGTTGGTTCCAAATGAAAGGTTTGTTCATGTTGGAATGACAGTTTATGGTGTGGATGGAAGGAGTGTTGGCAACAAACTTATGAAAAGGACTACTTGTTGCCTCCATTTTGATGTTTGTATCAGATAAAGTTTCCCTCAATATCGAGGTGGTCACTAACATCATTAGATTTTCTAATTGAAGAATAGCCAAGACCTTGATGCCTATAATTTACCTAAAACTATATTGGTTCTAGAATTCATTGCTTGTGTAGGCCTAGTAATTTTCCTTGATACTGCATGCTCTGACAAATTTTATTTATGATGGGGTATTTGTTATTCTGGAAGAAAGATGTGAACCCATCATTGTGTATGTGGAAATTTTTACTTGGAATATTATCTTTTGTAAGAAAGCTTGTTTTGATAAAAGTGGATGATCCTAGTTGATAGGATGTCTTAGCTTCATTGACATGTGGGATATATTTTTGATTAACATCTTTGGTCTGATTTTGTGACATATCAGATTCAGATGGTTCTATTGGTGCTTCCAAGTAAATGTCGAAACTATCTTTATGGTCATTGTCATAAAGTCTTGTGAATTCAGCTATTGCTTGATCATTTGTGAATATGTCTAGAATAGGAGACTCTTGTTCTAGATGAAGATCATCTATGTGTCTTTCGGGAGCAATTATCTCATCTGCAATGGTGAAGGTGGTTGAAATGTGAATGTCATAAAAAGGGTTAATGTTTTGATCTACGATTGGGCTATCATGGATAACTTGATCTTGATTTCTTTTGAGGTTTATTTATTCGTGCTTTGGATCATGCTCTTGACATATGTCGAATGATTTAGGCAATACAATGATATGATTTTCTTCAATGGACTCAATATTTGGACATGGAAATGATGGAGTTTCAATGGAAAGATCCTTTTTGGGATTGGTAGGCAATGGTAGATATAATTGTGATAGATGGCTATATGGTGTAGGAGTATCAATTTGATTGAATTATCTAACTTTATTTTCATTTTGGAGTTGAACAAGTTTCCTTGCTAGTCGTCCTTGGAGAGCATTAATTATCGTGGTCTTATTGGACGGTACAGTAGATTGGTATATAGTGGTTTAGAATGGACTAGTGGATGATGAGTTAAGACAGGATGTAGGGGCTTGGAATGGATTAGTGGAAGGTTGACTAGTATAAGAGGTAGAGGCTCATAATAGATTAGTGGAAGGTTGGTTAGGATAGGAGGTGGAGTCTCAGAATGGATTTGTGGAAGGTTGGTTTCCCTTGTCAAGGTTTTTTTAAAGATGGTTAATGGATGTTCCAAATGACTCTTGATAGTGAGGGTATATTGATGAATGACTAGGGCTTATGGATTGTTGGTAAGAAGGGTCAGTAGATAGTTGACCATGGGTTGAGGTTGATTGGTATTTGGATTTGATGAAAATTATTTTGAATTCTATGGCTTGCTAGGCTTGACCATTATAGATTAATTGGTATTCAACTTGGCTAGCAAGAATATCAAGGTGAATTGAAGACATGGTGGTGAGGTAAGGTCACTATGATGCAAATGTGATGTTATGACAAAAGGTGGGGTATGACTAAGGTACGTGATATGATGTCTAAGGTATGATAATGAAAATGTATGAATTAAGGCTAAGGTATGTAACCTAAATGATATTTTTTTGTATTTTTGAATATATAGGGATGCCTAATAATGATACCTAGATTAAGAGTCGAGGTGAAAATAGTTTATGACTAAGGTATGCAAAGTGTGGAATGAAGGGATGAAATAGTTTGACCTAGTATGAAGGCTAAAACCTTAGGTAAACCTAAGATACCGTTGCTAATCAAACTAAGATAGGTATAGCAACTAATCTGATTATCAATGACCTTGGGTAAAGTAAGGACTGATAAGATGTGTTGACAAGGTGGTCTCAAACTGGACTGATGAGTTGAGGGACCAACCTAAATGATGAGGACTAGGATGACTATTGTCCAAAAGGTAAGGTCAAGAGAATAGAAATTTGAAGTTGTGGTTAGTCTAACTTTGATGGACTTCCTAATCAAGAGGTTTATGTAAGCTAAAAGGATGACTTAAATTTTTGACCTATGGGGAATTTCTAATGCAAAAGAATGAGGTGATGGATGAATGGATAATGGTAGAGATGAGGTAAGAAAGTCCTTGATCTAAACAAATTTGAAGGTTAAGCTTGTTTTGGATATGTAAGCCTACTTTGTTTTGAGGTTGAAATGTTGTCAGTTTTGGATGTGGTGTTTGTTTACTTGTTTTCTTTGAATACACACACATAAAACACAATGTCTTGAGTTTGATCTTGATGTGAAATGACACACACTTTGAGAACACTTTGCACAACCTAGGATATGAAGAGATATAACTTGCTAGATCCCTACTTGGATTTCTCCAACCACTTAAACAAGGTGGACAACTAGAGACTTGGTGACATTGGCTCCCCCTTACATGGCATGGGCACACCAAGTCTCATTCCCCAAAGAGGAATTTTGTCTCTACACATGAATATTGAATATGTAGGGCAGCTTCAGAATGAACATTCCTGCGCTAGCAAGTAAAAATAATTTTGGCCACTAAAACAAAGGTTCTTATTCTCTTTTTCAAGGAAATAGTGGTTCCTATGCATGAAGCAAGATTAACTCAATTAAGAGGCCTCCTAGTCTCTTCCTAAGAAAGGATTTTGATGTGTCACACAGACACTAGGGGTGTCACTTGTTTGCATAGGACATCCTCACCAAGTGATTGAAGACTTTCTCAATGATCATGACAATTTATATAGTGGACCAGAACAGTGCCGCTTGGGCCATTCCCTCTTTCGAGGTAGACCCTCTAAAGGGTAAAAAAAGAAAGGAAGTACATTTTTTTTTAATCTTCTAGATCACATGAAGTGCAAGGAGAGAGCATACACAACGCCTTTTCCTCACACTTGCATGGGGTTCATTTTAAATCCAAATCAAAATGTTTGGGTGGTTATACAATATTTCAAAGGAATGCTTTTGATTCTCAATATCGCCAAGTGGCATGAGACAAGAGCACACACATTCAATGACAAAAATGAAAACCACAAGACACGACAAACACTTGTTAGTTTTAACCTCACTTATGATGTCAAAGCAAACACTCGAGTTCTTTTTAGACCAACTAATCTAAATGTGATCTAATCTACAAAAAAAGAAGATACAATGTTTCAAGATAGATTCTCTGACAATCGAACCTGCAACACACTAATTAGTAGTTTGAGTCACTAGTTTTTGACAAATGAAAGTTTATGTTTTTGTTTTCAAGTCTTGAACGTATGAACCTGCAAAAAACCAAAGATTAACAAAATTCACCTCGAAATCCAAAACTAAACTAAAAAGAAAATTGACATTTAATCTAGCTAATAAAAATTAATAAAAATAAATAATCTAATCTAAAAATCTAATTAATCTAAATTAAAAATTTAAATGTAAACTAAATTGAAAAAATCTAAAATCTAAATTAAATTAAAAAATCTAAATTTAACTTAAATTAGAAAAATCTAAATTTAAATCTAAACTAACTCAAAAATCTAAATCTTAGCTAAATTAAAAAAATCTAAAATCTAAAATCTAAATTTAAATCTTAATCTAATTATTCTAAACTACCCTAAATAAATCTAAATCTAAATTAATCTAAATTTAATTTAACAAAATCAATTTATTAAATTGATCTAAATTAAAATTAACCTAAATTAACAAATTACTCTAACAAACACAATTCTAAATTAATCTGAATAAAAACTAAAGTAATCAAAGCTAATTCCCCTTTTCTAACAACTGCAATGAATAGTTTCAAACTTTTATAAAAGCGAATGGATAAATATGAATAGAAGATTGGCGTAGGAAGACATAGATCTGTCCATGGACGATGTAGAGAATCAAAATTGCAACCTTAAAGCAAACACTGATTTCCCATAAAGATATCAACCTGCAAGATAGAAGAAGTGAGATTAGTACTGGGAACGAGAATATGGGGTTGTGAAGCAGAGGAGAGAGGACTGTGCTTATTGGTAGCAGGCAGTCATCGTGTTGCTGATTCATTTGAGGCAGAAGGACATTGGGCTGGTGCAGTGCTGATTCATTTGAGGCAGAAGGACATTGGGCTGGTGCAGTGCTCAATAGATTGAAAATAGATTGAAAATAGTAATAGGTAGTTCGGTGTGGTGGTTTTGTTGTGTTGGCAAAGGCGGTTTTCCGGTTTCATCTCTTGGGTCCCATAGACTGGCAGGTCTCGTGGACGTAATTAAAATCATTCATTCAATGATGCCATGTGTGAGATTTTTGCCAAGTTTAAGCCCCCCTTGGCCGCTCAAGCACCTGCTATTGCTAGTGGCATGGATTGCACCAATGTGGGAGGTTGTGCCCACCAAGACATGATCTTGTGGACGTCATTAAAATCTTTCATTTATTCATTCATTTAAAGAAGAGTGGAAGCACAACTTGGCTATCAAGGATCCCCACAGGTCTATGTCAGAGCGAGGAGCTATTGGAGCTCCTCAAGATTTATGTTGAGATACAAACTAGGTTTAATGAGATCACATTGCCACTGCTGATTGTGCAGAGGAAATAAGAAACCCTAAAGACAATAACAGAAGGCGTAGGGACAAAGAGAGGCGTAGATTGAAGGGCGCACAGTGGGGGTGTGTCTATTATGATGTTGTGTTAAATATCTTTGACAAAAACCAGATGCACTAAAAATAAAAACAAAAGCACCCACCCTCATGCATTAATAGATAGAGGAGACTGATTATAGCCGATAAGATTTAGAAACTAGATGCGTAGGGCATGAAACCCGCCCTGGCCAAATACTACCGATAGCTTGTCTGCAACGAGTTTTCTATTCAGCCCCTGGTATCTGTTCAATACACAATCCTACATTTATATCTTCAATGAGGCCAATGGAATATGTGAATCTTGCAGACAAACAATATTCAATTAGACAGTATTTAGACTCGACGGTTACAATGAAAACAATAAACAATATTCATAATCAGTTATTAAACCAAAAAAAATCGAGCCTTTGATAATCATCCTTGCATTTTAGATGAAATTATTAAAGTATTCTTGTAAGATATTTATCAAAACATCAAAATTAATTAATCCAAATAATCAAAGTATTCACCTCGGTTTTACCAGATGTAATTAGGGAAAATCAGAATTAAGAAAATAAGCATTTAATGGGTAATTCTAAAATCCTAATCAAATTTGTAACCTGCAATGAAAGTTTATGACTATGCTAGCAAAATATTGAAGATTAATTATCTCAACAACACCTAGTTATAAACTCTAGATGTCCCAAAATGATAAATGGCATTGGTATTTATAGAGAGGTGAATGCAAAATGTATAGTCAAGATCGACTGATTTTTAGTTCAATCAATCGCTGAAATTAATCAAGATGAGACAGGATAAGATAGAAGTGAAAGAGCAAGAGGAAATTAACTGATTTCACAAAAAAATCATTTGAATTTGAGAGGGAAATTGCATTTTGAAATAATGGAAACATTCTCATTGCAAGAGGAAAAGGCAAGTTAAGTTTTTAATTAAATAAAAATTTAATTCAAAAAGTGAGAGGAAAGATAAGTTATTTAATTAATTCGTGACAAAAGATGCCAAAAGTGAATAATTAAATAATTGTCATAATTATTTAGTTATAGTGGAAAATGATAAATGATTAAATAAATATAAATTTATTTAATTATAGAGGTCAAAGATATTAATGACATAATTAAATAAATAACAATTTATTTAATTAATCAAAAGAAGACATAGAAGGATAAAATAAATAAATAAAATAGTTTAGATTATTTAATTAATAGAAGACTTTGCGATGTTAGATAATAATTAAATAATTATGTTAATTATTTAATTATCAAGGATGATGAAGGGGATTTAATAAAGTCACAAGTCTGGTGATAATTCTTCAGTGTCTACACCCCCTCTGCCAACAGTTGGGACCAAAAGAACAAATTCAACATCTCAAGGACCAAGTCCCTCATTTGTCAATCCATTTGCTACAACATCTAACACCATGGGTATGAATTTTGGAAATCCTATTGGCTCCCAAGGTGTCACACCATCAACCAACACCACCTCCATGAGCCAAAACATCACAAATCCAAACCAACCAAACAAAAAAAGAAGGATTCACATTGTCACACAAAGAACACAACCCCAAATGACCAACACTATACCAAGTACAAACATGTATTTTGGGTCAAACATAAATACCAATCAACCTCCATCACAACATGTCAATTAAAACCCCAACTTTACACCAAAATTCTAAAATACCAACCACAATCTACCCCAAAACCATACCAATACCATGTTTACCTCCCACTTCCAACAAGGCAATCAAAATCCTTCACAACAAACCATCAACCAAGATCCAACGTTCATATCACACTTCCAACAAACCAGCCAAAAACCACTTCAACATCATACTACACCTACACCCAATCTCCAAAACCAAAACCCATTTCCATCATATAACACCTTCAACATGAACACAAATACATCCACTCCAAATGTTGGTTATCGAAGTACACCTCCACTTACAACAAACATGAGACATCAATACATCAATGCGATTGTAAATACAATAGACACGTCACTATCACCCATGGATACCTTGACACAACAAATTCAAGAATTACAATGATAAATCTCCAATATGAAAGTGGGTGGGACAAAGAAAACATACTCCATGGAGGGACTATGACCTTATTCCTTTGATAGAAGCATATACATGCCACCTTTCCCTCAACACTTCAATGTGCCAAACTTTAACAAATATAAGGGAAAGGGAGATCTAGTAGAACATGTGAGATAATCTCATACTGCTTGCATGGACATCAGTTTTGAGCATACTTACTTGATGATATTTTTCCCACATATCCTTTTGGGGCAAGCTCTATAGTGGCTCACACATCTACCTCTAGGGATAAAAACATGGAATTAACTAGCCAATAAGTTTATCGTGAACTTCTCCTATAACATTGAAAGTGACATTACTCTAAAATATGCACAACCAAACAAAAAGAAGGAGAAGCATTTGCCTCTTTCCTCTAGAGGTGGAGAAGTATGGCTAGTAAATGTCCATGTAATATCCCCAAGAAATAATTGATGCATGTTTGTGGAAAATCTAAACAAGGAGCTAATGTATCAACTTCAAATCAATTGTTGTAATACTTTTGAAGAAGTTGTTGAGAAAGGTGTTTCCATTAAAAAAGAACACTTGTTGCACAAGGGTTGATCAAAATATTCAAAGAAAACCAAAACAATCCCAATGACAAAAGCAAATTTTGGTCCTGAAACGAGAATGTCACCAATGATGGGGTAGTTGATTCTAAAATGATTAAAAAATTCAACCCCACCATTCATATAAAAGGACCCTCTACATCAAACAATCAACCAACAAATCAAAACCAAACAACAAACACAGTGCAAAACAATCAGCAACGTCGAGGCCCTCTAGGAACAAACATACCAAAACAAACATATACACCCTTAGGGGAACCCATTGAATCGATCTTGAAGAAAATTTTACAAACCAATGTCATTCAACTCACAGAAGTCAAACCCTATGAACCAAGAATTTTCAAACCAGCTTGGTGGAATGATAATGGATAAAAGCACAAACCCGTGTCACACTTTATAAAGGAATCGACCAACAACAAAATTTTTTCGGAACTTCGACCACATAAAAGTGGTCTTTATGTTTTGAATTTCAAAATGGTGTAAACTAATGAAATGTAGAACTTTTGATGAAGTTTATTCTTGTAATTTTTCAAAAAAAATTAAAAAAAAATTCATTATGTTTTTATCAATTTAAGGACAGATTTTAGAATGCTGAAAATTTGAGAAAATCGTGACTTCATGGGTCGTCAAGAAACAAATTGAAAATATTCATTTCTCCCTATTTTTTTTCTCCAAATAGGTAACTTCAATATATTGTGCATGGAAAAAAATCAAATTTTGATGTATATTTTTCTCGTAATAATGTTTTAAAGTCAAACTTGTCAGAATTTGACAGTTTTCACCGGCCATCAATTATTTTCATTTTTTTTAATCATTTTCAAAAAAACAAATTACACCCTTTTGAAGAATACATCCTCCTCTTCTGCCCCATATAATTTTTTTAATAATATGTTTTACTATTTTTTAAAATTTCTAATTAGCCTCTTTTTTAACTTTGAAAACCTACTTGCATTATTTTAAAACTAAAATATATTAAAACTAATAAAAAAGTTAAAAAAATTATATATTTCGATTCACCACTCCGAGCTCTACAAAAGGGTTTTTTTTTTTTTTAAAACATCATTTTGACTGAAGAAATACTTAGTTAAAGTTGAAAGTTTCAAAAAATTCTGAAAAAAGTTGAGTTGGTTGCCAACTAGACAGTTTTGACCGAAAGGGTTTCTATTGAAAGGGTTTTAGTCGAAACCCTTTCAATAGAAATCCGACACATAAAATAAGCCAATTTCAAAATTGAAAAGGGAAAAATTATTATTTTGGTTTCAGTCGAAACCTTGTGTGCCATGTATATGCCACATGGTTTTAGTCGAAATATTTCTGACCAAAAATTGTTCGTTTGGAACTATTTATTTGGCCGAAAGTGTGACACAGGTTTGTGCTTTTACCCTAATTATTTTTGTGAGTACCATCACACGAAAGGACATTAGAAATCACCATGTTGGAAACTTAGAGACCTCATCCAAGACCTCATTGAACAAGGTGACATATCCATAGACGATTAACAAGGTAAGACAAATGTTGATTATACCATTTTCAAGAATCCCTTACAAGACCATGGGTTAGGAAAAACCTCCAATTTATGAAATAAGCCAAGAAATGATGCCAATTACTCTATCGTTGCATACGAGTATACCATCAATAACATACAAGCCTTTGACAATAATTCTTCTACCATTACCATCAAGAAAAATCCAAAATGTGCTATCACAACCTAGAGATATAAAGTAGTATTGCAAGGGGCTACTTCTAATCCATAACCAAAAATTCCATATAACCTCCTAGACCATCTAGGAAAGAATCCCACATAGATATCCATTCTTGAGTTGATTCGCATATCTCTTGAGCATAAAGCCATTTTGGACAAAGATTTGCAAGAAAATTATGTCCCCACTAACCTAAATGTCAATCATTTTCAGGCCATGGTAGGGTACTTATCTATTATCCATCATGTTACATTTTTTGAACAAGATCTCTCTATGCAAATACAAAACCATAATGATCCACTATACCTTTAGGTTTACATTAACAAACACAAAATCAAATGTCTTGG
Source organism: Sequoiadendron giganteum (assembly GCA_007115665.2). NCBI lineage: Eukaryota > Viridiplantae > Streptophyta > Pinopsida > Cupressales > Cupressaceae > Sequoiadendron > Sequoiadendron giganteum. Next base: position 171,078,805 of record CM021110.1, read on the forward strand.
TAGACGGTGGAGTATGTATGAACATATGCACTCTAAAAGTGGTCACAACATTGGGATTCTTTGAAGTGTGTATAGACATATCTAAGAAAATTATCATAAGGGATTATGATGATGCCGAGCATTCATCCAAAGGAGTAATTACACATCCTGTGAGAGTTGGACCGACTATTCAAAATACAATATTCCAAGTCCTGGATCTAGAACTACCATACAATCTTCTTCTTGGTTTCCCATGGATTCATTCCATGAAGGCTGTTCCATCCACCTATAATCAATGCCTCAAGTTTCCCTATAATGACACCAAAATCACCATACCAAGCAATTTCAAACCCTTCTAGTATTGCAGTAATCTAAAGGGAACCTTTGAACATCAAATTCATATCAATCAAGAAGCCTCTCCCTCCACTTCATTGCATTACATTGATCCCTCTTCATTATCCACATCTTCCACTCTATCCACATCCATTCCCAAAAGGGGGAGTCCAAATCACTTCCGTTCCCAAAGGGGGAGTCCATATCCAGGACCAAGGACATGGAGATTATAACATTTAGAGTTAATTTTGCATTGTTCAGTTACCTACATCACCAAAATCTCATGGGAAACCTCATCCTATCTAGAAGGAACCCAAGGTTATCATCCATAATCTTCCCACTACTTTCACTAAGTGGGGTGAGCTAAGTAAAGAGACTATAGGTGAGGATATCACTACATGGATCTATAAGGATGAAGAAGACACTGAGCCAACATCGATACTAGTGGAACAATATGGCAAAGGCTTTGAAAGCCTGAAATGAAAAGGTTATGATGGACATAGTGGTCTTGGTTTGTACAAGAATGGAATGAAAAAGCCTTTATTGCCTCCTAAGTTTCCAAGGAACAAAGGGTTAGGGTATACACCATTAAAAGTGAGTCCTCCTCATACTAAGTTTCCTTTGAATAAAAATGTTAATGCTTCTAATGACATTGAGACATATAAGGTTACCATAAAAAAAATAGATTCCAATGAATTGGGATGGGGTTCTAATAAATCCTCCAGTGACTATGACCTAAGTGAAACCTTTTGTGAGATTGACCTATCCTCTTCTCACACCAAATCTACTAGTGGTTGTGCCTAGATTGAAACCTTTTGGGATCCTAGTGATACCTTCATGTTTACCACAACCACTTATTCCTTGAGCTATAATTATAGTTATGGTGACTTACCCCTCATTTACCCACAACAAATAGATTGGTATCAACAAGGACCACCAAGCTTACACATATTCAATAATGATGAAGCAATAACTGAGTTTATGGGACTTCAAGAAGGAATACCAAGTGGGGTTCATAAATTTGGATTCATCATTGAACTTGATAGTGAAACTTACTCTAGGGATTCTACTCCACCCTCTAGTTGCAAAATGAGAAAACTAAAAAGAATAGGTCTCTAGGTGAAAATTGAAAGATGCCTTTAGACTGCAAAAATGTAAAAACAAAGGACATATCCGAGGGTGAAAACCTCTTTGAGGTGCCTAAGTATGGAGGGTTGGATATGCTCCCTGTAAATCAATAGAGATCACCATTTATTGTAGAAAAATCAAAGGAAATCAATCTTGGTATTGATGAGAATCCTAGAATTGTTCACTTTGCAACATCTTTGAGAATCATAGAAAAACTAGAATTCACTAGTTTTTTTTTAGAAAGACAAATCATTTTTTCTTGGTCATATGCTGATATGCTTGGGCTGGACCTTGAGTTAGTTTTGCATCATTTTCCATTATTTCCTAATGCAAAACCTATCAAGAAAAATTTAAGAAAAATGCATCCCCAAATCACACTCTTAGTGAAAGAAGAATTGAAGAAGTTGCTTGATGTTGGTTTCATTTAACCTATAGATCATGCGGATTGGATTTAAAATATTGTCGATGTAATGAAACCAACTAGTGGAGTCAGAGTATGCACAAATTTCAAATATCTAAATAATTTTTTTTCCCAAAGACAATTTCCTCCTGTCTAACATTGATATCATAGTAGAACTCACAATGGGATATGAAATGCTTTCACTCATGGATGATTTTTCAAGATATAATCAAATTAGAATTTCCCTCGAAGATCAACATAAAATGAATTTTCCTTGCTCTTGGGGTGCATATTGTTGGAGTGTCATGTCTTTTGGTGTTAGTTTTTTTGGAGAAACATATCAAAGAGCTATGACTACAATCTTTCATGACTACATGCATACACTCATGGAAGACTATGTTGATGACTTGTTAGAAAAATCATTATCAAGAGATAGTCATTTGGTAGTGTTAGACAAGATTTTCAAAAGGTTGGAAGTGTACAAGATCAAATTAAATCTAAAAAAGTATATCTTTGGGGTACAATCTAACAAGTTACTAGGATACATCATCTCTCGTAGAGGTATTGAGGTCGACCCTGGAAAAGTAAAAGCTATCATGGATTTGCCTCCACAAACAAATATAAGTTAGTTACATAATCTACAAGGAAGAAAAAAGTCTATGTGAAGGTTCATAGCTCAATAAGCTGATAAATGTCAACCATTCTAATACTTACTTCGTAAGGGAGTCCCATTCGTATGGACCGATCATTACCAAGAATCTTTTCAAAAGATGAAAGACTATTTGCTAACTCCTTTAGTTCTCATGCCACCTGTTGATATAAGACACCTAATACTATACATATCAACAACCTCATCAGCATTGGGAGTCTTGTTAGCATATAATTATGAAGAAGTAAAAGAACGAACCATCTAGTATATCAGTTGTACACTTGTGGGGTATGAGCTTTGTATGCACATAAAAATGGTCTGAGCACAAATTAATGAAATACTTGTTATTTAATTAATAAAATCTTAAATCCTCTACTTATAAATAAATTACAAAATTTATTTATATAGTTCATTTCTAAATATTCTTCTTATCCAAAATCATTTTCCTCTTAAATTAGTTAAATGCACAAATTAACTAATTTGGCTAATTTCCCCCCTTCATTTAAATTTGAATTTTTAATTCAAATTGGCACATTTCTACATATTCTTCTAAATTCCTTCCACCTCACCTGCCACCTCACCATGTGTCACATGAAATTGAATTTTTCTAATTTTTAAAATGAGGATTTTCCATCAACAACCTGTAACAAATTTGAAACCACCTTGGACATATGGCTTCTTCTTTCCTTTGATTCCCTTCAACACTTGGAAAAGTGTTCTCTTGTAGGGAACCACCTCCATGATTCTCTCCAACCTCTTCATGCTCAACCGTTGATGCCTTGGGATCACAATCTCAGTCATTCATCATCGCCACATCATTCCCAGCTTTGAAAAATCTATAAATAGAGAGCATTTCTATAGCTTTTCATAAGGAGAATTTAACAAGTTTATGCTGCAAAAATCTCATTGTAATTGGAGAGTAAATTGAGAGCATTGTAGTTTGCATTTTAGTGTTTTAGTTCATTCAACATTATCATGGCATTTCCATTTTAGCATTTTAGTTTCTTGCATATTTTATACAACATCATTATTAGATTTGCAATATTAGTTTTAGCCTCATTTCAATCACAACAACACTCCATCATAGATCATTCAACATTTATCTTCAAAAACAAAAAAATATAGTGATAGGCATGTAGTTTGCACTGTACAATTAACTTCTCATTTATTAGATTGTCATCTTTGTAGGTTCATGTGTAGCATTTAACAGATCTGAGAGCTTTAATTTTGAAGGTCCTTAAGATTAGAGAACCATGGAATGATTTAAAAGAGTAGTTGTAGTCCTTTAATTTTGCTATTTCAATTCTTTTATGTAATACATTGCATGGATGTGTGTTTTGTTTTATCCTATTGATACACATATTTTAACACCACACATAAATTGGCGCCCACCGTGAGGTCTATCCCCTCTTTAATCTATTTTTTTATTGAGTTTTTCTTTGCAAGTACTTCCATCAAAAATTCTGAAACGATGCATCCGAATTTTTCTCTAGCGCATTCGGCCTTTGTATCAACGCATTGAGTTCTTATTTTGGTGCATCTAGCAGTTCTTCTGGTGCATTCGGTTTATATTTCGGCGCATCGGGTTGTTGTTCTGATGCATCTAGCTGTTCTTTTGGTGTATTAGGGGGTTTTAATTTTCATTCTATGCTTTTCCAGTTTAGCGCCTTCAGTCTATCATTTAGCGCATTCGGTCATTCTTTTAGTGCATTCAATATTTTAGCGCATTCTGTCTAAATTCTAGTGCATTCGGTTACTGTAATGACACATTTGGTTTTTGTTACAAATTTTCTAGATTCTTGAAACTAATCTATGCTTTTATGTTTTGCAGGAACCTTATACGTAGTCAGAGACCTTGCTGAAACAAATAAAAAAATGTTGTCAAAAAATAATGGACTGAAACTGTAGACATCCAAATTTGATCACTCCCATATGATCAAAATTGTCTATTACATTCATCTATTCCATTAACAGTGATTAAATAATTTATTTAATAATTATTTCATTTTCTGCCTAAGGTTCCTAAAGTATATAATTAAATAAATTAAATACTTTACCTTACCCCATTTTCTTCTCTAAATTAAATAAATATGACAAATTATTTAATTTAGTCTTTTAACCCATTTGAATTAAAACCAATTTTTAATTCATCTTTTTCTCTTTCCTTGTCACATTCTCCATAACCCTCTTTTAATCCAGATTAAATTAATTAATCTGTGATTAGGATGTGCACCACTTAATCAAGATTAAGTGTCACATCCTCCATAATCTCCCACTTGCCTCTAATCTCTCATTAATTACCTTAATCATGTGTTTGCACAACCTTAATCAGAATCATTAGCCACATTTGGCTTACCTTTTCTGGTCAACCTTCCCACTTACCATTTTTAGCTTGGACTCTCTTCCCCATGTGAATTTTTAATTCACATTTATTTGCCCAAGGTTCCTCTCTTCCCCATGTGAATTTTTAATTCACTTTTATCTTTCCAAGGTCTTCCCCATCCCCCATGCAAGATTTTAGAAGCCTTGACTTGTCACTTCACATGTGCCAAGGGCTTCTAGAACCTTGGACTTGTCACATCACCCACATGTGACAAATCTCCAGCTTTTTGGAGACCCTCTCTTATCCACTAGATTCTTCCAATCATTGTGAATTTTTAATTCACTTTTATTCCTCCAAGGAAGCTTCTCATCCCCCAAGGTCCACCTCATGTACTTCTCTTCCACCTTATTTCCACATTACTCCACCCTAATACATCTCACATTCCACATGTCAAGATGTGAGGGCTTGTGAGTCTTCAAGTCACCATAGCCCTTCATCTTGATCTTTGTTGGATCGATCCCAACCGTCGAATTCTCTAGAGAATTCCAATTAACCTATAAATACCCCTTCAATTCCTTCATTTTGGGGAATCAAGTCTTTTGCAAAAAAACTCTTGCAAAATTTTCATTCAAGCTCTCATCCATTTTAGCACCCATATTGCATCAATTCATCTTGCATTCATTCAACTTCATTGTCATCCAAGGAGCACACAAGACTTCAACATCAAGGGCCAACCAAAGAAGCAACAACATGAAGGTATAACAACGATCTATTTGTTTATCTTGCTTTCATATTGTTCATTTTCTTAGGCTAATCATTGAGGTGCCCTATTATCTTGTTACTTCTCTTCATATTGCACCTCATCCCCCAAGGTCCACCTCATGTACTTCTCTTCCACCTCATTTCCACATCACTCCACCCTAATACATCTCACATTCCATATGTCAAGATGTGAGGGCTTGTGAGTCCTCAACTCACCATAGCCCTTCATCTTGATCTTTGTTGGATCAATCCCAACTGTCGAATTCTCTAGAGAATTCCAATTAGCCTATAAATACCGCTTCAATTCCTTCATTTTGGGGAATCAAGTCTTTTGCAACAAAACTCTTGCAAAATTATCATTCAAGCTCTCATCTACCATAGCATTTAGCATCACCAATTCATCTTGCATCCATTCAAAATCCATTGCCATCCAAGGAGCACACAATTCTTGAAGCATCAAAGGGCCAACCAAGGGAAGAGACAACAACATGAAGGTATAACAACAATCTATTTGTTTATCTTGCTTTCATATTGTTCATTTTCTTAGGCTAATCATTGAGGTGCCCTATTATCTTGTTGCTTCTTCCCATTTGCATTATTAGTTTCTTATCTAACATCTCATATTAGGGAGTAGCATTTTATTAGGATCACAGAAACTACTAATAGTTGGTTGCAAGCTTAAATCTAGTTGTCATTTTCCTTTGGTTAAGTTAGGAATCTTGTATAATCAGGAAGGATAAATTTACACCATGCTTTTTGTGCTTGGAATGGTAGGCGTGTATGCTCTCCCCTTAACTAGGTGATCAGAAAGCCAAACCCGTTCATTTTATTTGTATTTTTAAACATTAGAGGGTCTGCCTCCTTGCTTCAAAAGGAGGGAATGACCCAACTGGGAACATGCTAAATCCAAGGAAATTGCACCTGGGATATAAATGTGGGTACTCGAGGAAAGTTTGAGTATCACGAGGATTGTTCTGACAAGAAGGGAAGCAGTGGTCTCTTATTGCATGGATGATCCCCCATGAACGAAATTCCCCTACTAAAACCCCTTTGTTGTAGTAAGCCAAAAATTACCCTTATCTATTCTTTGGTGCAGCAACGGTCATTTCCAAGACATCCACATTCTCGCAGTTTTTAGTAGAGGTAAAAAAATTTCCATGGGAGATTCATGGGAGTTTGAAGCTTGGTTAGCCCGAGAAATGAGTGCACTATAAGGGGGAGCCTGTGCGGCCAAGCTTCTAAATCACCCGCTAAGAATAAGTGCGGTTGGAGTAAAATCCACGTGGAATCCAAAAGAATATTGTCTTACATAGCCTAGGAATCGTGTTTGTTTGATGTGTCTTTACCAATGTGTTTTTAAACTAATATACAAGCAAACAGTACACAAACATGTCTAACTATTGATTTAGAAGAAAATCCAAACCAAATAGTCCCAAAATTCATTGTTGAAACCAAAGAAATTCATCAAACTAACTAAAACCATAAAGCATTTTTCTAGATTAGCGCATCCATTGACTGTTTTAACGCATAGCTTGCATCTTTTAGTGCATCCCGTTGTTGTTCTAGCACATATTTGTCATAAAGTAGCGAATCCAGTTGTTGTTTTAGCGCATAGCTTGCATCTTTTAGTGCATCCCGTTGTTGTTCTAGTGCATATTTGTCATAAAGTAGCACATCCAGTTGTTGTTTTAGCCATCCCCCCTTTGTTATAGTGCATTTGTGCCATCTTGTAATGCATCCATTTGTTGTTATAGCGCATCCATTGCATGTTTCGACGCATCCAATCCTTCCCATAGAACATTTGTACCATTCCATAATGCATCGGGACATTGTTTTAGTGCATCTGGAAAATCTGCAAACAAAAGCTAAATTTGACTTCCCATCCACTAATTAACATCCAATTTCAAAGATTCCTTCTCAAAAAACATCTTTTCCTTGTCGTAAATATGAAACTAGCATCACTTTATGTTAAGGGATTGGAAATCAACAACAGTTGTCAAGAAATACCTTACTAAAAAAGAATCAAGAAACCAAAGAAACAACTTAGGTAAAAGAAACTTTTGAAAATGAGATGCTTCTTGTACCAAAGTAGGAAAGTCTTGCTTAACTATCGAAATTTCATCCATAGATATCATGACTTTGATAGAGGATATACTTGTGATTTTGTTTTAGAGCCTTTATATTTACAAGCTTATTATCAACGAAGAGCTCTTTCACAAAGGCATAATCATAGTCAACCCATTTTTCATTCCTACATTTTGCAACCGATAATACAATACTCCAACCATCCAAATCAGTTGATACAATAGAGAAATCAGAATCGCAAACTTGTTAAAACCAACATTTTCAAGTGAAAATATCTCATCTAATCGTTGATCAAACATTCAAAAGTGCCATCCTTATCACACCCATTTCTGATTTAGTAGCTGAATTTCACCATCAGGATTTATCATCCTTCATCAGGATTCATCATCCTTCATCTCAAAATAAAGCTTGCTTAATCAGATTCTAACCAATCCTCTTGGTATTCCAAAACTTTGGTCAAACGTTTAGAAAATTTTCACCACTTGTATCCCCATCTTAACGAGATTGCAAAAGCAAAAACTTGAGCAAAAGGAAATCAAAAATCAAAATACCATGGCAGAAAGAGAAGAAAATCCCTTTTTCAGAATTCGTTTAGAGGAGATAGAAGAAATAACAGATGAAAACATAGAACAAGATCAACAAGACCCCAATTATCATAAATTCATAGAGAGGATTTTTGAGAAAGAGGGTGAGAAATATATTTTGATGTTAACAAACAAAGGAGTCAAACTACTCGATGATTTTGATATCATAAAATTGCAAAGAACTCCTACGAGGATAGAAACCAAAATACCAACAAAAATTAGAAAGGAAACAAAGACTAATGATCCCATGGATGCCTTAACACAACAAATACAAACCCTCCAACAACAAATGCAAAACATGCAAACTGGAACCAGTAAGAGGTACTCAATACAAGATATATGACCATACCCTTTTGATCCAAGTGTCAACATGATACCATTCCCCAAACATTGTGAATTTTCCAAATTGGACAAATACAATGGAAAGATAGATCCCATTGACCATGTAAGGGAATTTAGAACTATGAGTCTTGAATTTTTCCATGAAGACACTTACTTAATGGGATTATTCCCATGCAGTTTGGGAGGGAAATGTATGCAATGGTTCTCGCAACTACCCTCAGAGATCAAATCTTTTGAGGAATTATTCAACACGTTTATCACCCAATACTCATATAATATTCAACATGAAATCACAATGAAGGATCTTTGCAATGTCAAACAAAAGAAAGGAGAATCATTCCTAGTATTCTTGCAAAGGTGGAGAAGGTTATTCACAAGGTATCCCCGTCCCATACTAGAAAAATAAAAGATGAAGGTATTCATTGATAAATTAAATGATGACATGATTTATAGGCTTCAATTACAATGTCCTCCAACTTTTGAAAAACTAATTGAAAATGGTATCAAAATTGAGGAAGCCTTGGTCAAGAGGGGAGTTTTGAAAATTTACAATAAAAACAATTCATCCAATTCCTCCAGAAATGACAAAACAAAATTTTGGCAGAAGTACAAAAATAATGGTAATGATACTTCAGCTGAAATGCATAATGCTAAATCGGTCTTCAATTTATCAGGAAGCACCTCGAACACCAATCAAAAGACCACCCAAAATGCCAATAAAAGCAACATTCAAAATACCAACCAAGGCAATACTCAAAACAATCAAAGCAACACAACATCTAGGACCTTACCATATCAAACAACAAGCAATTGTCAAAAGTTTACACCTTTGGGTCAATCATATGAATCCGCATTAAAAGAATTTATTGTGGAAAATCTTATCACTCTACCTGACACTTGAGGGTTTGAACCCAAATTTAAATCATCATGGTGGAATGAACCCCATTTTTGTGAATTTCATTGATGCAAAGGTCACCTAACCATTAGTTGCATGCGATTAAAACACAAGATACAAGATTTGATTGACAATAAGGTCATACAAATTGAAGAATCCCAAGCAAACACCGATCATGGGGTATTCAAAAACCCTTTTTGCAAATTATGATAAAGGAGAATATTCTAACACAAATGACAAAGGAAAAGGTGTGAACTATGTTTATGACGGTACCATCTATCATATCTCAATCATTGAAGATCACACAAACAACATTGAAATCAATAACATGCTAGATCTTGTTGCAAACAACCATTCAATCAATGACACCAACATCCTCTTTAATCAAGTCCATAATACCCAACGAGACATGGTTGCAACAAATAATCAAATTAATGTCATCAAGGTCAAAGGAAAACAAGACAATGTACCCGTAAATGTGACCACAAGGGCACAAACCAAATATTTTTTGGAAGACAACACCTCTAAAAAACCCGATGCCCCATCTCATAAATATAACATTGTTGATCAACTCCAGAAAATTCCTGCACAAATATCAATATTGGAGATCCTTAAAATCTCACCCACCCACAAGGAGATCTTGGAAAAGGCCCTAGTTGGTACAATAGTACCAAATAATTTGGAACTTTGTGCTTTCCAAGCCATGGTAGGACATCTAGTTGTGCCTCATTGCTTATCCTTTTTGGAAAATGATGATGTATCTCCCACCCACCCTCATAATACAACACTCCATATTGAGGTCCTAATCTATAAAAGTCATGTCAAGCATGTCCTAATAGACGAAGGATCCGGTCTTAATATATGTACTTTAAATCTTGTTCGTGCACTAGGGTTCTCTGAAAAGGCTCGGCTGAGTCCCAACTAGTTGACCTTCCGGTTGTATAATAAGGAGGGGAATTCTCTCCGGGAATAAAGGATGCACTGGACAGAAAGAAACATACTGTCTTGGTGAACTCCCACCGGGGCCTGATGAGTGAACAGTTATAGCAGGGGATGAGTAATGGACAGCCTGAACTGAACACCCCCTCTCTGACACTAGAGTCTAGTTCCGCCACCCGGATAGCCGGGAATTCTCATTATAGCCGACACATTCCCTCCTATCCTATTGCCTATCGGCCATCCGAGGACAAGACTTTCTTTGTTTCCTGTCCCGAGGGAGCCGAACAATCCAATGCTGTTGAATTCCTTCTTTCTCGTTAACTCGTTCCGGGCACCTTCCTTCCTGCTATCTATAGTTGTCCTCCCATCCGTCTCGTCCTCCCAAAATGTAATAGATGCAGGGAAAAAGATCACCATCAAAGCATATGATGATGAGGAAAGATATTTAAAGGGATTGATAGTGCTACCAATTCAGGTTGGTTTGATTTAGAAAGATGTGGTTTTCCAAGTTTTGGATAAAGATTTTACATATAATATACTCTTGGGTCATCCTTGAATCCATGAAATGCAGGCTATCCCTTCAACATACCATAAGTGTAAAATTTTGTTGCAACGGGCAAGAGATTACCATTCTTGTCGATTCCAATAGTCCCCAACATTGCAACACCCTTAAGGCTATCCAAGATGTGTTTGTGCCTCATAACCGAGAAGCTCCTAATTCCACCTCTGACACCTCCAATATTCTAAGTCAATCCAATCCATTATCAAAACTACTAGCCACATCCTCCAATGAAGTAAGTTACTCAAATTCCTCATCCAAGAAGCTTGAGAAAAAGGAAGAACCTAGCCCCTCTGCATCTACCAATCCCAAAGCCCAGTTTAATACTTTGGCCAAACAATTTGAGAAGAAAGTACAAGTCAAATACAAAGGTGTAGGTGAGTATTCTATTGAACAATCCCTTTTCCTCTCATAGTTAATTTCACCAAAATCCCATGGTCAACCATCAACCTCATCACAATCAGCCTCACAACCTATCACACTTTTTGATGGTTGATTCATAAAATCAAGCACCCAAGCAGAGGAATCTGATGACAAAGATATCTTGAACTAGCTCTACAAGGATGAAATTGATTCCCAAGTATCAATGGCTAATGTCCAAACTACTCAATATGGCAAAGGATTCTCAATCTTGGAAAAAATGGGATATGATGGACAAGGACCTATTGGAAAAAGGAAATAAGGTATCATAGAACCTATCCAACCCATTATAACAAATCCAAAAGACAAGACAGGGTTGGGATATAAAGAGCATAAAAATGATGAAGAAATAAAAGAGGACCTAAAACAAAAGTTTGTTGAATAGATCTTGTAGCTGCAAGCCAGTGATCATTATGAAACTGATTATAATGAATATGAGTGGGATTCACTATCAAAAGAGAACTATCATGATAAGGACATTGATGTGATACACAAGTACACTCCCACACTCGAGGAGGGACAAAGCTCAGGTTTAAGACCATTTGAATTAGGATCGCAAGATATCAATGGCTCAAGTGAAGATGACCAAACTCCTAGCGAGATGGATTACTCGAAAGAGAGTAACATCATAGAACTTGAAATTTCCATGGTATTGTTCAAGGACAATATTGCTATTAGGACCCTTACGACCTTTGACCTGAACCCATCTGACGATACCTTACCATTATTACATCCTGAACTCATAGATTGGGACCAAACTGACCCTATTGATATCCCTACCTTTTCAAACGATGAGGCCATCATCAATTTCCTCTAGGTTGTTACTCATTAAATAGGTTCCACCATTGAACATCATAATGAAGCTTCTAGACAAGGGAGTGCCAAATTTTCCAGCTGCAAAAGGAATGAAACAAAAGAAAGATCTGATGGTGAAAACCATTCCATGGTAGTATCGGATCAAGAAAGAGTAAAAATAAAGAGCATATCCGATGGTGAAAACCTCCTCAAGGCACCAAAGGATGGGAAATTTGACACTCTTCCTAAGCACTTCCAAGAAAGATCCAAAGTCTTGATTGAACCAACATAGTCCATCAATGTTTGTAATGTCGAAATAGTGAAAACTCTCCATTTAGCAGAATCATTGAAGGAATTGGAGAAGCCTAACTTTATCAAGTTCTTTGAAGAGTGACAAGTCAAATTTTCCCGGTCATACGCAGACATGCCAAGGATAGACCCGAATCTCATCATGCATCATTTATCCCTTCCTTCAGGAATTAAACCAGTCAAGCAAAAGTTGATAAAAATGCATCCTCATATTTCCCTATTGGTGAAGGAAAAACTAAAGAAATTATTGGATGTAGGATTCATCAGACCCATTGATTATGTAGAATGAATATCCAACATTGTACCTATTTGGAAACTTGATGGCAACATAGAGATTTGTATAGACTTTAGAGACCTCAACAAGGCTTTCCCGAAAGATGATTTCCCCTTGCCAAACATTTATATTATTATAGATTTAACAACAGTTCATGGCATATTGTGAATAATGGATGTCTTTTCCGGTTATAATCAAATCAAGATAGCACCTGAAGATAAAGATAAGACAACTTTCACTTGCCCATGGGGAACCTTCTATTGGAACATCATGCCCTTCGGATTGGAGAATGCAGGGGCCACATACTAGAGAGACATGACAACCATCTTCATGACATGATGCATACCTTCATGGAATATTACGTGGATGACTTGTTGGTAAAATTTTACACTAGGGAAGGACATTTGGAGATACTAGACAAAATCTTCACCTGGCTAGAGAAGTTCAATGTCCACCTGAATCCAAAGAAATATGTGTTTGGGGTAACATCAACACAGCTATTGGGATATATAGTGTTATAAAAAGGCATCGAAGTAGACCTTGCAAAAGTGAAAGCTATAATGGAGATGCCACCTCTGAAAAACATTAGTTAGTTAAGGTCCCTTCAAGGTTGATTCCAGTCAATCAAAAGATTCATATCACAACTAGTCGATAAGACTCATCCTTTTACCCACTTGTTGCACAAGAATGTTTCATTTTGATGGGATGAGAAATGTGAGGAAGCTTTCAACCAACTGAAATAATACCTGATGAGTCCACCTATCCTAGCGCCACCAACAGAAGGAAAGCCTCTCTTATTGTACATAGCCACGACTGATCGATCATTGGGAGCTTTGTTGGCACAAGAAGATTCAACAAGAAAGGAGAGAGCAATCTATTACATCAGCAAAACTCTAAATGGTTATGAAATCAACTATACACCCATTGAGAAAGCTTGTCTAGTAGTGGTGTTTTCTATGCAACAATTGCAACACTATATGTTGACCCACACAATCAGACTCATAGCCAAGATAGATCCAATGAAATATCTCCTTAGCAAAGAAAACCTGACAAGAAGATTGGCCAAGTGGGTGATGATACTCAATGAATTCAACATCCAATATGTCGACAGAAAAGCAATCAAAGGGCAAGCCATCGCTGATCAACTGGCTAATGCACCAATTCATGATGATCATCCCCTGTAGGTGGAATTTCTAGATGCTAATGTTTTCGTAGTAACAACACAACAATGGGTAATGTATTTTGATGGCTCATATACTCAACACAAATCAGGAGTAGGAATTCTATTCATCACTCCCCTAGGGCACACCATTCTGAAGTCATATCGCTTGATGTTTCTTTGTACCAACAACACGAAATAATATGAGGCCCTCATCATCAACATCAAGATAGCAGTAGAATGGAAAATAACAAAGATACAGGTCTACAGGGATTCTCAACTATTCATCAATCAGGTCAACGATGATTACCAAACAAAGGATGACAAACTGATTCCCTAAAAAAGGATGATTGATGACTTTAAGAAATATTTTGTTGATATCAAATTTTCTCAAATCCCAAGGGTTGACAACAAAGTTTCTGATGCTATGGCTACCATTGCTTTTTTTCTCCAAATTCAAGAAAAATGAAGTCGTTATGAGTTCATGGTGGAACAACTGTTTACCCCTGCTTATGATGATCCTGAATCCCACCTCATATGCCACCTAATTGATGCCAATAACTCCATCTACAGGAAGATCTATACCTACCTAAAAGATAATATTCTACCTCCTAATCTCTTCTGAAACCAAAAATGAAATTTCATCCGCCAAGTTTCCTGTCATACCCTTATAGCGGATGTACTATACCAACGAGGTCTTGATGGAACTCTCTTACGATGTCTAGAACACAACTAGTCTGAAATGGCTTTACAAGAAGTCCATGAGGGTATCTGTGACACTCATTCAAGTGGTCTAACCCTTGCTAAGAAACTCCTCTATTTGGGATACTACTTGCTGACTATGGAGAGAGAGTCCTTCCAATTTATCAAAAAATGTCAAAAAGGTCAGATCCACGGTAATCTTATCCATGCACCAGCACAAGAGTTGCAACCCTTCGCATCAACATGGTCATTTTGTCAGTGGGGATTTGATATTGTAGGAAAAATTCACCCATCTTCGTCCAATGGACACAAGCTCATCATCACAACCACATAGTACTTTACAAAATGGGTCGAAGTCACACCTCTATCCACTATCATAGGAAATAAAATCTCATCTTTCATCCTGAACTACCTCATCTGTAGGTATGGTATCCCTCAATCAATTATCATTGACAATGGCACACCTTTCAAGAATCAAGATGTGCAAGAACTTTGAGAAAGATTCCATATCCAACATCAATTTTCTATGCCCTATTACCTTCAAGGGAACAACCAAGTAGAGGCCTCAAACAAAACTATCTTGAAAATCTTAAAGAAAATTGTCAATGATGCTGGACGTGATTGGCATATCCAACTGAACCCTGCTATGTGGGCCTATCGTACAAGCATCCACACTCCCACAAGTGCCACACCATATGCACTTTTTAATGGATCTGAAGTCGTCTTACCTATTGAGGTCGAAATACCATCCCTTTGTGTGTCCTTGAAAGGCTTCATTTCAGATGAAGATTACTGTGTGTCTAGACTATAAGAGCTATAATTGTTGGATGAACGTCGTCAACTTGCAGTGGATCACCTAAAGGCATATCAATAGAGAATGTCTAGGAGCTACAATCACAAGTTCAAACCTAGGACATTTCAAGTAGGTGATCTGGTATTGAAGGAAAATCCTCGAAATTAGTAAGACTGTGAAAAGAAAGGAAAATTTGAGCCAAATTGGTTAAGTCCTTTTGTTATTGTATCAGTGTTTGGATCGGGGGAATATCAGTTGTCTACACTAGAGGGGGATATATTTGAAGAACCAATGAACAACCTTCATCTAAAAAAATTATATACATAATGCATCTGATGCATGCCTAAAAAGTCCTAAAAAAAATCCAAAAAAGCAAAAAAAGTCCTAAAAAAATCTTTAAAAGCAGAAAAAGTCTTGAAAAAATCCTAAAAAGTAGAAAAAGTCTTGAAAAAATCCTAAAAAGCAGAAAAGTCCTAAAAATCCTAAAAGTAGAAAAGTCTTGAAAAATCCTAAAAAAATTCCTAAAAAGTAGAAAAAGTCCTGAAAAAAATTCTAAAAAGCAGAAATAGCATTGAAAAAATCATAAAAACCATAAAAAGTCCTGAAAAAAATTGTTACCTTGGTGAAAACCTGGAAAACAGGTGTCTTGGTAACAACAAAGAAATCATAAAATTTGAAAAAGTGCAATAAAAGCTAGTGATAAGTTAGCTTCTCCATCTATTTGAGCATGTGTTGATCGTCCGCTTTTCGCTATCATTGTGCATTCATGCCTATCATATAACGAGCTTCATGTCCATATCCAACTATTGTGGTCGTGTCCCACCTTGGCTTGGTCGTCATGGTACATATCCATAATAAATTTTGGTTTGTTTCCGACTGGGGAAAAAATCCTGATCTCACTGGGGGCAAACAATCGTTGAACTTAAAACCAATAGGCAAACAAACAACAAAGACAACTTTGGCGAAAGACAACAATCACTATAACAATCACATCATCAAAACTGAACATCAATCATAGTTAATCAAAGCAATCAAGCAAACATCCAAAATCAAATCAAATCTCATTGGATTATGTTTTGAATCATGGTTGGATTAATTTAACACAAATGTTCAATTGATGTATTGTGTTTGTTGTTACCAATTCTCCGAAGTACCTTGATGATGTCACAAACTAGAGGCACTATGATTGAGAATGATATTTTTTTGTCTGTTGTTTGTGAGTCAATAATTACTACTGTGCAAATTTTTGTGGGACATGCTCTACAAAGTATCATTGATGACATTTTGAATTTGCATAGGAACATGATTAACTATTGTTTGTTTACGCAATTGATGCTCAAGTCATCTGGGTCTAAATATACCTAGATGCTTGTGTTATCTTGTATTATCAAATCTCAACGGAAGTTGTATGAAAGTTGTACTTAGGTCATCATGGTCTAATTATACCATCAATGTTTGTACTAACTTTCAACATAATAAAATGCTCAATGATGATAATTAGCACAATGAATTAGATGGCAACATTGCATAAATAAAATTGCATTTATATTATTTCTGTATTTGCATTATATATTTTTCCAAGGCTAGTAACTTTCAACATGATGTTATCTCTCACTACAAGGTTGAGTACACTTGTCATTGTTGTCAAACAGATTGCACCTGTATGCTAAAATATTGAATTTTAGCAATCTGTTGACACATTGGAACTAATTCCAGGTTGTGGGTATCCTATGAGGAATTAGACCTCCAGATTCTAGGCTAGTTCCTATGGATTTTTCTGATTAATATTTTGGTAAATTGTTGGGAAAAAGGATAAAAGATTTAACCTGAATGTAGAACTATGAAACTTTAAATACGGTGATGCTTACACCTGAAAATGAAGATCTAAAAGGCAGTTTGGTTCACAATTGATTCTCAGAATATCTAATTTGCACATCAAAATCTGAACAGTTTGAACTCATATAAATGCTCCATACAAAGGTTCATAAAACTATTTTCTTTCAAAGGAAAAGAACAGTGTTCTCACAATTAAGAAAATAATCTTATTACGAACTCAATGTATGACCTATGCATTAAACTTGAATGCATACATATATTTATGATTAAGACAGAAAGATAAAGGTTTCAATGCTGAACTACAAGATAATTCGATCAAAATCAATCACAACAATGATGCCTGAAAGCTTGAAGGCAAAACCTGACACTATTGAGAAGATAAAAGGAAAAACTCCATGCTAAAATTGAGGTAACCTATAAAACCTGCTATGTATTAATCTGAAATGATGCTGAGTTACAAATCATTCACTTTGTAGAGTGCAAAGGAGAAAAATAAGAACTGCTGAAAAACATATATTTTTCAATATATACAAAAAGCCTTTCCAAAAGGCATGTAAAAAGAATTGAAAGTCCAACTCCAAGAAAGGGTGATAACTCCGAGGCCAATTCCGAGCAGAAGAAAATATCTCTGAAAAGGAGGCCCAAATCCATGCAAAAACAAGTCCACTCAAGCTCAAACTCACTCCCAAGTCATAACTGATACATGCACTATTCCAACTGAACTGCAAATCCCACAAAAGGTGGGCCCAAGCATGCAAAAGTCACCTTGTTTGTATCAATCCGCCCATGCAAAATGAAAACTCCACCTTGCTTAAAGTTTTGTTTTTGCACTAAAATAGTTAAAATAATTAAATGACTTATAATTATCATTTAATTATTTAACTTTACAATATGTCATGCAAAAAAAATAAAAAATAAAGTTTTATAAAGAACCGCCATCACTCTCAGCATGTATCAATATCTCAAGGTATAAACACTGCCGGTTATTGGTAAAGAAGACCCAAGTGCTTTCATATGGTTGCACACCTCATAGGCAATCCATGCATAACATATGTTATACGATAAACATATATTTTTCCTCACATATTAATTCAGACCCTTCAATATCTGTATGATTTTTTAATTGACTTTGGAAGTCAATATTCACCATTCAAAAGAGATGATGAAGGGAAACAAAAAACCTAAAATGAGTGAACCCTAAACACTTAATCATTTTGCACTTGACCTATGCTTGGAAAAGAAGCTTTGTGAAGAAGTTGTGCTCTGCTGCACCGCCATGGTGGAAAGGAAGGGTTTCTGAAACTCCATTCGAGCTATCTTCTTCTCGATTCTCTACCAAATTTGGCCTTTGCTACTGATGGTAACCTTGATCTATTATTTCTGTGTTTTTTTTCTCACTAGCCGCCATGAGAGGGTTCGAATTTTGAGTTTACAAGCTTTTGTGAAGACATTTGGTCGTGGCTTCCTAACCTCCAGTAGGCAACAATGGTGAGTTCTACTTCCTTACTATTCTTTCATGCCCAGGTCACACCATTGCTGTTGAGAATATGCAAGGATCTGGCATTTATTTCCTGTTTGATATGCAAAACTGGGACTTGATTCCCATTTTTCCCTTTCACATGTTGGTGCTTGGAAATCACGAAATAGAATGCAGGCCATTTTTTCTCATTTTTTTGAAATATTTCTCACCCTGAAGGCCATGGGCTTTGAATATTTTGGGGTGCTTTTCTCTTCTCCTGCCTTGGCCGCCATGGGTATACTCTGCTCTAAATCATTATAGATTATGGTGGGTTGGTAAGAAATGAAGTTCGTCCTGTTGTGCATTAGGCCGCCATGGAATCTTTTGGTATTTCCTATTTGACTTTGTGAAGCCCCATGAAACTCTATCAATTGTGCTTCCAGTGTGCTTCTGTAGATTATACTTCCTGTATGGCCGCGGGCTTTGAATATTTTGAACTGGGTATTTCTCTTTTGACTTTGAGAATTTATCCTTGCCATTGTCAATTCAAGTCTGGAAAACACTATGATAGATGTATATTCAGCAAAATCAAACTAGACAATAACAGATACCCCTGGGTAAGCATAACAGTTGCATCTTATCTTAGTTTCTCTTTCCTCTGCTTTAATATCAAAAATAAACATGCCAATAATTCTTCCTTGAGATCTCGTAAATTTGTATCTATGCTGCCTTTATGTAACAATGCTACAGTCATACGAGCTATTTCTTATTGCAAACCCATATCATCAGTGTGTAAACAATCTTGGTAAGGAACTAGTCCCTTTGTCATATTTAAAGCTATGCTTTCATTTTTCAGAGTTGTAGGTTATGTTCACTCTGTCATATTATGCATAATACTATCATCCGGTAGGGCAAATAAATGTTCTTTGTCTTCACTGTTAAGATGAATATCAATGTTTGAGTTTCTCAGCATATGCATGTGTTATATGATCTTCACACAACCTAAATTCCTTTTGTTCCTCCCCACACTTGGCAGTTTTCATGTGATTATCATTCAACCCAGAGCTTCATAGATGGAATATTTATTCTCAAATATGTAAAACAATTCTGACCTGGAAAGCATGATTTTCTGCTTTGAAAAACAAGATCATTCGCTGTATTTTCTGTAGCAACA
Organism: Sequoiadendron giganteum; assembly: GCA_007115665.2. Classification (NCBI taxonomy): domain Eukaryota; kingdom Viridiplantae; phylum Streptophyta; class Pinopsida; order Cupressales; family Cupressaceae; genus Sequoiadendron; species Sequoiadendron giganteum. The sequence continues at coordinate 171,098,704 of CM021110.1, forward strand.
TAATACAATCTCTGACTTGGAAAGTGCTTCTAGTGTGAAAAAATTACTCAAAATTGGTATTTATATGATACTCACTATTGTGTTGTACATGCTCTTGCTCTATTAAATTTCAAAAGAGGAAGGACAGCTGGTTGTAACACATGTGTGCAAGCACGGTTAATCCTCATCGTGTCTTGTAAAATAAACTCAAAACTCCATGAAATAAGTGAGTGTTTGATATTTTGTTTTAGTTTCTCTTTAGTGTAAAGAGGCTCGCTACCTCATTTAGATGTAATGTGAAAATGTAAAGTAGAGCTTGAAACAGAATATCAAAGAAATTTATGAGTTCTTTACGCTATATATTTGAATCTCTTTGAAATGAGGCTGCTCATTTGATTACTTCTCTTAGTTTCAGCAACCTTCTTTTGACTATTTTGACAATAATAATGAACTCTCATATGTAACTTGAGAGTGTATCCTCCTTGATATGTCGGGCTCAACCCTTGTGGGAGCCCGTTTTGCTCCACATATCTGATAAAATGATCACGAACATAATGAACCTGTTCCTGCACAGTGAACAAACATGTTAGCAAAATAAAAGAAGCTGAATTTTTTCCTCTTTTCTCCTTATGTTCTTTGAATTTTTGTAATCATCTGATGGATGCCTGAATAGATGTAAATTATATTTCTACTGGCAGTGTAAGAATAGGACTGATTTTGATTCATCATTGCATAGAGTTAATCTTTAACATCATTTCTGTTCATGCTACAGGACAACTCAAAGAGAGCAAAGTCGAGGAACTTGGAAAGCTTCAACAACACCAATAAGAGACATCAAGCATCACGGGTTCCATCATTACAGGTAATGATGAACCACTCTCCCTTCTATGTTTATTTTTTCAATAGTTGTATAGTATACAAACTTCTTTTGTACCTATCGTTTGATTATGTTAATCAAAATCTGCTACTCCCACGGCTTGTGTGAAATTTCCAGTTTGCACATTATGAATAAAGAAACAAAAATTATGCAATCTTGTGATATAATTTTGAAGTTTTTTTGCATAATATCATTGAAATATACATTGTTATAAAGCAATGCACAATATGAGTACTTCAATAGAAATTTTTAAAACATCTTGTGTACCTTTTAGCCTGAATTTGCAATTCAGCTCTACCTGTTTGAGCTGGTGGCGAAAAATGGGTAACAGTCATAAGAAAAAAATCATTCATTTGCATTGAAATTTCCATTTCATATCATTAGAAAAGCATTATCATACATCCACTATCACAAATCATGCATGCATTCATTCATTATAATATTTGCATCATGAAAAATTCCAAAAATAAAGCATATTTCCAAAATACCATCATCATTCATAATCCATATCATACATTGAGGTCATAATAAATGCATTATTTCATTCATCCATATATGAATTCATCGCAACAATCATCAACAATAACATCATAATCCATTCATGATCATAATTCATTTCACATTTATGCATTTAGGTCACATATTTGTATAGAAAATACCAAAATTACAGAGAAGTGCATTACATTTCATTTACATAATAACATTCATTACACATAAGAGCATAATCAAAATCACATAGGGGCATAACATAAAATCATACATGCATTTTCATTCGTCATCCATCCATAAATAGGCATCATTCATAATAATAGATCATCCATACATCTAGGTCATTTATTCGCCTCATGAAAAATCCAAAAGGAGAGCATTATCATAAATCCATACATTTGCATGTTTCATGTTCAAAAGGCCATTTATTCATTTATCATACATCCATTCATTAAATCATTCACATCAACACATTTAATCATACATTTTCATTACATAATAAAACCATTTCTGCATCCATTCATCCATACATCGATAAATACATGTGAAAAATACAAAAAATACAAATGCATCTCATATCATTTGCATAACATCATCCATCTCATTAATGCATCCATAACATAATCATATAGAATATCATCATCACATAGAACATATAAATTAAATGCATCTATCATAAACATCTATAGTAAAAGCATCAACCCATAGATCACTAAAATGTCGTTGCATATCATATAACCTCAAAATCATAACATGTCAAGTGTATAATGATATCAAATGAATTGAGAAATGATAAATAAAAAATGTGGCAAAGCCAAGTCTCTGAATCAAAGTACAATAAATCAATTGTGACCACATGATCTTGTGCTACTACCCCCAAATGTCGTAGGCCTCTCCCCATCGCCGCCTCTCCCTGACGGCCCTACTCTGGGTGGACCTCCGCCTGGTGGGCCTCCTAGAAGTGGCTGCGTGATGCCCCTGCTGGTGGTATGAGATTGGGAGCAACCAGATCTGGAACGAGAATAGCTGACTCTCTTCTCTGCTAGGTCTGCCTCATAGTACCTACCCTTGTAATACTCCACCTCCTTGGCAGACTCTCTTAGCTCTCGGAATAGGTCCCCTATCCCGACACCCTCAACGGCTATCTAGATCCTGTCTACCACTACCACTGCCTGCTCTCCCTATCTCCAAGTGACATCTCTCTCAGTTGTAAGGGTGGCTACCTAGGCCTGCAACTATACCATCTGAACCTATATTTGTAGCTACGTCGGTGCCTGTGCCTATAGCTGGGCTTGAACCTGAGCTAACTGTGTTTGTAATGCCTAGACCTGCCCCTGGAGAGTTTGCACTTGAGCCTGTAACCCAGCTGTCTGCATTTGTTGCCTCTAGGAGGGCATCCTATGAACTACTGGCCATTGTCCAGTAGGTGTTGACCTCCTCTTCTTGGGGATGACCCCAAAATCTGGCATATCTCTCCCTCCGGCTCCTCCATCTCTGCCTCCATCTCCCCCATCATCTCCTCCATCATCTCCCACCTCCTCCTCCTCACCACCATCTCCCCTCCACTGCACAACCGGTCCTACCCTCCTCCCAACCTCCAAAATGGGTGTAGGATCATCTAGACTCTAAATCCATGGAAATGGGTGTATGTAAAAATACTGGGCATACTATGTCATCATCTATGCATCTACTATCTCTCTATGGTACTGCCAAAAAATTGGTTGTAAGTCGTAGTACTCTACATAAGTTGTATCAAAATCAAGGGTTGGCCCCCACTCTGGAATATCCTTCTGCCATCGAGCATAGTGTGCTACCCCTTGTGGCATCCCCTGAACCCTACCATACTATATGTTCACTTTTCCAAAAAGGAATCTCTCAATGATATATGGTGTCCTTCCAATCATATATCGGTTGCAAAATACATAGGGAATCTATGTGTCATCCTCTGGCCACACCTCGCAATCAAGATATGGCCACCATATAACTATTGCTAAATCATCGAGGACTCTCCTCCAATACTCTAACTTTCCCAGCTTATGCTGGACAAGTGGCCCTGTGTAACCAAAAACATATGGTCGTCCTACTAGCCGAGTCCTCCCTCCCATTGGTCATGAAATTTCTATATGCTCCCAGGCCCATAGCTATAATAGTGTGCATCCTACCGCAAGACTATTGGACCAAAGATAAACGACCTAGTGCAAATCATGATACAGGTTTACAAGCATGCACAAACCCCAAGAATATCTAGTACCATTGGCAATCATGCTCTCTAAGAACTGATCCCAGCTAACTGAAAAGACCTTCAATCTATGGTTGGGGGAAAAAAATCCACCAATAAATCTTGCTAGCACACATGGCAAGGGTTGATGAGTGGCAATCAACTCCTACCAAGATATCTCATATCCAATAAACTGGTCATCATGGAAAAGAGGTCGAATCTCATCAGTCCCCCTTGCTCATCATGGTCATATACCACTAGGTCCCCCATGACTAGTATCCTCAAAATACAATATACGTCCTCAAGGGTAACTATAATCTCTCCAATCACCAAATGGAAGGTGTTGTGGTCACTATGCCACCACTCTACAACTGTCGTCAACAACCCCTGGTTAATCTGGTACTGGGGCATATCAATCAAGGAAGTTAGTCTACACTAATTAGTAATCGCCAAGTTTGCTGGGGTAAGTTGTGGGATCATGTTCCATTTCTTAAAAAAAGAACTCTCAAACTTGTAAGTTCCCTAAGACACCCTCCTATGATCAAATAAACATATCAAGTCAACACATCAATCAATCAACCTAACATCAACATATCAATTAATCAAATCAGTTCACGTGATATTTTGATCAAATCTTGAGGAGCACCTATCCTAGCCTCAATTCTCATTTTCCATGAGATCGATCAACATCAATCAACCCATCATCGTTCCTCGCCTATCATGAGGATGATCATCAATCAATTGACTCTCGTTTATCATGAGATCGATCATCATCATCAATCCTTTCATCATTCCTCACCTATCATGAGGATGATCATCAATCTATCAATCAACATTATCCTGTCATCGGCTGACATGATCATCAACCATCAAAATCTAGGAGGAATCTTTCAAAATCATCATTTTTGGCTCAATGCGGTAAAACAAAGTTTCTATGTGCTAATCTACTAGATGAACTGAAAATTTTATTGAATGTGCTAGAACAGGCCTTCTATGCGCCAATTCTTGGATGCGCTAGAAAACAGACTAGATGTGTCGAAACAGGGTCCCGATGCACTATTTCTCAAATGTGCTATTTGACCTACCCTATGCACAACTTTATCAACCCTATGTGCTAGCATCCCTATGCACTAATCTAACAACCTAATGCGCTAAAGCGGGTTCTACTGCGCTAATCTATTTTTGGACCTAAACCTAACCCTATGCACTACTACAATGATTCTATGCATTGTATCAGGTTCCAGATGCACTCAAAGTCTACCCCTATGCACTAAAACGTGTAAAAATCCAAATTTATAAATGCAAAATGGTGGAAAATTTTGAATTTAAATTTGAAAAATGACGGTTGTAGGGTTATATACCAGAGGTCTATATGCGGCTGGACGTTGGTGGTGGCGAACTCGCTTGAATCTGTGAGTGTAGCGTAGAATCCATAGATACCAAAAATTGGTCTAGGCCTACGAGTTCCACTTTCGACATAATTTTCTATTATCCATGGTCATGATTAAATAATGTTAATTATTTAATTACCTTTTTCTAAACACATATTTCCTCTATTAATTAAATACCCCTTTTAATTAATTCATTAATTCATAATGACCTTTACTCAACTTGATTAATTAAATAAATCATATTTATTTAATTATGTCACTAACTAATTAATTCTTCTTTCTTAATTAAATAATTTATTATTTGATTACCCCTTTCTCATATTTAAACTATAATTAAATATTTATTATTTAATTATTCATTTAATCCTTTTCAACAATCAATTAAATAAATTATATTATTTATTCAATTAAATCTCTCATTTTCGAATGTTGAATTAAATTAACATTTAATTCATATTTAATTATTTATGTCACATTCTTTTGTCGTCCAGTTGACTAATCATTCACTCACCTCTTGAATCAAGATCTATTTTAAATCTGCAAGTTATCTCCGGGTTCGATATCTGATCGTCTCTGCGAGAAGACTCTCTGTCACAACTAGTCAATTAACTAGTTCTAACTCATATGCATGATGTATCTATTAATTAAATATCTTTATTTAATTAATTAATTTATGTATGCATTTGAAGGGATTATTCTTCGAGTTCTAACTTTGTCTTTGACATTCAAAGTCTATTTCTTCTATTTTCGAAGACTCTTAACTGAAGATTAAGATCTTGAACTCTTGTTCTTTCTGTTTTCAAACAGTCTCTTGACACAAGATTAAGTTATCATTCTAATTTAATCTTTATCCTGTAGTCTTTTCTAACTCACGTTCTAACTGACACAAAACTCACATCGCATGACATTCATCAATCTCATCCATCGATCTCTCTTTTGAATCTAACCCGATCGTTCAAAAACCCAAAATCTATAAAATGACCTGTCATTATCATTATTCCTCCTCTCGAAATCATACACTTTTGAGAAGAAACTTATATTTGATATTTTGCTTAGACATTCAACATGGTTATGCTTGCATCAATACTGAAAATATGAGGGCAAGAATACTGAAAAGGAAAAATGGAGAAGGGCAATCGAGATAATTCGAAGGAGTGGACGCATATTTGGTGATATCTTTTCATTGTAGTTATTGTTGTTCATTTTTACTCGTTCTTTGTTTTTTGATTTAGATTAATATTGGTTTAGATTAGAATTAACATCATCTATTCTAGTTGCAGATCCTCATCTAGATTTTATTCTACGTTACATTTGGTGAACCCGACGTGAACACGCTTCAAATTCGTGCAATATATTTTCGTGTTTCCATTTTTTGTTTTGCAGGTTATCGTATGGCACACCGCATCTGTTCAAATCACTGACACATCCATATCCACGAGCCGCATCTGCTAAAATCCACAACGCATCTGCCATTCCGCACCTGACTGTCAATATTTCAACCCACGACGACTGTCATCACGAACCGCATCCGTTTTTCAAACCCGCGTCGCATCTGTGGCTCCAAAAGCCGCATCTGTCTGGTAAAGTTTATTTTTTCATTTTTTTTAACTTTCGTACATTTGCATTTTCTTTTTTCGTTTTTCACCATATTTTTTAATGTTTGTTCACAACTATGTTAAGGAGGATTAACCTAGTTTTTGCAGGATGAGGCATAGAAGACAATAAAAAAAAACTAAAGACATATTTTTTGCAGGACAAAAGCCGAAGACAAGGAAAATGAACTACTGATCAATTTGCATGCAAGACCTAATGCCTTTGTTTCGATTTTATTTAGCAAGATTTCTGTTTGGTAGATAAATAATTGTCATTGGAATAAAAAGAATCAGTGTTTGCTTTGTTTGGTGTGAAAGCACATTTGTGTCATCCTTTACGATTTGGTATATCAGAGTATCCTCTCCCCTTGCGCTGTCATGCGATCCTGGGTGTAAGAAAAATGGTTACTGACTCTAGAACTTGGGCCTGTCTTGGTGGGAAAAAGTACTCACCCCAAGACGACTTAGACTGGTAACACGCTTTAGCCAGCGACTTCCACTCGGTATATAAAAATGGATTTCTGGGAGAAACCCCATAAATCACCCTCACTATTCTGACGAGAAGGGTAGAAGTGGTCTCTCACCAAGCTGAATAGTGCCCCATGAACAGAATGCCCTTACTAAATACCATGTTGTAGTTTTTCCAAAATCCTACCTATTTGTTGGTGCAGTAGGGTTGGCCTTGTGAAGTCGTCTTAAATTCTTATCGTTCATGTGTGGAGATGAGATGTATGCCATGGGAGTTTCATGGGTATAGTAGCTTGGCTTCCCCATATAAGTGAGTGTCGTGGAGGGGAGCTAGTGGGGTCAAGCTACTAGTCATCCGCCATGAATATGCGTAGCTGGATTTATCCAAGTAAGAACTCAGCAAGTATTGTCCAAAAAGCCTAGGTTATACATGTTTTCTGGTATTTTAACAGATCTATCACTTCAAAACTGAAAACACATTGATTTATGTGCTTGTGTTTGTTGTATTTGTCAAAAATATTGATCAACAAATGGAGTCAGTCAAAACAACTTTTGGAAAACTTCAACTGTCAAAAAGTGAGTTGCAATTGTCATTTTTAACACCGTATCTGTCTTAGCGAGTCACAATTGTTAGGGGAAACGTGCATGTGTCTGTCAAAAAGTTCTTTTTAACAGTCTGGATATTTTGAGTCGCAAGTGTCATTTTAAGCACCTCATCTGTCTTAGCGAGTTGCAATTGTTAGGGGAAACGCCGCATGTGTCTGTCAAAAATTTATTTTTAACACAATCTAGATATTATGAGCCGCAACTGTCAATTTTTGAGTCGCATGTGTATATGCAAGCCGCATCTATCAATTTTCAAGCCACAAGTGTCTGTCAAAAAGTTTAGGTTCACAAAGTCCATATTTATTGCCGCATGTGTATTGTAAACCACATCTGTCATAATGAAAAACCGCATCTGTCAAAAGTCAAAATTGTCTGTCAAACATTCGAAACTAGGTTTTAGTCAAATCACCGCATGTGCATGCTAAACCACATCTGTCAAAAATCAAACCGCAACTGATAGGTGAACTGCATTTGACTGTCAACAGAAAAACTCTGAAAAATGAAAACCGAGTCTGAAACATTATTGTCATTTTCGCTTCTATTTCTAAAGATCAACCTTGGACAGAAACTAGAAAAAAATTGCTCAAAAACCTTGCATTGTTAGGTGTCATATACGTCCTAGTCATAGTCATCCTAAGTTGCATGCATATAGATACATCCTAGGAAATTGCATATAGCCGAATAGAACAAACTTTCCGCTTTATTGGATACGTTCATGTTCCGATTTGTCATTATCATTGAACCTAGTCACTTTGGTCCTATTAGTGAATCTTTTCAGCTCAACAGTCTAGTTTGGAAAATTCACCTTGTCAACTATCCTTGTCCTACAATCAGGTTCCTTGGTCAAACACAAATCATTGCATGCATTTATTCCATAGGTGGTAGGTTATACCCATCTTAGAATCATTTACCGTCATAATTCTACTCGAGATTTTTCATTTTATCTGTCCTACCATATGTCATCTTAGTATACATCATTTTAGAAGTCTTTAGCAACATCCTTATTTTTCAAAAAATCCAAAAAACATAGAGATAGGTCATATCAGTTTTAGACATAGTCTGCATTTCCCCAGTTTGAGCAAGTTTTCATGGTCGAAACAAGGTCTCAAAAGAAACATAAAGAAATGTCAGACCCTAATGAATTTTGTCAATCCTTTCAGAAATCAACCATCAGGGAGTGAGAGACCACACAAAGCTTTGCTTGAAAAACATGTCACTAGAGACAATTTTTTGTTGAAGACATAGACGCCACTGTACAAGATCCTGAGTTTGCATCCTTTATGGATGAGTGTTTGGAAAATGATGCCCAATGATATCTAGCAAATTTGCTAGTAGAAGGTGCCACACTACCACCGGGATTTGATATTCATACTTTGAAACCACAGTCTACTCAACCAATGCAAAATGTAATGTCAAGTGTTTCTATTCCCCAAATTACCGCATCAATACCAACTAGCATATCTACTCAAACATCATCAATTGTAAGAACAATCCCTTTCAACGTAACACAGGGTTTACAATTTACTGCAGGAGCAAATTCCTCCAACCCCCTTGGCACCAACACTACTGGTAAGAGATCCAAAGTTGGCATGAGAATTCCTATACCAAATCAGAACATTCAGACAAGAAATATTCCTATACCAAATTAGAACATTCAGACAAGAAGGATTCCTATACCAAATCAAAACATTCAGATAGGAAATATTCCTATACCAAATCAGAGCATTTAGACAGGAAATATACCTATACCAAATCATAACATTCTAATGGGATATATTCCCTCGCCAAATCACAACCCATCACAAAACATGGCATATTAGAACACCTACATTGATCCAAACAACGCAAACAACATGTCCTTGACATAAGTAGATGTTCTCCAAAACCAAATGAAAATGCTTCAACAACAGATGGACAACATGTCTATGTCAGGAAAATGAACTATCTCAGCGCAAGATCTATGTCCATGTCCTTTCGACAAAGCGCTTTACATGACACCCTTCCCCCATGGGTACATTATACCAAATTTTCCTAAGTATAATGTGAGGAAGAATCCTTTAGAAAACATTAGAGAATTCTCAACAACATGCATGGACATATCGTATGACCCCACATACTTAAAAAGACTATTTTCGTGAACCCTTATAGGGATAGCATTGGAATGGTTCTCTAAATTACCACATGGCATACGATCCTGGGGTGAATTAGCTGAGAAGTTTTTTGAACACTTCACCTTTAACATAGACAATAAAATAACCATAGCTACCTTGTGTCACACAACACAAGAAGACGGTGAAACTTTCACCACTTTCTTCCAGAGATGGAGAAGTCTAGCTAGCAGATGTCCAGTTGAAATACCAGAAAAGCAAAAGGTCACGATATTCCTTGAAAACATCAATCCAAAACTGCAAAGTGGCTTAAGGGTACACTGTTGTACTTCATTCCTAGACTTGGTACAAAAGGGCATCATCCTTGAAAAAGGCCTTATAGACAAAGGAGAAATTAAAGTACCAGGCAAAAACCCAATGGTTCAACATCAAAACATTCCCAATGATAAAAATAAATTCTGGTCTAGAAACAAAAATGTTACAAATGACGGCATTGTTGATGCTAAAAACATACATACGGGACCAGTTATCACACTTAGAGGTTACAACTCCAATCAAGACATGACGAATAGTCCAGATCAAACAACCAATTATGTCCAAAATTCACAGCAACAACGACCACAAAGGAGATTTCCTACATGTGAATTTACCCCTTTAGGACAACCAATTGAGACAATTTTCAAGGAGTTTATTAAACACAATCTCATTAAACCTTTGGAACCAAGAGAGTATAATCCTGGATAATTTAAACCTTCATGGTGGGATGATAATGCCTATTGTGACTATCATCAAACAAAAGGACACAACCTACAAAAATGTCACCAACTGAAGAATATTATACAAGACTTTGTTGAAAATAGAACCATAGAGGTCAATGGTCAGAAAAATACCAAGAACAGTGATCATAAGGTCTTCACGGACCCATCACATGACCACACGAAAGGAAAAGCCTCCAGTTTAGGAATCGAGAATTATCCATCAGCCAATTACGCAAATACCAAGTATGACTATGGTAAAGGAATGATTGTAAATCACCTATGAGCTTCCAATGAACATGTCAATACCATCATCATTAAGAAGCATCCTGAATGTGCCATAAACACACTCAGAACAAAGATAATTGTTCTAGGTCTTTTTAAGCCACCTACACAATCTTCAAAGTCTAAGTACAATCTCCTTGATCAACTGAGAAAAACCCCTGCACATATATTTATTTTGGAATTGTTGACTTTATCACTTGAGCATCGATCCCTTCTCTACAAAGCCTTACAAAACACGATTGTCCCTACAGACTTAGATGTCAATCATTTCGATAAAATGGTAGGATATTTAACCAACTCCCATCATGCCACATTTTCCCAACAAGATTACTCAATCGAAAATACTGATCATAATGACCCATTACATCTTGAAGTCCTAGTTTACATCTTGAAGTCCTAGTCAATCAAACCAAAGTCAGATGCGTCTTGGTAGAGGGAGGAGCAGGTTTGAACCTTTGTACCCTAAAATTGGTTAAGGCATTAGGATTCTCAGAAGAATGCGTAGAAACCTCTAAAAGTATAGTCATCAAGGCTTACGATAATGAGGAAAGATCATCCAAGGGAGTTGTCACACTTCCTATTAGAATTGGGCCAACAATTATGAACACCAGCTTCCAAGTCTTGGATCTCACCCTTCCATATAACCTATTTCTAGGTAGACCTTGGATACACGCAATGAAATCTGTACCTTTCACATATCACCAATGTCTTAAATTCCTACATAATGGCACCGAGATCATAATTGACGGTGATCCAGATCCTTTTCAATACTGTACAAGCCTAAGGGAAATTCCACAACGAGAGGTACCCGTTAATCAAGAAGCTTCATCATCCAATTTATCCCTATACATTGATCCTTTATATCTTACCAAGTCCATTTCATTTAGACCACCATCATCCACTCCTAAGGTCGATATCCAAGACAAGGGTTGTGGGGAATATTACATGAAGGCATCCTATTGTGTCAATCAGTTGATTCCACCTAAGGCATATGGCTTACCCATGGTAGATAGAAGACAGTCAGTAGTCAAATTTCATGTTCCCCCTACAATGACATTGACCAAATGGGGAGAGTTAAGTGAAGAGGTTGTGGACCAAAGTGATATTAACTCCTGGTTGTATCGAGAAGACAATGAATACCCCTCACCGTCTATTCAAATAGCTAAGGATCAATACAGAAAAGGCTTTAAGATAATGCAAAGCAAAGGCTATGATGGACATAGTGGGTTAGGACTACATCAAAGTGGAAGGATGGAACCAATCATTATCTCACCACGACCGAAATACTTAGGGCTAGGGTTTCAACCGCTTAGAATTGGTTTTCCTGGTACTTCGTCACCATTTCAAGAGGAAGTGAGTGGTTATGTGGACATCGAGACATCTCATCAACCACTTCCTCCAATTTATGATGAATCCCCAGTTTACGATGAATCCCCTAACTCGAGTGACTATGAATGGGAATCCCTTTCCTCTACCAGTACCATGAACCAAGATAGGCTATTTGGAGAACTTGACCTCATGATAAAATCCTTACCAAAGTCATCTAGTCCCCGTCATCAAAAATCCTTGTCCAAAGAAGAGTGTCTTAAGCACTATTATTGGGAAACCCTTGATCAAGCATCTTGGGCACCTGACAAACCATCTTCTAAAAACCTAGCCGTTGCAATAGTCCCACATTAGAGTTTACCTACCCCTAGGAAAAATAACAAGAAGGAATTAGTCGAAAACTTCTGTGACCATGTCAACCACTCTATACTCACCTTTTCGGCTTCCATATTTGCTAACTCCGATGATGACATGCCCCTCATATATCCCAAACTTATCGACTGGGATAAAAAAGATACACCCATCTTAGACACATTCGAGAACGACAAAGCATTAGCTAAGTTCATGGGACTTCGAGAAGGCATACCTAGAGGGGATCATAAAGTTGTTTTACCATAGACTTGGATGACAAAGCATAGTTTGGGGAGTCTATTTACACCTCTAGTCACAAAAATGAGAATAAAAAGAAAAAGACAATGAAAAGAAAAATGATGAGTCCCTAGGTGAAAACCGAAAGGCGCCTTTGGACGAAGAAACAATCAAAATAAAGGACGTATCCAAGGGAAAAATCCTCTCTGAGGCACCCAAGGATAGAGGTTTAAATATTCTCCCCGTTGAATAGGAAAAGTCACCGATGCTAGTAGAAGATTTTGTTGAAGTCAACATAGGTACAAAAGAGAATCCCCAGATGGTATATTTTGCATCTTCTTTAATAGAGACAAAAAAACCTGAGTTTAAGGACTTCTTCACAAAGAGACAGATAAAATTTGCATGGTCGTATGCTGACATGCTTGGGCTAGATCCAGACCTAATATTGCACCATCTACCATTACAGCTAGGTATTAAGCCAGTCAAACAGAAGTTAAGGAAAATGCATCCACAAATTGCTCTATTGGTCAAAGCAAAACTCAAGAAACTCCTGGATGTAGGATTCATAAGGACCATAGATTATGCAGACTAGATATCAAATCTTGTGCCAGTGAATAAACCAACTGGGGGCATTCGTATTTGCATAGACTTTAGAGACATCAACAAGGCATGTCCTAAGGATAACTTCCCTTTGCCAAACATAGACATGATAGTAGATCTTACAGCAGGATATAAGATGCTATCCTTCATGGATGGTTTCTCTAGATATAACCAAATCAAAATCATGGCTGAAGACCAACACAAGACAACTTTTACAGGTCCATGGGGCACATACTATTGGAATGTTATGCCTTTTGGCCTTAAGAACGCAGGAGCTACCTATCAACGGGAAATGACTACTATTTTCCATGACTTTATACATACTCTCATGGAAGATTATGTGGATGAAATTATAGCTAAATCAGAAACAAGGGTAGATCATTTGAAGGTTCTAGACAAGATATTCCAGAGGCTAGAGAATTACAATGTCAGACTAAATCCAAAGAAATGTGTCTTTGGAGTGAAATCAGGGAAACTTCTAGGGTAAATTATTTCTAGAAGAGGCATTGAAGTCAATCCAGAGAAGGTAAAAGCTATTGTAGAAATGCCTCCTCTAGTCAGCATTGGTCAACTAAGAACATTACAAGGAAGTTTATAGTCTATCAGGCATTTCATAGTACTGGTAGACAAAATACACCCATTTCAACATCTACTCAAGAAAGGAGTACCATTTGTGTGGACACCTAAATGTTAGGAAGCTTTCCAAAAAATCAAGGATTATTTGCTCACTCCACTTGCCTTGATGCCACCTACAAATGGAAAACCATTGATACTATACATTTCTGCAACTCAGTCAGCACTAGGAGCTCTTCTTGCACAAAACAATGATCAAGGTCATGAAAGAGCAGTCTATTACATCAGTCGTACCTTGGTAGGATATGAATTGAATTACAACAACATAGAATGTGCCTATCTAGCAGTAGTCTTTGCTACTCAAAAAATTTGGCACTATATGCTAAATCATCAAACAATGTTGGTTGCAAAGATTGATCCCCTCAAGTATCTCCTAAGTAAAGCATCATTAACAGGCTGATTGGATAAATGGGTTATGATACTTAGTGAGTATGACATCCGATATGTCGAGAGGAAGGCGATAAAAGGATAGGTGATTGTAGATCAGTTAGCGGATGCACCTATGAAGGAAAACCATCCTTTAGTGGCAAATTTTCCTGATCAATTTCTCTTCAACATTGATATTAAAACCAAATGGAAATTATACTTTGACAGGTCACAAACAAATCATGGTTCAGGAGCAGGTATCCTATTTATTACACCTCAAGGGGATACTATTCCTAAATCATTCAGGATTTCTTTCCCTTGCACCAACAACATAGCAAAGTATGAAGCCTTAGTGATAGGACTAAGAATGGCAGCCCAGTGGAAGATTAAGAGTCTACAGGTTTTTGGTGATTATTAGCTAGTAATCCGGCAAGTAAATGATGATTATGAGACTAAGGATGAGAAACTTGCCCCTTACAAGCACATGGCTGATAGTTTCAAGCAGTACTTCAATGACATTACCTTTCGACAAATACCACATATTCAGATTAGGGTTGCAAATGCTATGGTAACCATGGGATCCTTGTTGGATATTTCGAGTAATGTGGCTAAGTTTGAGTTTTTGGTCGAACAGCTATTGGTCCCTGCCTATGATGTCCCCGATACTGCGATGGTGTGTACGATTGTTGGTCCTACTTCCCCTTGGTATAAAGACGTATTTGACTATCTAAATGACCAAACCTTACCTCTAGACTTGTCCAATAACCAACACAAAATTTTTATCCGTAAGTCAACTAAATACACCATCATCGGAGATACCCTGTATAGACGTACCTTAGATAACACCCTAATGAGATGTCTCGATGCTGAAGAAGCACAAACAACTTTGCGAGTGGTGCATGAGGGTATATGCGGAACCCATTTGAGTTTTCCTACTTTAGCCCATAAGATTATGCGACTAGGTTATTATTGGCCTACAATGGAGAAAGACTCATATATCTTTGTAAAGAAATGTAGATAGTGTCAGATACATGGAGATTTGATAAGAGCACTAGCATAGGAGCTTCGTCCAATTACATCACCATGGACTTTTTCCCAATGGGGACTTGACCTCATAGGTAAGATACACCCTCCATCATCCAACGGCCATAAATTCATCATAACCACCACCGAATACTTCACCAAGTGGATTGAAGCTATTCCCATGACCTACATCACTGGCACACAAATATCCAAGTTTATCCTAAACTATATCATTTGTCGAATTGGTGTACCCCAATCCATAATCACATACAATGGTCGCCCATTCAAGAATCAATAACTACGCCATTTATGTGAAGAGTTTCATAGCAAACATCATTTTTCCACCCCGTATTACCCACAAGGTAATGGCCAAGCTGAGGCATCTAATAAAATCATTGTTAGAATCCTAAAAAAGACTATCAATGACGCTGGTTGTGACTGGCACCTACAACTTAATCCTGCCTTATGGGCTTACCACACTAGCATCTGTACTCCCATTGGTGCCACTCCATACTCCCTAGTATTTGGAACCAAAGCTATCTTACCTATTGAGGTTGAAATTCCTTCCCTAAGGGTTTCCTCGAAGGGTCACATTGACGATGAAGAATACCTATTTATCCAGATTACAAGAGCTAGAATTACTGGATGAATGAAGACAGGAAGCACTAGACCATTTGCAAGCATATCAAAATTGTCTTCGTCATAGCTATAATAGGAAAGTTCTAATTAGACACTTTGACATTGGTGACCAGGTTTTAATGGAGAATCCTAAGAATCAAGTTGAATGAGAAAAGCCAGGTAAGTTTGAACCTAACTGGTTGGGGCCCTATATTGTCACATAAGATTTTGGATCAGGAGTGTACCAACTCTCTACTCCTAAAGGAGAGCCACTTTTGTCACCTATCAACAGCCTTCACTTGAAGAGGTTCTATGTGTAGCTTTTGAGAATCCGTGTCTTAATCTAGAAGATAAAAAAATGGTTACCTTGATGAAAACTTGGCAAACAGGCATCTTTGTAACACCAAAAAAATTGATCAAAATAGTAAAGAGAAATAATCTGTCCAATAGTGAAAACCACTTCGGTGGTGCTATGGATAAGTACAATGGGGAAAACCTGGCAAACAGGTGCCATGTGTAGTCAAACTCACTCTTTCATCTACCATCATTCCAATCAGACTTTTTCATCATCCATCATAATAAATGGCTGTCTTATCCATTGCTTGGAATGATTGACATCAAAGTCCATTCTGTCACACTCCCCTCTCCATCTCACAAGCCTTATTCCTGACTGGGGGAAAATCTTTGTTCTGTGCCCTGAGGACCTTGTACATAACATTGCATCATTGAAAAATGTCCTGAAAAATCCCAAAAACATTAGAAAACTTCAAAAAATCCAAAAAAATCAAAACATGTCAGAAAATACCAACAATAGAGTCAAGACAGTCATGTCAAGTCAGTCGTAGACATAGTCGAACTACGTTGCCTCTACGACTAGGACGTAGGCAAGGCCATCAATCGATGTGCCCCGAAGGCATTAGGTTTGTCTGTCTAGGTTTGTCATATATCACACACATTAAAATCTTGACTCTTTGTACATTCAAAGCCATTGGTCATGTCGAACTATGAGGTCTCTGTGTGTACAATGTAGGCAAGGCTAATCAATTGATGAGCCCCCGAGACCGTACTAGGTCAGTCCAATAGGGTTTATCACATTTAGTCATTATCACACACGTTGCATATCATCCACACTAGGTCAGTCCTTTAGGGTATCATCTCATGTCATACACTATCTACACACACACTTGTAATCAGCCAAGGAATCAAAACAAGTCATGCATCAACAAGGAAAAAACATCTCAAGTTCATCAAGTCAATATCATACACATTGTTAGAATCATCAACTTATGTCTTAGGAAAGATATGTCTTTCTTGTCAACAGACTCGTCAAATTGTCATAGCCTCATGTTGCTTGTCACATCAATGTCATCAGGCTCCAACGTCTTATACGACATGTGTCTTTTCTAAAATCAGGCTTTGTCATGCCTTATACAGATAGTCACCAAGTTGAAACCAGACTCAACGTCTTATGTGGTATGTGTCATCTCTCACATTACGCTATGTCAAACATCAAAAAATCAAAAAATCCTACAAGATCAAGTTTTGGTGAATACTTTTATTTGGCTTTATGACTTTATATATTATTTTGTCTTATCTTTTTATCAATTTGTGAATTAGTCCGGTTAGTAGCTTTCTCAAGGATGTCCCTTGAAGGATTTAGAGAAGCAAGGATGTCTCAGGACTCTTTTTCTTTGACTGCTGTCTTTCAATTGTCTTTTTAACTTTGGTTTTTGAGTCATGTTACTAGTTTCCTCAAGGGTTTCCTATCAAGGATTTAGAGGAGCAATGACGTCTCATGACCCATCTTTTATTTGTTTGTTGTATGTGGTTTGTCAAGACAAAATGACTGGGGAAACTTTGTCCTTAGTATGAGTTAAGACACTCCTTGTCTACGACTGCCTATTTTTTGCAGATGGATGACTTTGTACACTATGGTCTATCTCATATCATGGTGTGTATTATCCATTTGTGTCATCTCCTGCCCAATGATGATAAAAAAAAGAAGAAAGCTTAGCATATATGGAAAACTATTGAAGATCACATGTTTATTCTCAATCAACCACCTTAATTATTTCTTACTAATATTCTAAAACCATTCATGCTAACAATTTTCTTTTCCGACATAATGATAGCATCTTGTGACACAACAAAACATTAGATCATTTGCATATGCATACATTCTATAAGCATTTCACGTAGTTGCATTGCATTTCAAACATATAGATAGTATAATTAACATCTTCATTGCATACATTCAAAATCATGACATAATAAGCATTTCATCATCATAAGATACATAATGTAAACATTGCATGCACATATCACCATCACATATAAATAAACATCATATCGCATATTACATCCATCATCATATAGGATCATCATAAACATCATAAACTGCATAAACTCATAACATGTAGAAGCATCCATTCATAACACATATACATACATCATCTAGGAAACATAATCATAAAGAAATAATGCATCATCCATAAAATAGAATTGCATATCATATAGAAGCCACCTAAAATCATATATATACTGCTCAAAATAACGTGTCACAGTACAATATCAAAATGTATCCATAAATAAAATGAGCTTGCAGGTTCTCTGATCAAAATATAATGTCTACATATGTAACAAGTGTCAATGTGTCCCACTGCCACTACTATCACATGGTGAAGGTGGTGGAAACTACCTCGAAGGTGATCTCTATGAGGTGGAAGGCCTCTCATACGGACCTGTCCTCGATGGTCCTACCACTCCCTCTGTACTCTATGTCCTCATCTGACTCCTGCTCTGTGACTTGTGACTGCAAACATCTGAAAAGCTAGGAGCTCATCTCTCTGTTGGCACCACTACCTCATATAGATCCCTATAATATGACACTCTCTCAACTGATCTGACTAGCTCATGAGCAAAACCATCAGATGAAGTGTCACTACACAGATGTCTGACCTCTATGAATTGCTACTCTATCTCCTATCTCTGAGCTATGGTCTGATCTCTCTCCATGAGTGCACTATCTCTCTCCATACACACACTGTCTCTTTCTGCACAAGCACTATCTCTCTCTATCTGCATGGAATCAAGCTCTTCTGTCATCAATCTCAGTCTCTCCTCCATGGCCTCCCTATCACCATCCCTAGGGGCATCATCCTCTCATCTCCCCTCCATAATCCGATCTCTCTCTCCTACTCCTCCATAGGTGCCTCCTCCTCAACATCGTCCTCCCCATACCCTACCAGAATCTCAAGAGGATCTATATCCATATCCATATCCTCATCCTCTACGACATCCTCTCCCCCAATATCCACATCAACTACCTCCTTGGTAGCATGCTCATCTCTGACATGTGCATCAGCTCCACCTCTGATGTCCAACATCGGTACATCCTCTAACACTGCCTCCCGGATAGGTGAAAGTCCACCTACCCGACCCCCTCTCTGCCCTCTTTGTCCTCGTCTACCGCCTCTGCCACCACCCCCTCCTCTGCCATCATCCCCACCACCCCTCCCTCCAACTCTGCCACCTCTAGCTCTCTATCATTCTCTCGGCCCTATGCCTCATCTCTCAACTGGTGTCGGCTGATCTGGATCTGTGTAAGGAATCAAATGATGCTCGACCCACCATGCATCATATGCAGTTGTAGTCCCTGAATCTTCTACTCCGTCTCTCCATCCCCACTATAATGGTTGTAAAGCCTATATCTCTACCTCTGTAGTAGCTACTGGAATCATGGGACCCTAGTGTGGAACCTCTCTGGACGATTGAGAAAACTCTGCTCTACCTCGAGGCTCATCCCGAACCTCTCCGAGCTGTCTCAAAACTCGCTTTGGCAAGTGTCTCTCTATGATGTGCATGCTCAAAACACGCCTCCCAATCAAGTACTGTGTTTGTATGCAATATGGAAAATGTCTATCCTCATCAGACCACTGCTCACAGTTCATGTATGGTCTCCAAGTGAATTGATGTAAGATATCGAGTGCATGTCTCCGATATCCAGTATCTCCCACATGGTTCTGAGTGATGTTTCTCATGTATCAGAAAACATACGGAGATCTATCCTGTCGCTCTATAGTAATCGGAGGATGAAAAATAGCTATCCTCTCCCATGCCCAAACCATCATAAGGGTGGTCCCACAACTCATCGACTGTGCGTCTCTATATGCAATATCATGTAAATAGAAATATAACATCCCTAATAGACACGAACCCCAGGCATACACGGTCTCTCTCTCTAACATACCCACCAACATCTCTCCCCATCCAATAGGAAAACCATGACCCCATCGATCTAGTAATACTATCCCACCTATCATTGTACATAGTATACAGTCAATCCCCTCATATCTGTCTACCAACATCGGCCATCTGATCTCATAATGCTCAATGTCGAGCCTACTAATATCATCAACCTGATAAAATCTAGCTAGCTCACTCAATCCACGCTGGGTATCGTACATCACCTGCTCTCCTCTGATCGGAAGTCTAAGTATCTTGTACACATCCTCCAATGTGACAGTCACCTCCCCAGTCGGCATATGAAATGATGATGTCTCGGAGTGCCATCGCTCGCACAACGCGGTGAGCATCCCTCTATTTGCTCGAATAGAGGGCATCAAAAGACAATGACGAAGACCAAGTCTCCACAAAAGCCGTATCTCTGCACTACTTAGATGATCTCTCAGATCGAAGGTGTTCGGACATGTCTCCCATGTGCAAATAGGATCTAATATAGCCTGCATTTCAACCATGATGTCAGGATTTTCAAAATTTTTTCCTTAGAAATTTTTTTCCAAAACTTTTCCAGCCACATGCAGCTCACTTTACCAGATGCGGTGCATTCATAAAAATGTGTTGCAAGATAAGGCATTTGCGTCACATATTCCATATGCGTTGCACATCACTATTCCAATTTCTACCTACTACAAATGCGATGTAGAAAAAAAATGCGGTGCATTTCCTATAACCTGTCCATCTAATACATATGTGTTTCACTAATGCAAATGCGGTTAACTAACCTACATGCATACATCCTAAATGAAAATGTGTTCCATACATACAATTGCGGAGCATTTTCTTATAAATGTGTTTTATGCCTAAAATGCCTATCCTAGCCTAGGCATGTTTTAGCATATGTGTCATTCCGTAGGCAACTACGGTGCATACAACGACATATGCGTTGATCCCAAAAGACCGCATATGATTATTAAGTTTTCGAGGCCCAAAACTACGTGCAAAAATAAATTTCAAGAGTTCATTTTTGGGTACATACCGGTGGTCCTACGTCGGCTGGCCGCCTGAAGGTTCGGATCTGATAACCTCGATGCATAGCGTATGGAATGGGAGCCATCTTTGTCCAATAGTCAGAGCAAAATCTCAGTTCTTCAAACTCCTCCGGGTGCAAATGAATTGGTTTTCAACCTAATTCCTATTTATAGCTAGGGTTTGGGTGGCATTTCTTTTGACCTTGTCTATTGGCCGCTTAACCTTCCAACTTCAAATGACCCGTACACATCCGTATCATCTCTGAATTCAATTCTGTCAACTCCATAGCATTTGTGGTCATCAAATCGACTTATCGGAAATATTTCCTAATTTTTTTGAAACTTTTCAAAAATTTGTCAATTTTCTCGAGGGGGCATACCCTAACCTTACTTTCACTGGGGCATATCTTTTTTTCAATTTCTTTGACACAACGCCTAAACAACATTGTATCAAAGAGGGGCAAACTGTAGATACTGAAAATTGGTCTAGGCCTGCGAGTACCACTTTCGACATAATTTTCTATTATCCATGGTCATGATTAAATAATGTTAATTATTTAATTACCTTTTTCTAAACACATATTTCCTCTATTAATTAAATACCCCTTTTAATTAATTCATTAATTCATAATGACCTTTATTCAACTTGATTAATTAAATAAATCATATTTATTTAATTATGTTGCTAACTAATTAATTCTTCTTTCTTAATTAAATAATTTATTATTTGATTACCCCTTTCTCATATTTAAACTATAATTAAATATTTATTATTTAATTATTCATTTAATCCTTTTCAACAGTCAATTAAATAAATTATATTATTTATTCAGTTAAATCTCTCATTTTCGAATGTTGAATTAAATTAACATTTAATTCATATTTAATTATTTATGTCACATTCTTTTGTCGTCTAGTTGACTAATCATTCACTCACCTTCTGACTCAAGATCTATTTTAAATCTGCCAGTTATCTCCGGGTTCGATATTTGATCGTCTCTGCAAGAAGACTCTCTGTCACAACCAGTCTAACTAGTTCTAACTCATATGTATGATGTATTTATTAATTAAATATCTTTATTTAATTAATTTATTTATGTATGCATTTGAACGGATTATTCTTCGAGTTCTAACTTTGTCTTTGACATTCAAAGTCTATTTCTTCTATTTTCAAAAACACTTAACTGAAGATTAAGATCTTGAACTCTTGTTCTTTCTATTTTCAAACAGTCTTGACACAAGAAAGTTATCGTTCTAATTTAATCTTTATCCTGTAGTCTTTTCTAATTCATGTTCTAACTGACACAAAACTCACATCGCATGACATTCATCAATCTCATCCATCGATCGCTCTTTTGAATCTAAGCCGATCGTTCAAAAACCCAAAATCTATAAAATGACCTATCATTATCATTATTCCTCCTCCCGAAATCATACAGTTTTGAGAAGAAACTTATCTTTGATATTTTGCTTAGACATTGGACACGGTTATGCTTGCATCAATACTAAAAATCTGAGGGTAGGAATACTGAAAAGGCAAAATGGAGAAGGGAAATCGAGATAATTCGAAGGAGTAGACGCATATTCAGTGAGATCTTTTCATTGTAGTTGTTATTTTTGTTCATTTTTACTCGTTCTTTGTTGTTTGATTTAGATTAATATTGGTTTAGATTAGAATTAACATCATCTATTCTAGTTGCAGATCCTCATCCATATTTTATTCTATGTTACAAAATCCTATCCATCTTGGCTCTTCAAGCTCTCAATTTTTACAATGCACAAGTTACAAATGAGATTTCTTTTAACCTTTTTGACCTTTTAAGGGCCATTTAAGGGGTATTTATGGTGGCATTTATTTATTTTTTCAAAATGGGCTTTAATCAACTAATCACCAATGTGGCTGGACTCTTATCACTTTTTTTGGGAGATAAATCAGGTCACCATCCTCAAATTCAAAGATCATCAATATATCATTGGAAAATCATTTAATTAACAAATTTTTCAAAAATTAGGAAAAATTCAAAATCCCTAATTTATCTCCTGAGGGGGCATCCATTCATCATCACTGAAAAATCAGCATTTGGGGCATGTCGAAACTTTTATCATCACGATTGGAAAAAAATATTCTTTGAAGAAATGCGTCTGCACACATCACTTCAAAGAGGGGGAAAATGTGTGCACATAAAAATGGTCTGAGCACAAATTAATTAAATACTTGTTATTTAATTAATAAAATCTTAAATTCTCTACTTATAAATAAATTACAAAAATTATTTATATAGTTCATTTCTAAATATTGTTCTTATCCAAAATAATTTTCCTCTTAAATTAGTTAAATGCACAAATTAACTAATTTAGGTAATTTCCCCTCTTCATTTAAATTTGAATTTTTAATTCAAATTAGCACATTTCTACATATTCTTCTAACTTCCTTCCACCTCACCTACCACCTCACAATGCATCACATGAAATTGAATTTTTCTAATTTGTAAAATGAGGATTTTCCATCAACAACCTATAACAAATTTGAAACCACCTTGGACACATGACTTCTTCTTTCCTCGGATTCCCTTCAACACTTGGCAAAGTGTTCTCTTGCAGGGAACCACCTCCATGATTCTCTCCAACTTCTTCGTGCTCAATCGTTGATGCCTTAGGATCACAATCTTGTTCGTTCATCACTGCCATATCATCCCCAGCTTTGAAAAATCTATAAATAGAGAGAATTTTTACAGGTTTTCATAAAGCGAATTTGACAGGTTTATGCTGTAGAAATGTCATTGTAATTGGAGAGTAAATTGAGAGCATTGTAGTTTGCATTTTAGTGTTTTAGTGCATTCAACATTATCATGACATTTCCATTTTAGCATTTTAGTTTCTTGCATATTTTATACAACATCATAATTATATTTGCAATATCATTTTTAGCATCATTTCAATCACAACAACACTCCATCATAGATTATTCAACATTTATCTTCAAAAACACAAAAATATAGTGATAGGCATGTAGTTTGCATTGCACAATTAGCTTTCATTTCTTAGATTGTCATCTTTGTAGGTTTATGTGCAACATTTAACAGATCTGAGAGTATGAATTTCAAAAGTCCTTAAGATTAGAGAACCATGGAATGATTTACAAGAATAGTTGCAGTCCTTTAATTCTACTATTTCAATTTTTTTATGTAATACATTGCATGGATGTGTGTTTTGTTTTATCCTATTGATACACATATTTTAACACCACAGAAGCTTAATTATATTTCTATTGAATGAGTGTGCCTTGTAGTGGTCTTTTCCACTCAAAATATTCAAAACTACATTTTAAATCATCACTCAAAATTGGTAGCAAAGATAGATCCCTTGAAATACCTACTCAACAAAGCAAATTTAATAAGATGAATAGAAAAATGAGTAATGATTCTAAGTGAGTTTGATATAGAATATGTTGATAAAAAATTAATGAAAGGAAAAGTGATAGCTAACCAACTTGCAGATGCTCCAACAAAAGTAGATCATCCTTTAGTGTTAAATTTCCTTGATGAATCCATCTTCACAATAGAGACCTCTACTACATGGATGCTATACTTTGATGGGTCTTTTACAAATCGTGGATTAGAAGCCAAAATCCTCTTTATCACACCTCAATGGGATTCAATACCTAAGTAATACAAAATAGCATTCCCTTGTACCAATAACATGTTTGAGTATGAAGCATTATTAACAAGACTCTGAATGGCTATCAAATGGAAAATCGAGAACTTCCAAGTATATGGTGAATCACAACTAGTTATCCATTAGGTCAATGATGATTATGATACAAAGGATGAAAATATCACACCCTACAAGAGAATGGTTGATCATTTCAAGTCATATTTCTATGTCATAATCTTTGAGCAAATTCCAAGAATTCAGAATAAAGTAGCCCATGCAATGGCCACTATAGGATCTCTCTTGGATATACCTAACAATGTGTCGTAATATGAGTTCTTGGTGGACCAACTATTGATCCTTGCATTCAATGTCTCTGAATTTGAGCTTGTGTGTAAAATTATTGGTCTTAATTCTCCTTGGTACAAAGACTTTTATAACTACCTACATGACCAAATTATCCCTCCTAACTTATCCTCTAACCAATGCAAGACCTTAATCAACAAGCTTCTAAATATGTCATCATCAGTGATACCCTTTATCATAGCCTAGATAACATTCTCCATAGATGTCTTGATTCAGATGAAGCATAGATGGGTTTACACAAAGTACATGATGGTATATGTGTATCTCACTTTTCTGGTCCTATTCTAACTAAAAAGCTCATGTGAATGAGATACTATTGACCTACTATGGATTGTGACGCCTATCACTGTTAAGAAATATTGACAATGTTAGATACATGGATATCTTATGCATGCACCTGGCTAGGAGATTCATCCAATTACACCACCATGGCCATTCTCTCAATGGGGACTCGATCTTATGGGAAAGATCCACCCTACCTTTGCCAATGGTCATAAGTTCATCCTTACTACAAATGGTACTTCACAAAATGGATTGAAGCCATGCCAATGACTTACATCATCGGTGGAAAATATCCAAGTTCATCCTCAATTATATCATATGTCGATATGGTGTTCCCCAATCCATTGTTAAAGACAATGGTCATCCTTTCAATAATCAATATTTCTATGAGTCGTGCAATAAATTTCACATCCATCACTATTCTGCCACTCCATATTACCCCCAAGGTAATGGTCATGTCAAGGAATCTAATAAAACCATCCTTAAAATCCTAAAGAAGATTGTCGATAATTTTGGATGTGATTGGCACATTCAACTTAATCCTTGTAGGATTATCGAACTAGTATTCATACTCCTATAGGAGCCACTCCATATTCCCTCATCTTTGGATTTGAATCCATTCTTCCCATTGAGGTTGAGTTACCATCCCTGAGAGTATCTATGCAGTAGTTCATTGACGATGAGGAATACCATGTATCCCATTTGCATGAGGTAGAGTTATTGGATGAGAAGAGACAAAATGCATTAGTCCATTTACAAGCAAATCAAAATCTCCTTCATCATAGCTATAATAAAAGTTTCAGAGTTAGACATTTTGATATTGGCGACTTGGTCTTGAAGGAGAATTTGAAGAATCAAATGGATTGAGATAAACTTGAAAATTTTGAGCCTAAGTGGTTTAGTCCTTACATCATAACTGCAACATCATATGGGTCTAGTGCTTATCAAATTGTTACTCTTGAAGGTGAACTACTACCAAATCCTATCAATAGAATGCACCTTCACAAGTACTAATTCACCAAAGAATCTCACAAAAAAATAAATTTAAAAGAAAATTAAAAAGAAAACAAAAAAATCATCACCCTAATGAAAACCTAGCAAACAAGTGTGTTGGTGACAAAAAAAATCAAAATAATAAAAAGAAACAATCCATCTAGCAGTGAAGACCACTTCAATGGTGCTTTGGATAAGTACCATGGTGAAAAATTAGAAAACATATACCATGTGTAGTCAGTCTTTGCTCCATCATCTGCTATCATTCTATTTGATTTTTCACTTCCATCCATGATCTACCGTACATATTTCAATCCATAATAAAACTCTTCCTTTCCCATTCATTCATAATAAAGCTTAGTCATTCTTCTCATGGCCTAAAAATTGTTGATGTTTAACATCTTTTACTTTCCATACCTATCCATAATAAAGTTTTCCCATGCTCTTCATCCATAATAAGTTGGTCCTATACTTGATTGGGGGAAATTCCTTGGCTTACGTCTCACAGGGGATCTTCGACATAGGTTAGCATCAAAAACTCCAAAAATCCAAACAATAGGAAAAATAGAAAAAATAGAAAAAATAGAAAACTCCAAAAATCCAAAAAAAAGAAAGAAAACTTCAAAAATAAAAATAAAAAACAAAAAATTTGATAAATCCAAAAAAAAATAGAGTTTGTGTCAGTCCAAGTGGTCGAACTACATTGCCTCTGTGACTTCACATAGGCAAGACCATCATTGATGAGCCCTTGAGGCTTACTTTAGTCCCTTAGGTTCTATCATAACAAATAGTCAGTCCATAATTTGCATTTGCATAATAAACTTTCCATGGTCAAGGTCAATCGAACTACGTTGTCTTTGCACTTTACATAGGCAAGGCCATCTTTGATGATTCCCTAGTGCATCAGGTCAGTCCTTTAGGGTCTGTCATAACAAGGTATCTATCCATCCCAATCGCCATTTCATAATAAACTATCCCTTGCTAAGGTTGACACTTTGATCAGACACAAACAAAACAATCTCCCATAAATAATTGAGCTCAACAAATCTTGAAACAATAGATCAAACTATCCAGCTATTTTAAATCCAAATAGATCAATTTCCTAATCATAGGTGCCTAACAATATCAATTGTCCTTATCGACCATCAAATAGTCTTATACAAAATGTTGCATCGTCAAGATCCCCGGTCTTATACAACATGTTACATTTTTGAAAACATACTTTGTCCACCGATCCTATCCTCAGTCTTATACAAGTTGTTGCACCCTCAAAACCAAATCCCAGGTCTTATACGAGGAGTACCATTCCTAAAACTAGACCCAATCCTATCAAATTTTCTTATACAGGATGTTGCATCATCGAGATCCTTGGTCTTATATGACATGCTTTCATTCCTGAAACCAAATGCTATCATTATCCAGAATCTGATCATACAATTTGGAAAAAGATCTTAATGGTTGTTGACTCTGTTGGTCTAGTTTGTCTTATCTTTTTATTTGATTTATCTTTGGTCATGTTACTAAGCACCAAGAGGAATTCCACAAGTGATGAGAGGAGTGATGATGGATCATGACCTTTTTCTCTTTGATTTATGTTTGTGATTTGTCTTGGAAATATGACTGGTGCAACTAAGTTCCTCGTGTGTGATTGGGGTTCCATTTGGTATACTCAAAATATCCTATGCAAGTTAAAGGCCATCTAATTCTTTCTTGCATTAGGACTAAAATTCTTTGTGGTCACTTCCTCACATATTCCGACAAGGTTCTATGGTTACTAGTCTATGTCATAGTATTCCTTGTTTGTTATGCATCTATTTTTGCAAGGGATAACATATTACACCTTAGTCTATGTCATATATTGGTGTTCTATATCAATTGCCATAATAAATATTCTGTGATGATAATTATGTAATAAAATAAAATCTTGATCATTTATTAACAAGATCTCAAGATATCAATCCCAATTCACTCATCTCATTTTCATTTTCGCTCTCCTTTTCGCACTAACATCCCATCCATTCATCCTCATAGTCATCTTGATGGTGTTTTGTGACACAACAAAATAAATGCATCAGTATTATCATCTTGCATACATAGTCATGTTAGCACATCATAGGTATCATCATCATATACATGGTAGGTCATCCATATTGCATCAAAAAATACAAAAAGAAAATACATCCATTACACTGTACCAAGTAGAATCATATATCCATATAAGCTTTGCATAACACATGTCATAACATATAGTATCATCCTGCATATCCATGACATCACATCATGTGCATCCATCCACATGTGATAACATACATAAATATAAAATAGAATCATGTGCATCCATCCATATATCATAACATTATAGGCATAAAACATATAGGAAACATCACATAATCATAAAATGCATATCATAACATCACATCACATAAATCCATCATGTAGAATCATGCACATCATGTAGTCACTTCCAAAATCATGCATCTCGTATATATCCAAAAAGAATGTGTCATAATACAATATCAAGATGGCTCTCAAAAAAGGAGCTTGCATGCTCGATCAAAAATATAAGTGTCCAAATGCATATAAAAATAGGCCTAGCCTATGTTGCCTCTATCACCAGAGGGAGATGGTTCTAGTGTTGGTGCTCTATCATCCATGTGCTCTGATCCTAAAGGTCTATTGTATGGCCCTAATCTCCTCTATGAGTCTCCTCTATTGCTTTATGCCTTGCGTGAGTGAGACCTAGTCTGGCTCTGGCTCTGGAAGCTTGGTGCTCTCTCAAGTGCTAGCACTGCCCACTCATACAAATCCCTATAATATTGAGCCTACCTATTAGCTTGATAAAATGTTTATACTAAATTAGTGGTGGACCCACTCACTATCGTGATGAACTTGATGCATCACTAGTCAGCTGTTTGTGCCTTGATCACTATCATATCCCTCTCTGCAATGAGTGTTTGTACCTTTCCCTATAATCCTAGTATTTGTGCTACCTAAGCTTGAAGCACCCGTACCTATACCTGTAGTGCCTATATCTATATTGAGGATATTTCTCTGCATACTCTACCTCCTCCTCAAACATATCCATGATAACATCCATAATTGGAATGTCCTCCAAGCCCTCCTCCTCAATATCCATATCCATGGATGCCTCCTCCTTAGCTACTACATCATCATCCTCCATCTCCTCTACCATAAATTATCCAACCACCACCTCCTTTCCGACATCTACAATCACCTCCTCCACCCTCACCTCCTCCATCTCCACCTCCATTTACTCCCCCTCCTCATGGATGGGTAACATCCTTTGAGGCACCCTCTGTGGTCCTCTAGGTGGTAATCCTTCTCTACTTTTCCTAACCCTATCATCTATCCCCCTCCCGCGGTCACCTCTCCCTCTATCTCCTCTCCCTCCATCTCCCCATCCTCCACCACCATCTCCACCATCTCCATCTCCACCATCTCACCCACCTCCTCTCCCTTTCCCTCGCAGTCTACCTCTTGACCCTTTGCCCATCCTCTCCATTGGTGTCAACTGGTCTGGATCTATAAAAGGAATTGACCTATGCATTTCCCACCATTTTTCATACTCTGGAGTGTTGCTTGAATTTTACACATCACTTGTTGCACCCCACTGAATAGGTTATAGCCCTGTGATCTCCTACATAGCCACCTGAAAGTTGATCACATGACCCCATCGTGCGACCTCTTGTGTAGATCTAGCATGCTCTGTTATGCCAATGGAGACATCTTGTCACTCTCCAAACTACTAGAGAACCCTCTCTGGTAAGTTCTACTTGATAATGTGTTGTATCATTGTTTTCCACCCAATTAGGTATCATGTGTGTCGATGGTAGGGAAAGTGCTCTGCATCATCATCCCAAGAAAAATAATCCCTACAAGGTATCCATGTGAACCCATCTAGTAAGTCAATAAAATGTCACTAGTATCCAACATTTTTGACCCATATCTAAGTCACGAATCCTCCATAAATATAGACATAAGGCAAGCCTAGAGCCAAGTATTGCTCCCATGCCCACACCATGAGTAGTGTCATTCTGTATCTCATGGACTACACATCCCTACATACCACATCATTAAGCTAATAGTATAGCATCGCCAATAGGTAGGGTCTCCATGCATACACTATTGCCCTCTCCATCATACCCTCCAACATTTCACTCCAACCCACTAAAATCTATGGCCTCATTGATCTAGGATGACCACACCTACAATAACTATGCATGGTACTAAAATCAATTAGTGGTATTTGTATGCTAAGTTGTCCCACCTAATCTCATAGTCCTCAACTCCAAGCTCCACTAGATCTTGGGTCTCAAACACTCACCGAATAGCGACCAATCCACACTCTAGGTCATAGAGCACTCACTCCCCATGAATAGGAAGCTATAAGATCCACCAAATATTCTCCAATGTCATTGTCAGCTCACCAATCGATAGGTGGAAGTAACTCATCTTTGAGTACCATCTCTCTATAAGAGTTGTCTGCAAACCCTTGTTAGCCCACACAATGGGCATGAAGGTCACATGATAAAGTCCAAGTGCAGTTAGTGTATCCTACTCCTCTATAGTAAGATGCTCTCAAAGAAAAAATGATGCCAATCGAATCTCTTGTGTATAGATCGATGCAAGTCTCACCTGCATTCATAAAAAAGCGCATCATGTTAATGATGACACCTACATTATCCTATTTGACCTATTGCTCATTAAAAAAAAATTCAAAAAATACTCAAATTAGCCTATTAGTCAGATATGTCACACTATCATTCATATGCATCATACTTCACAATTGCATTATATTTTTATGCATGCATCACTCTATCATTCATTTGTGTTGCACTTTTGCATATGCGTCGCACCATCCAACATTTATGGTGCTATTTTACACATGTGTCATTTTATCCTACAATTGTGTCGCACCAACACAATTGTGGTGCACAAAACACTTGAGACCAGGATAATCCTATGCCACACCTATGTGTTGAGACAAAAAAGTTGTTTCACACTTTACAAATGTGATGCACAACACCACACTTGTGTCGAACACGATAAAAAATGTGGTGCATAAATTGCACCACATCTATTTGTCCTTATTTGAGCCCTAAAATCTACTAGAAAATAAAAAAATCATGAAGAAAGGATTAGATATATACTACCCCGCCCAAGCCCTCTGCACACCCAAATGATCGTACCCGATATCTTTTGTGCGTAACGACTAGTACAGGCAAAATTTTGACAACTCTGTGCAAAATTGCAAACAAGAGCTCCTATAGTTCTAAACTCACAATGCACAAATGACCTATTTTCACCCCGTAGGGCTTATTTATAACCTAATTTGACTTAATGGGGCCACTTACCTTCACAATTGGTTGCATTATCTTTTTCCTTTGAATGAAAATATCAATCCCTAGATCGACTTTTGAGCCTAGTTTTTTATCGCCATTGCATTTGTGCCTATCAGATTAGCTTATCGATAAACTTGCCAAATTTTTTGGATTTTTTAAAAATTTGTCAATATTTCTGAGGGGGCATCATCCTATCCTACATCCATCAAGGCACACTAGCACAAGTCCAGAGCTAAATTTTTCTAGTTATTCTTTGACACAACACTCAAAATCATATTATATCAAAGAGGGGCAAAATGTAGACACTAAAAAATGTCCCAAGCTTGCAAGAAATATTTTATCACTAATTCGCCTTCTTTCTTGCATAATTAAATAATTTTAATTATATATTATTTCCTAATTCCATATTCTTCTACTAATTAAATGATTCTTAATTATTTAATGAATTCACTCTATCTTTATTATTTTTTGATTATTTTAAATAAATTCCAATTTATTTGAATTACGTCACTAATTTCCCTTTTTTCCCTCTATAATTAAATGAAATATTACTTATTTAATTATTCATTATCCTTTTTCCCTCAATAATTAAATAAATCCTTTTTATTTAATCATTTATCATTTTTCAATACTTGTTTTTAATTATTTAATTATTTATCATTTCTTGCCATATTTTATTAAATAATTATTTGAATAATTATTTAATATTTCCCACTCCAAATTTCTTCTGTAATTATATAATTATTCATTTTCCCTCTTTTAAATTAAATAGTTTCTATTATTATTTACTTTAGTTATTCTTAGCCAAGCCCTAAATCTCAACTAATTTCTTGAGTTTTGGTCCATCTTTCCCATCCTTATCTCTTTTCTTCTCAAATAATCTCATCCATTGATCACCATACCTCATCATTTAATCCTCACCCTTTATGTGAATTGGGATTTCTTTAAAAGCAAGTCATCACCTTCATTCCAACCTTAACCACAATCTTTGAAGTTTTGCTATCACTATCTTGAGATCTTGCTACTACTTATTGAGCCTATCATATATCTTGCATACTACAAGTTTGAGAAGAAACAAAACAAAATGGAGAATAGCAATGGAAATGAATCAACTATGGCATAGGAATTGAGGGCTATTGCTTTATTATTTAGATTTCTATTGGCATTTGTGCTTCATTGTTAGATTATGGTCTTCATGGCTTGAATTTAGGTAGTTTGTGGTTGCTATCATTTGATTCATGCTTATTTCCCCAAATTTTCCCTATCTACACTATGC
Source organism: Sequoiadendron giganteum (assembly GCA_007115665.2). Lineage (NCBI taxonomy): Eukaryota > Viridiplantae > Streptophyta > Pinopsida > Cupressales > Cupressaceae > Sequoiadendron > Sequoiadendron giganteum. The sequence goes on from CM021110.1 coordinate 171,131,827, forward strand.
ATATGGTATTACATTAGGGATGTGTCCTTTATGATAATTAGTCTCTTAGATTATGTGGGAGTCAGCCTACAACTTTGAATTCCTCTTGCAGTTAGATGTAGTGGTTTATAGGTACTACTATCACTTCGCTTGAAGATTTTACTTGCTAACATCATCTCCCCTTTTGAAACAATGTTTTTTCCTTAATACATGAAGGTTATAAATCTATTTTAGAATCCAAAATTGTCTATTAGTTCAATTTTTTGTTGGAAAATTATTCTTGTTAATCTCCTTGAACTGTTGAAGGGTTGTGTCCCATTGATTCTTAGCTTGTGGTAGCACTTGAATTTGACCATTAATATGAATTAGAGCCTTTTTATGCATTTTTTGTGGTGGCTAGTATCTATATCTATGTGGTCAAGTTATTTGTATATGTGAGTAACTAAAAACATGACAAACCTCAAGCTAACCACCTCTTGAAGTTGCTTAACTCGCTTTTTTGGTCCTAGATTTTTTGAAGTTCACTGTGCATAGTTTCTATCTATAGATTGAGTTTTCTCCTTCATGGCATCATATGTATTATATATTATGAAATTTGAGTTTCTATGTGATCCATTTGATTTTTTAGGGTTTTTTTTGGTGTTGTCCATTGTAAGAGAAAATAGTAGAGGGTATTAATGTCATTGCTATTATGAATAATGTCAATCTAAGTCTCCAAGTTGGTATAGGCTACTACACATTTCTTCCTTGTTTCTTCTACGTACTTTTGTCTATTTCCTCCAAGATTATATTTTATGATGTTTACTTCTTCATTATCCAGTCTCCCTTATGAATTGTGGTAATTGAAGTCTCCCTTTTCTCTATATTTTATATATATTGTTTGATAATATCCTCTCTTTTTGTGATATGGAATACATCACCACTATAAAACTTCTCTATGGGGGATATATTTGATAGATCAAATTATGGTGTAGAAAATGGTAATTGGAATAATTGTGGTGTTCCTATTAGTTGGATTTGCTTTTGTTAAGCCAAAAAAATATTCTAGATTTTGCATGGGTGATGTGGACATGGAAGCCACTACCCTTACTAGAAATGTAGATGGCTCCTATTGCTAGAATTGATCATCTTGTTGTTTCTCTTCATGTAGATGTACAAATTATTTATATTTTCCCTCCCAAGCCTTTTTTTCTTCCTCTATTAATACAACATAGGCTTGTTTTGTTACCACAATGATCTCCTACTTGATATTTGAATTAGCTTCTTTGCTTTGTGTCATTTATGTATATGTAAACATGGAAAATATTTCGAGACACTTGATCCTGATTACTAACGTCATTTCTTCCTGAATCATCCTCTCAACTTATCGTCACCTTTCATCCCTTATTAATTAGGTCTTTCTCTTATGCTGATTAAATTAATCAATTTAATTTAATTAATCCTCTATCTCTATTCATTTAAATAATTCATTTTATTTAAATTAAGTCTCTAAAGTCTTCTTATTAAATTGAATAAATTAATCCTTATTTGATTTAATCTAACATTATCCCCTTTAGTTAAATAAATCAAAACATTTATTTAATTAAACCCTTCCTCTCAATTTGATTTAAATCAATGCCTAAATTTAAGTCTAAATTGTCACATCTCCTAATTTCTCATTAAATTAATTTAATCCTAAATCATGTCACATTCTCTAGAGAATGCAACTTGCACAATAAATCAATTACTTTGATTTACTAAAATACTTATTTTCTCTCAACATGGAATAAAAGGGGAATATTCCCTCAAATTTGAATTCAAACCCAAGTGGACTTAGTCCTTCCAACAAGGCATTTATTTCACCTTATAAGTCCTTTTTCCTTGAGCCAAGTGACATTAACTCCATTTCTCTCTCCCTCCAACAAGACAACATTCAAATTTCAAATTTGAATCTCATATAATTTATTGGCACTTTCATCAAAATGTGCACAACCTTCACCCATTCACATCTTGACAAGTGGCACTTGGCCATTGGATGTTGAATGATCCCACATTGCTCAAATCTTGCTCATTCTTCCAATTTGAAATATATAAATAAGAGGCTCTTCCTCTCATTCATCATCCACAATTTGAGTAAGTTTATTATACTCAATTTCATCTTCAAGCATAGCCATTTTCATCTCTTTATCAAGTTCTTAGCTAGTTTATGCAGGAATTCAACCAAAGTGGATCAATCATCATCAAGCTTACAAAGGAGTTGGGAAAGGGCCAATTTCTACACATAATTGGCACCAATTCCCCCATGGGATTGATAGTTTGTTCATTAAAATAGGATTCATTTACTTTCATTTATATTGTTCTTCATTTTATTCCTATGTTAATGTTTTAATCTAATTTCATGGGGAATTCTTATTCTAACTTGCATTTGAAATCTAATATTGTGCTTGTTTGCTATGTTTGTACAGGTATAGGATTGGGGTTCACATTTTGGTGCTACAAGGAGGGAAAATCTCAAGTTCTAATCATGTTTTTTTAGAAAATTTTGTTTTTTTTTGTAGGTTCCAAAAAACTCAACCATTGTTTGTCAAGTTGTGCCAAATTGCACCACTATCAATCCAGCGGCGCTATATTGCACCACTCCAAATTGTGCCGCTGGAGTCTTCCCACCCACAAAATTCAAATTTCAAACTACGCCATGGATTTTCCAAATTCTAAAATGCGTCGCTGGCCTTCTCAAACTATGCCACACCCGTGGATTGCACCATTGGAGTTGGGTAAAAGACAGATTTTTGATTATTTTTAACATTTTTTGTGATGCAGGAACTTCCCGAGGTCATAACTTTTGACTTAGATGTGGGTTTTGGCTGAAATTTTATAGGCGATTTCATTATAAGGTGGCATGTGGATTGCTAATGCCTCAAGTAGGTTGGTGGCAATTTTGGCACATTTTCGGGGCTTGAAACTTTCATCTTGGCCCTCCAAATGACAATTTAGTGTTTTTTTCTAGTTTTTTAAAAGTCATTTTTGTTAATAACTCAAAACCCATGTTTCTAATTTAGGATGTTAGTTGGAAATTCATCCTATCTTAGTTTTAGAAAGTCTTTGAAAAAAAATAAGACACTCAAAGTCATGCATGCGAAATTACCAAAAATGGCAAAATTTGAGAATTGTTGAAACTTGCCAAAAAATGAAATTTCTTGATCAAAAGTGAAGGAAGGAAAAAAAAGGCCAAGGGTTCTTTATGATGTTATCATCTCATTGTATTAAGTGTTTTTAAACACTTTTGGGAGAACTTATAATCCCTTTCTAAAGATTTGGTTACCTTCATGCTTTTAAGAAACACTACAAATTTTCTTTCAATTTTGCAAACAAAGGACTTAAAAAGAACTTTAGAACAACTTACTAGCTTTGGTTTAAGGATTAACAATTGAACAAGGAAAATCCCACATTTTATTTGGTGCTATAAAAAGAATTCACTTTTTTTTTGTGAACTTAAAATGAACAAATGTTGTTTTTGTTTGGCAATTGCTTACTCAGAGTAATACCATCAAAAGGACGTATGCGCTTCTCTCGTGCCTCACGATGATATTGAGAATCAAAAGACCTTTTGGTGATCTTAAGTTGAGTAAAGTAATTACCTTCACATTTAATTTTGGAAATAAAATTAAACCAATCTTGTGAGTGTGAGTGTGGCATATTCTGAGTGTTCTCCCTTTGTTTTTCAACGAAGCTTGATCGAACTACAGGATATGCTTGCTTGCTTTTGTTTATCCTAGAGGGCTTGCTTGGTGGGAAAAATTAATCACCCTAGGGAATGACCCAACCGGTAACACGCTAAAGCCAAGCAACTTCCAACCGATATATAGGTGTGGATTTTCGAGGAAAGTTTGAGAATCACGAGGATTGTTCCGATGAGAAGGGCAACAATGGTCTCTCATCGAATGGATGGTCCCCCACGAACAGAATGCTCGCATTAAAAAACTTTGTTTAGCAAAGGCCAAAATCCTTAACTATCTGTTGGTGCAAAATTTCATGTCCTTTGAAGCTACCCCACGTAACATGCAATTTTTTTGTAGAGATGAAAAGTATGCTATGGGAGATTCATGGGTACTGATGCTTGGCTGACCCAAGAAGTGTGTGTCATGGAAGGGAGCCTGTGTGGTCAAGCATCTAATCATTCTCACTGAATATGCACAGTTGGATTTATTCAAGTGGGATCTCAACAAATAGTGTCTCTTCATTCTAGGGTTGTGTATGTTCTTGGAATCAAAAGCACATTGCTTTGATTGAAAAAATTTGAAAACAAACATTCACAAGATCTTCAAAATTTCAAACCCTTTGGAGGAAACAAATAGCTTTGAAGAATCCAAGTGCTCTTGCTTTCCCTATGGATTCCATCCTTAGAGGCATCTACGTACTTGGGTTTAATCATCATTTGTTTTCACTAAAGTCAAAAAATAGGAAACTTTTGCCTTGATTTCCTTGACTTTCCACATAATGGATTTTTTGGGATGAGAAGAAATTAGGACATTAGACATTTAGCTTGAAAATCTAATCAAAAAGTGGACGTGGTAAAAAAAAAGTCATTAACCAAGAAAAAATCAATTGAACCCCACATATGTGTTGGTTTATCTTTTGTCTTACGATCTTTTGAGTAAAAAATTGATCTTTTGGTTTGCAGTACTCTCAGGGAAAAGCATGTTCTTCAAAACCTTGGTCTTGTGAACAAAGTCCTCTTAGGTTCATCTAGGATCAAAATCATCAATCTCATCCATCTCTCAACCATCAGAATCAAATATCATCTCATTAATAAACTCTTGAAAACTTTGAAAACATCATTCATGCTAGACTTCCAGGAAAAATCAAAATCACAATTTTTGACTTAACACACTTAGTCAAACTATCCTCTTGTGTGCGATTTTACCCTAGGATAACACAACTTCCTAGGCTTTACAAGTACATTATCAACACCATCTTGTTTGACTTAACACACTTATTCAAACTATCCTCTTGTGTATGAGTTTACTCTAGGATAACACAACTTCCTAGAGTTTGCAAGTTCATTGTCACTTTATTTGGCTTAACACACCTAGTCAAATTATGATCAATCAAAATCAAATCAAATCAAGTCCTAAAATCTAGCATTGATCCAAAGTTCCTAAAAGTTCAAACACCCATACCCCTCACCCTTTCATCCTTCATCTCATCATTGGTCCTAAAACACCTTAGAGGCTCACTTTTGCAACATGGAAAATTCATTCAACATCACATTGCAAGCACTCCAACAAATGCATGCTCAAGCTCACACTCAATATCAAGCTCAGCAAGTGCAAACACAATACGAGACACAATTGCAAAAATCCCAACAACAAGCTTTATTGGCACAACAAAAACAAGCCCAACAACAAGATTTGTTGGCACAACAACAACATGACCAACAAAAAGCATTGTTGGCAAAACAAATGCAGGCATATCAGCAATCCCCACTCATTCAGAAAAGCTTGAAACAAATTCCCACCATAATCGTTGAAAATGATGATCAAGATCCTTTGACCAATGATCGTTTTGAAAATGTCTCTACATCACCTAATGAGTTAGAGGACATATCTCAAGAATTTATTCCAAAGCATGATCAACATCTTTCACCAAGGTCTAGCAATGATCCTTTCTAAAATATATGGACATCCTTTGACCTCATGACATTTGAGAAACTTCCTATGCCTAATGAATATATCCAAGAACCCTTTATAAGAAATCCATTCTTTGAAATTGACCCATGTCAAGAACTTGATCCAAAGCATGTCGAAAGCAATTCCAAAATCATTCGAGATCAAGAATTTGTATCTCCAAGCTACTATAATGATATAATGGACACTCTCCTATTTATACAAGATGATCACATCCACATAGCACATGCTCCTCCATCTACCCATGAGGTGCTTCCCGTGGATGGACATGTAGATGATCTTTATACAGAACAAGACTCCTTTACTCCTGACATTATTACACAAAAGGGCTGGATATTGTTTCCTGTAGTCAAACTCAGTTGTCAACATCAAGATCAGATATATCCTAAATACAGACTAAGGACATCATGTATGAAGATATCCAGTATTATCCCCTCAAGGGAATGAGTCAAATAGAATAGGATATTCTAGAGTCAACAAAGTAGAAAATTGAAATAACGTCATCTACAGTGGTTATTTATTAGAGAATGCTTGCTAAAAAGGAACTCTCAAAATAGGGAGAATCAAAGAACAAAGATGCTACTACCACCATACTAGGGGCAACTTTGTCTCAATCAAATGTCAACATAGGGGGAACGAAGGATCCTTATGATGAAACCAATGTCAATACCACAACCATCCACATCACGAATCTTCATACACCCATCAATCCATCCACAAATTAGGACCAACATCAAAAGGGAGATTGAATCAAAGCACAAAGAACGTTATCAAAGAAAAAGAAGCTAAGAATCATATCAGAAAAATCAAATACATATGGATACCAAAAAATACAAAGAAATATTATCCCTATCAAAATCCATTAGTCAAAGAAACTATAGGGAAAAATAAAAAAGGGGCAAGTATCCATTAAAGATGTCCACAAAGGAAAAAATAAGATTCTCAAGCAACATACAAAGTATATCAAGTAGTTGGTCCTAATTCCACACACACTTCCATATCCACCCATCATTGCTCATCTTCCCAAGTTTGGAGAGTCAAAGGTTCCAAACTATCAACCAATCCATCTTTTGTTCCTAAACACACTCTACCATCCATGACTCCACGCATAATATCCAATTCTCACATTGACCATGTTTTGGCGACAACCCTTCATCATAAGGATTCAGAAGGCACTCTATCGTGATGTGCACATAGAGACGAAGTTAACTCTGGTGTCAATAAAGCGAATCGGGAATCTCAAAAGTTGCATTCAAGTGCATGTGTCTTGGAAAAGAAACTTATTCAAGTAGGCTATCGATGACACATTATGATAGAAGCATCTACATCGACAGAACCAAGTGGTTCAACATGAGCTTAAAATCTTTCAGCAAAAAAAAATAAAAAATACAAAAATACAAAAATCCAAAAAAATCAGAAAAAGGGAAAAAAATTAAAAATAGTATAGAGAAAAATCGTCCTCTAGTGAAAACCACTTCGGTGGCACTTTGGACAGGTACCATGATGAAAACCTAGCAAACAGGCGTCATGTGTAGAATCAAGCATCTACGTGCACTAGTTTAGTTGGAAGCATCTCATCACATCCATAATAAAGCCAACATTCCATCCATATCATTTGTTCATCCATGAACCATTTATCCAATCCATTTTCATATATCTACATCCATCTTCCACCTTATCTTGATCTTGACAAATTTTGGTGCACACTTTACACTTGCTTATGGTAAACATCTTGACAGGGGTCATTTTCATTTATCCTATCCTACCCAACGTTATCTGAGCCTTAAAGCATTATCCAAATGAGCATCCTTTGTTCGAATACCTTATCTTGTCACAGGATAATCCTTGGCATCCTTTGCATGCTTACCATATCTATCCATCCATACACCTATCCCATCATCCATCCATGGCATTCCATACATTGCTAGACACCGAGGGTAAATATTTACATCTTGCTTTGAAAATAAACCTTGATCTATATCCTCCAACTTATGTGGTGATCCAAACATTGGAAAACGTGAAATCAAATCGACCAAGAATTTGTGAGGCAAAATCCAAATCACTAGCCCATGGCATATTTTGATGAGAATATGTTCCTTATCAAGCTTTATCTTTCATCAAACATCAATCCAAACAATCCATATCAGTTGCATATAATGTGTACTTTAGCGTTACATCAAATCATTCAAAGCAATTTTGTTCCAAATCAAGCTTCAAAATCCTAATCAATCAAATCCAATCAATTCATCAATTCATCTCGGGATATCCTTCCCAATCCTTGTGTTTCTTAACACTATCCTTGCATTTGTGTGCATCCTCGACAATGTTATCATCATTAATCCATTGATCCGATCAATCAACCTTTGCTTTGTTTCCAACAAAATCCCAAAACAGAGCACTGATATCATCATATATCCATATCCAAAACATGTCAAAAAATCTAAAAAAATAAAAAAAGTGGCATCATCTTGTCGAACTACGTCATCTTTGAGCTTGAACGTAGGAAAGGTTGATATTTGATCATCCCCCGAGACATTTTAGGTATGTCCTTTAGGTGTCCGTCACATCAATTTGGCAATCCATTTTCCCATCTTTCTCATCATTGAGTCAAGTCTATTGTCAACCGAGATATTTTAGGTCAGTCCTTTAAGCGTCCGTCGCATCAATCTGGCAATCCGTTTGCCCATCTTTCTCATCATTGAGTTAATTTTGTTGTCAACTGAGACATTTTAGGTCAATCCTTTAGGTGTTTGTCATAATGGAAATCCATTTGCCCATCTGTATCATCATTGAGTCAAGTTTTTTGTCAACTGAGACATTTTAGGTTAGTCCTTTAGGCGTTCGTCGCAATGGCAATCCATTTGCCCATTTGTATCATCATCAAGTCAAGTTCATTGTCATCTGAACTACGTCATCTCTGAGCTTAAATGTAGGCAAGGATAATCTTTGATTGGCCCTCGAGACACAAAATCCCAAAACATTTGTAAAACATCTCAAAATTTTCAAAAATAGCCTCAAAACATTTCAAAAAACACCAAAAACATCCAAAAATCTAAAAAAATTCCAAAATGGTGCACCCGTCTCATCTCGCTTTCACTCGAAATAATCATCATTCATAATATATCAATCGTCATCTTCATCCTTTGGTGAGTCAGTCAGAAGCAAGTCTAGCAGGTTCCAAAGTGAACACCCTAATCATTAGAAGTCTCAAGTCTAGGTTAGTAAGCCAATAATTTGATCAACTCAGAGTATCAATAGCTTATCATCCAATCAATCTCATCAAAACCCTAATCACAACATGTCCTAGGATGCATCCTTCCCATGATGGACATTAGCATCAGGTATCACCTTAGTTTAGCCTTGGCTAGTAGTACGAAGAACATTAGCTTGTTTGATTACTTTATCTGGTGTTTTTGACTTATCTTATTTTGCACTCATTCCAAGGACCTCTCGATGATACCTAAACAAAACAGGTTTAAAGAGAAAGGAATGGGGAAATTATCATTATCTTTTTGTCTATTGTACTTGTTGGACGTTCTTGTAATATAACTTGGTGAATACTTGCTTTTTAAGGTCCATCCTAGCAAGGTTTCCATATGTCAAGTGTGAAAAAGAGCACTCCTATTTGATTGTCAAGTCAAATTCCATCACACTAGGTACAACACCATCCTAGTTCTTTATAGCTTGATGCATTGTACCTACGTGTGTTATCAAACATAAAGTAATTGGCCCTTTGGAAATCCCAACTCCCAATAAGCAAATCATCATCATCATCATTAATAATGTAGGCCTGTGGATCCTCCTTTCATCATCTTATTATTCTTATTCTTCTATCTCTACTAAAATTTCTATCTAAAGTAGGTGTGAGATCTTAAAATATACACGAGGCTACCCATGGCCGATAACTGTCTATACATCATCAAAATTGTCTACGTCAAATATCTGATCTTTCTAAAGAATTATCTTTCGTCCTCTGATCAGTAGAACCACTCCTCTCACATTTTTATCGCGATCTCAAATGGAAAATTGAGCATTTCCACTCGATCTCTTGAGGGGGCAATATATTAGCATCATCCTTCCGTTGGGGCAACAGTGGGGCATTCGAAAAAATCAAGAAATTTTGAACTTTGATCAAAATAGTTTATTCTTTGAACCAATACAACAAGTGCATTGCTTCAAAGAGAGGCACAATGTAGACATGGAAAATATACAGACACACTTGGTCCTGATTACTAACTTCATTTCTTCCTAAATCATCCTCTCAGCTTATCATCACCTTTCATCCCTTAATTAAATAAATCATTATTTATTTTATTAGGTCTTTCTCCTCTACTGATTAAATTAATCCTCTATCTCTGTTCATTTAAAAGTTTTCATTTTATTTATATTAAGTCTCTAAATTCTTCTTATTAAATTGAATAAATTAAACCTTATTTGATTTAATCTAACATAATCCCTTTTAGTTAAATAAATCCAAACATTTATTTAATTAAACCCTTCCTCTCAATTTGATTTAAATCAATGCCTAAATTTAAGTCTAAATTGTCACATCTCCTAATTCCTCATTAAATTAATTAATCTTTAATTAATTTAATCCTAAATCATGTCACATTCTTTAGAGAATGCAACTTGCACAATAAATCAATTACTTTGATTTACTAAAATACCTATTTTCTCTCAACATGGAATAAGAGGGAAATATTCCCTCAAATTTGAATTCAAATCCAAGTGGACTTAGTCCTTCCAACAAGGCATTTATTTCACCTTAGAAGTCCTTTTTCCTTGAGCCAAGTGACATTAACTCCATTTATCTCTCCCTCCAACAAGCCAACATTCAAATTTCAAATTTGAATCTCATATCATTTATTGGCACTTTCATCAAAATGTGCACAACCTTCACCCATTCACATCTTGACAAGTGGCACTTGGCCATTGGATGTTGAATGATCCCACATTGCTCAAATCTTGCTCATTCTTCCAATTTGAAATATATAAATAAGAAGACTCTTCCTCTCATTCATCATCCACAATTTGAGTAAGTTTATTATACTCAATTTCATCTTCAAGCATATTCATTTTCATCTCTTTTTATCAAGTTCTTAGTTAGGTTATGCAAGAATTCAACCAAAGTGGATCAATCATCATCAAGCTTACAAAGGAGTTGGGAAAGGGCCAATTTCTACACATAATTGGCACCAATTCTTCCATGGGATTGATATTTTGTTCATTAAAATAGGATTCATTTACTTTCATTTACTTTCATTTATATTGTTCTTCATTTTATTCCTATGTTAATGTTTCAATCTAATTTCATGGGGAATTCTTATTCTAACTTGCATTTTAAATCTAATATTGTGCTTGTTCGCTATGTTTGTGCACGTATAGGATTGGCGTTCACAGTATCTACCCTTTGTTTAGACCTTAGCTCCTTAAATTATAATTGTTTTAGCGTTGCTGTTTTTTAGAAGACATAATTGAATCAACTGCTTTGAGTGCTTGATTTTTTTATCCCACATTTGTCATTGCATCAAAAGATCGATCTATCAACACCCGATACAAATGATAGAGACATGGATCACACGAGAGGCAGTTAGTCCCTTGTCATGAATCCTGAGGGGAGCGTTGACCATATGTCAACAATCTCCCCCTCAGCATTACCCAAGGGGATTCAAACCTATGAACCAATACTCTGATACTAATTATTGTCCCACATTTATCGTTGTGCCAAAAGATCAATCTATCAACACCCGATACAAATGGTAGAGACATGGATTGCACAAGAGGTAGTTAGTCCCTTGCCATGAATCCTAAGGGGAGTGATGACCATTTTCCAACATTTTTATCATATCCTCATCTATCTCTACTAATTTCTCCCTCTTCTATTTAATGGATGAGGTAAGCTACTAAAAAAAATCAATTATGTTATCTAAGGTGGTTGTGGAGGCTACAATATATTTGATTATGTCTTCTCTAATTATTGCTTGATTTTTTGGGCTCACTTATGTATACATACATTTTGTTTGATGGAAGATTACTTTCTTGTCTAGTGCATTAGTTAATAGATTAACATCCAAGAGACATAACAATAACATAGTGAAGTAGTTGGGGGTTGGACTTTAGTGATACCATTAAACTAATACTCAATTAAGACAATATTTGAAATCATGATCTTGAAATATAATATAGTGCAAAGTCATTGGGGATCAAACTTTAGGGACCCCACTAAATGAGTACTCTAATACAAGAATGGTTGAAACCCCAATTGTAAAAAAGAGAACACAATATCTAAATATTGAAGTCAAGCTTCAAATATTCAATGGAACTTATCCTAAAATAGGATAGTTAGTACAAAACCAACAAGACTAATGCCTAGCATTAAGGATTATGGGAGGATGATTTCATCAAGTGAAAAATAATTTAAATGATTTAAAAACTAAAAAAATAGATCTATTAAAGGGGAAAAATGACAAGTACAATTGGGGCATGCAAAAAATAGAAAATGAAAGGAAAAGGAAAAAACAAAAGGAAACAAACATAAATGAACAAAACACAAGTGCCCTAATCACTAGGCATAGACAAAAAAAGGACCCAAACAAAAATAAAACTAACACACAAATGACCAAATAGAAAGTGAATAAAACTAGAATTCCATTAGACTCCTAGGGTGAAAACCCTACTTGCTTAACAATGTGGAAGAAGAATTACGAGGCCAAGGCCAAACACTCCAACCTCGTGCAACAAGAACACAAATCCACAACACTCTTGAGTAATGTCAACTTCTCATCAAATCACAAGGTTACAAAGGGGTGATAGAACATGATCACCAAAGCTTAAGGATGCACATTTATGATCAAAGTGATAAAATGGAAGACAAAAATAGAAAAAAAATCAAATAACACATGCATGTAAATTTCCTCTAATATAGAGCTAAGGGATAAGTCAAGGTGACATCATATCCCATGCCAATCATCAAATTTTAAGAGATTCCTTTACAACTATACAAGTATGACCAATTTTAAAATCTTGACAATGGTGGTACATAAAATCTTTGACAACTCCAGCCTACAAAAAAAAGTTGGAGTTCCAGAGACTCCTTTACAGTCATGCAAGGATGATCAACTCTAAAAATTTGACAATAGGAAAAAGAACCAACATAAAAACAAGGCAAAAACCTAAAATAAGAACCACGTGTAATAAAAAATAAAGCAAGCAAAGTAGAAGAAACAAAAAGAGGCCACTATTTTGATAATGAAAAATGGGGCACACATGTGTGCAAGTCACAATAGTAGGCATTCTAATTTAAAATTTATTCTTATTCATAGGTTTCAATGATTTCATTTCATGCTTTACATCCATGGTTATTGAGTATGCATTTGTAAGCGATTTGACACTTAAATAATTGCTTTAGTAACATAATGAACTCTTAGTGTCAATATTTCAATACAAGGAGATAGAAAAATATATCCCTAAACCTATTTGCAAATTTCATTTCTAGATTCCATTTATTTTGTTAATTATTTAAGTTTTTGTGGTCATGTCCCTATGTTAAAATTTTCCTCTCAATTTTAAGGGTTGATAAATCAAATTTTTACCTTATGTGCTTTGTGTTTAATTCTACACAATTCTCTATTAGGATAGAGTTATAATCTATTGTTTCCAAAAATCTACATTGTGATTTCTTCCTTGTTTTGAGTGTTCAAATTTTATTATTTGCATGGTTCAATAGTGTTTGATGTGTTTTAAGCCTATTTTTAGTTGTATAGATAATTCAATTTTGTTATTGATTTGGAAATAACTCATGTAATTAGGATGTTATTTTCTTTGATAAATAGTAAGGATTGAGTTTTTGAAAGGGCCCAAACCCTTTTCCAAGAGAGTAGGGAAAGCTAGGAGCATTAGAATCAAGAAGCGCACACCAAAAAGGCTATAATTAGGAAAGAACATGGAGAGAAAGCTAGAAGAAACACCTAACTAAAAACAAAACCTCCAAAGAACCAATGGGGGACTATTACCTGGTTGAGGGAAATATGTGGAGGGTTTAAATTACATTCCATTCATTTTTCAAGAATTGGAGATAATCTGTGAAAAAATAATCTTCTAATTCCTCAACCTCAATTACCTTAGCCATGCAATTTTTATAGTTATTCATCAAATCCTCGTATATAGTATTTGTTAGTGTGAAAATAGGTATTATCAAACTAGTTAGCTTTTAGCCTACTTATTAGAGTCCTATTCACACTACACTCAATCTCACTTAGAGGCTAGAATTTTGTCTCACCTCATGTAGACTCACCAAGTGTCTCAACACTTTTCCATAGAGTCCTACACTTGTTTCATACTTGGAGGGGTAGTCAGAGTTTGACACTCATTTGTACATTTCAACACATCACATGCTTATGATATTTTCTCATTTTACATATGTACATTTGTGGATTGTTTTTAGTTTGCAAGCAGATATTAGTTGCTCTAATAGTGCCAAGCTCATTTTTACATACCAATTCTATACTTTTTTTTCATCACTAATTTTGTATAAATTTCCCACAAGGTCTCCATTGCATATCATTAGCACTCAACAAGGGAGGGAAGTCCTCAAAAATATTAGGTTGAAGAGAATCTAATCTAGTTTTGACCTGATTATTTTCATTGAAAAGACTTCAAAATATTAATTAGCAACCCTAAGTTAATCTTGAATGATCCCACTCTATCCTACCCAACCCCTCTCATAGATTCAATCTCTAAATACCTACCAAACTCAAGGGAACACTATCTTAGAATAATGAAACCTTCCTTCCTCAACTTTGAAACCCCATTAAGCACCATCTTTCCTTTGTCCTTGACTGATTACTGCCAACTTGCAAAAACACAAGGGTTCCCTTAACAACTTTAAACTTCTTACATGATGAGCCATCTCTAATTCCTACAACCACCTCCATAAACATCTAGTCTCTGTCAATCCCATCAATTTTTTTCTTAGGCAATTTTCTCTCCTCCTAAGGCTCACCAAACATAGACAAGGAAGGCTTGGGAAGTATAGTAGTAATTGTTCTTTGGCCATCTTAGTAGGACCACATGTCAACCTTTCAAGATAGTAGGAAGGGCCAAGGGGTACATTTAAATCCTCACTAGCCTCTACAAAATAGATTTTTAGGGAGGGCATCCAATCTAAATCATGTTTAAACAAACGATAGGTAAGTGCTTGGTGGATGAGAACCTCTTAATTTCCCAACTTAACATCAATAATAGAGTACTTGAGAGAAATAAAAATGAAGACTCCATAAAATGGAAAAAAAATGTACAATGGTATGAGTAGACACACTTAAGTCTACCTATCAAAGTAATTTATTTAATTAATTGTAAACTTACCTCATCCTAGGGTTTGGGGAGCATCTTTGAGGTAGCCAACATGAAAAAATTTCAACTTATCCTTGTATTATAGAAATGATTTGATAGGAACTCCCATGCTTCTTATATCTTTAATAAATAACAAATTATCCATACATATCCAATAACCTACACAATAGATTCCTCTAAGACCTCAATTTCAACTCACCTAGTGGCTACTTTTCTTGCTTTCCATGCCCTAGTGAACTCATTCACAAGGATAGGTTAATGACCAATGATTCTTTTCATGTATTCTCTAAGCCTCCTTTTCTAAAATTTTCCACATCATTGTGTTTTGTTTGTATCATCATTCAATAGGGGTTAAACCCTATCTCTATCCCCACCCATTAATTCCAAAATGAATTCTTTTCACTCCCAAAAGAACCTCTATTTTACTTAAAACTTCCCGCATGTGATTGTTGAAAGCATTATAGTTCTTCATAATTCTATTGTGATTGTTGTTTATGATTATAGATGATAGGCTATAGGAATTTTTTGCTCCAAAACATCAAAGGGACCCACAAACTAAGGTGCAAGATTAAAGCCTTTTCCATAGAGGATTGGGCTTGCAATTACACTCTTATAAAGACCTTATTGTCAATTGAGAAGCTTCAATTCAATCTCTTAGCACCATCATACTATTTTTGGTGATCTTGTGGCTCCTAAAGATGTATCAAAAAAACATATCACTTTATGGTTTGCATCCTTGCATGGATAATGACTATCTTGTCCTCAAGAAAACCCCAAATTAATGACGTCTTACATGGTTTGTGAAGACAAGGAAAATAAATGAGGAAAAAATAAAGATTCAAAGCAGCAATGAAACCTTTTTCCTTGTTTATTCTTTTCTCCTATGATTGAGTGGAATGGGAGTGCACCTAATGCTCCACTTGAGGTGCTCTTTGTGATATATGGATTGACAAAATGTGGTTTCTTAGTAAAATAGTAGCATGATAGTAGAATTAGGATGATTTATTAAGAAATGGCATGATGATAGTGTGAAGGTAAGGATGGAATAAGAGTGGATGATAAAAATGAGATGAAAGGTCTCCAATTCATAGATTTTCCATGAGGAAAATCAATGGCCAAGATGCATTTTTTAATGGAGGGATATGATTTGAAGAAGAAAAGGCATGGATTAAAGGTTTAGCCTTGTAACAAGTGTCATAAGAGGGATATAGGTGTCATATGGGGTGTACGAGATAGACATGCTCACACATGTGTGAGCAAGTAGGGTGAGTAGGCATGCTCACACATGTGTGGGCATGAGGGGTGTAAGGATACTTGTCAAGTTGTGGCAAGTTTGGATTTTGATACATGTAGGTGGATTTAATGAACAAGTTAAATGGACAATGATGAAAACTAATGTGGATTTAAATATTAAAGGAAATGGTAATAGGAATTAATTAATTAATTAAGTTAGAGAAATTGGGGATGAAGGCTAATTGATTTAATTTAATTAATCAGTGTTCAAGAAGAATTAATTAATGATGAATGGTGAAGATAATTAAATAATGAATTATTTAATTAATTTATGGGAAAGTTAGTCTGGTGTATTGGTCATAAATTTGGGGTGTCTACAATTTGTTATATAAATATAAATTGGTGTCATGACAAAATAACTATGACTTGTATGTAAATTCCACAAGATGGAGGTAATCCTCAAATCTAGATTGTTGGTCCATCACATACATACACTTCATATACTCAAATATTCGATTCACTTTATTTGTTTAACCATCTAGCTTAAGGTGATAATATGAACTAAAGTTGAGGTAAGTGCCCAACTTTTTCTTTTGTTAAAGATTAAAAAATGGGAATTGAAAGGGCCCAACTTTTGTTGAAGTGTTTGAATGTGAAGATTGTATCTCAATCTAAGAGGATTTTGCACAAAATCCCATGAAGTCTAACAAAATAATTCAAGAAGACTCTCACCTTATTTATGACATTATAAGTAGTCTTGGTAGGAAATAAATGTGCCACATTTGTCAACTTATTGATTATCACCATGATGACATCATCACAATATATTGACAAAGGATGAGAAAATATAAAGTCCATGAAAATGGTGTTGCATTTCCACTATGGAACCTCATGTAGATGCAAAATTCTTGCTAGATGTTGATGCTTGGCTTTGACCCTATGAATCAAGGCAATGAAATACAAACTTTGCAATATCATGTCTTAGCCTTACCCAATGGTACAATTGGAAATGAACCACATGCATCCTCTTCACCTCAAGGTGTGCTACATATGATGCCCTTTGAATCTTTGTCAAAACCATTGTTTGAAGACCACCTATAGTAGGTACATAAATCCACCCACAATGCAACAATAGACCATTAGGATCCAAATAATAACTTAACAAATTGCCCCTAAGATACTCGTGAAAGTGCAACTATTATTAAAAGTCTCCAAAATACTTGACCTCTAGCAATACAACCTCTTAAATATGTGCCCAAGATCATAATCATGACCTCATGTCACCTCTTGATTATAGCATCTACAACCAAATTCTCTTTTCCTTTAACATACTTCATAAGTCTCTCGAAGTATAATTATTAGCAATGTGGAATGATTACACACATTGTTAACAATTTAATTTATAACTTCCAATGAAAAAAAATGGAATAGATTTGCAATACAATTACTCTTCATATTAAAATGGAAATCTCCATATAAAAAAAAAACTAACCTAAAACCCTAGTATGAACATGTTTGCTATTTATAATCTACACAAGTGTGTTTTATGGGATGATTCATGCATAACAAACAAAATAAAACCTATATTTTTGGTTTTTAAGCTAAGGCATGAGGAAATTCAATACTTCTACTCAAGGCATGAATTTTTTTATGTTTTTTGATTGAAAAAAAAACCCTACATAGCTATTAGATGCTCACTC
This sequence comes from Sequoiadendron giganteum, assembly GCA_007115665.2. NCBI lineage: Eukaryota > Viridiplantae > Streptophyta > Pinopsida > Cupressales > Cupressaceae > Sequoiadendron > Sequoiadendron giganteum. The sequence continues at coordinate 171,149,756 of CM021110.1, forward strand.
CTAGCTGAAGTAAACACTAAAATGATGATTAAGACACGAAGATCGAATAGGTTTAAATTTGTAAAATACCTTCCCGGTCAAGGTAGAATTTTTTGATCATTTTCCCAGTTTGATAGATATTCTATTTTATCAAACTTAGCCCAAGAACAAAGGTATATTGATTGACACATCCATGAACATGCATAAATAACATTGGCAAGAAAAACTATAATATTTCTGACTTCATACAAGTCTGGTTTTTGCAATATACTATGTGATGGAACCCTTCATAATTTTTTTTTGGTTCCATCCTAAAGAATTGTGAAAGTCTAGCTTGGTCCTTTGTGCCTAATTTAAGATCATGTTCCCATCACTATGATAGGGTTTTGTCTCCATAAAACTTTCCAAATTCGGCATGCAAATGAAAAACCCTTGTTCGTTTTAAGGTGGCATTGACTTCTTGTCCCCGTTCTTGGTTGCTTAAGTGGTCACTTGTGCCATCGTAGTCATTGATTTACTAGTCCCTAATCTTAGATTTGTTGTTCGCCTTATGATTTTCCCGGTATTAATGGTCGAAGGATTTATCTTAGAATATGAATCCTTAAAACTTTATCATTATGGGTCAGTATCTCGTTCACCTAGGGATGGCCCCTTTTTATGAATAACTTTTGTGGCATGTGCAGAATTAAGCTTCATATTGGTCGTTTGATCGTGGGAATCAATCTCAGTCATTCCCTGTATGCTCATGCTGGTTTATTGCTTCTTATTTTATTCGCACGGGCTGGTGGGCTTCAACCACGTGTCTCATATAATGGTGGACCCAGTCCCCTTGGTAAAGATGACTGGCACTTCTCAAAGAGGATTGGTGGTTGATGGATTGAATACATGGTCATATCTTTACCACTCCTTGCGAGCCCATCTTGTTTTATTCCATATTATTTTAAGGAAATGGGCTAGCAGGTGATGGCCACGTGGTACTGTTTAAAAGTGAGACCTGATCCTCCATAGGGCAATGGGTGTTGTTCGAGGTTTAATCAATGGTATACAGTGCAACACGTGTTCTCATTAGGGCTTTTCCTCGCACTCATGTATGTCTATAGTAGTAAGAAGGAATAGTCACATGGGCTAGCAAGCGGTGTGACATCTGTCATTATGGTGGGACCTACTGGGCTTTGAATATGAAGGTTTATTTTGAAAATGATTGAATTTGATGATTGATGACACGTGATGTGGCTAAATCTTGGCCACTCCCCGCCATCCCGTGTGGGCCCCCCCTATGTCCTGTATCTTTCGATGGGCAAGTGGGCATATGCCATGTGGAATTTCTAAAGGGCTTGGTTGATTTCTAATGAAGATGGAATACTTCCAAATTTGGTTGAAAAGATACTATTTCTAAACTGCGCTATTTTCCAGCTTTGTTCTTTAAGACGCATTCTTGAGATTTTAGTCGTCAATCCTATCAGCCATTGATACATGTGGAAAAGGTTAAAAAAAAGCATGGCAGTGTACAAACCAATATTTTGAGATTGGATCAAGATAAATTCCCCTATTTTTAACAAGAGGAAATACAAGTGAAATAATTCCTACGGGTGAGCGGGTAATTATGGCAAGAAAGTTTTAATTGATGCTAAGTACAAAGTAGATGTTTATCTACTTAGAGCTTCTCTATTTTAAAAAGAGAATTAAAGCAAAATTAAAACTTAATTATAAGTGGTTGCATGATAATCTACTCATTGATTCATCTTTCAAATCATGATCAATAGTTAAGATTAAAAGGATCAAGGTAGACTATTTTCATTTAGCACACACACGCTTTCTTTGAAGAATTAATGGTTGGAACACTTATATGGCTCGTTATAAAAAGGACCGATTGCCATATTTCTCATTCAAAATTTGCATTGAGTTTAAGTTTGAGAACAAAATTGGTAGTTGTCTTCTAAGAGAATGAGTAAGTTAGGAGAATATTTTAGGCTAGCTCAGATGTCTAGAAGATTAAGTTTGCTCAGATCTGAGAAGAATGCTCCAGAGGATGAATTTGATATGCAGGGAACTCCTGATGCACCAAAGAATAGAAGAGGATGCAAAAAAATTAAGAAGTATGGTTTTAGGAGCAACTACCACCTGAGGAATCGAATAGTTTCAAAAGAATTGGTTAAGTTCAAAGGCAAGGAGTTGGTAGAGTATGAAAAGAATACAAAGAAAAGGTGGAAGTAATGTAAGGATTGTCTGGGAGAACTTAATTATTGTGGTGAGTTCTCTAATAGCCCTTCAGATAATGAGGGTGACACTAATTCTGAGGGGGATTATTATCCTCTCTCCCTAGTACCATCTGATGATTTCAATGACGTGGTGGTGATGGTTCCTCCAGTTCCACCATGAGCAAGGAATGGGCTAGTATCCTCTAAGGCTAATGATTCAGAGTGATGACTATGCCCCATTTTTGTTTTCGATGACACCATGGCCCTATTGTCAAGATTTTCCTATTCAACATTCATGTGATTTCTTGTTTCTAGTACTGATGTGGAAACTTTTCAGGTTGGTGTATACAAGAGGTGCCAGACTTCCTAGTGTTGGGGGGTATGCAAGTTTTTGCTAAGGTTGCGAGTGGAGAATCTTATTTGGTTAGCAACAATGAGGATACTGCTGCTACAACCGACTCTGCCTTTTGAGGAGCTAGCGAGTCTACATGTAGGGGATGTGGAATGTTGTCTTTTACTCTTCCATTTTCCTCAATGATTGCATGTAACCAACTAGGGGCACCTCAAATTCGAGTACAAATGATCTTAAAATGAAATGAAATGTAAATGTAATTGAGCCTAATGCTTGTCACTCCCTTATTCTATAAAAGGGATTTCTGGGCTCATTACAGTGGTCAGACTTTTAAGTTTCAATAGGTTTCGGGTGAATGCTTAACTTAGAAAAGGCATTTTGAATAGTATAAGGGTAAATAGGCTAGTAAATGGTCTTGGGAATTAATTTTTGTATGTATCAGTGTTAAATTAGTTTTATATAAACTATTGATGTAGAAATAAATATTTTTCTGGAAATAAATACTCTCCTATGTATATCTCTTACAAGTTATGAATGAAAATTCTAATGGTGTTATCATTTAACTTCAAATGGTTATATTTGAATGTACTATTATGTTATGAGATTTAGCTCAAAGAGTTGATTAAAATGCTTGAAGAGGGTATAAACTCTTTAATAAATTGCTTAGGATTGATAAGTAGTGAATGCTTCTTTTAGGCATTTTTGAGTTTTCATAGTCTGCAAAGCAGTATGAGGGTAGTTCATCTACTTCTAAAATTGAGTAGTTCATATATTACAGATCCTTACATATTTGACTTCATTGATCCAATTGATAAAACACTGGTCAGTTTATCAAAAAATCTAGCATGAGGAATGAGAAACTAGCACACCTAGCCTTGAACTCAAAGTAAGAACAATATTCATTTAAAATCCTTTTTCAATGAATTGCATGTGAGATGGAAGTATTTTGATTCATAACAAATAAGTAGTCACTCACTTAAGGGATTTGTCAAATCTTTAGTGGGATGGGCTTTATTTGCATTTAACTAGCAATCAATCTGTTATTAATTTGATATATTTCATGAAGATGTAATTTGGGATTACCCTCCCTGGTTTAATAGAGCCAAAAGTGAAGGATTAAGGATCATAAAATTATAGGCTCGTTGTGTTGGCCACAAACCTTACAATTTCTTCATTATAAGAGGTGGAATTTTTTTAGAGAATTGTTAGGTTCTGCTGGAAAATCCACCAATAGAAATGGCGACTCCACTGGGGACAACTTTGACATCTCCAGTTGTGGACTGTGAATCATAGAGTCAAAAATTTGGTGAATCTGAACATGTTTGTTCAGATATTAAAATTTTAGACCTAGAAGTGAGTTTGTTGTAGCAGAAGTTCAAACAATTTGTGTGACTCTATTATGGGAAAAGACCTAGATAGGAATTTAGTCTTAAAATAACTTCATAATGTTTGGAGTTTAGTCCTTTGTGAAGAGAGGTGGTGACTTTATCTCAAGAACTTGATGAAGATGTGATGAACATTTAAAATATATAAAGAATTCTAGTCATGAAGAATAATTTGTTGAAGCTACAACATATCCAGGTATTCTCCATATTTTGGTTTTCAAAAGGCATAAATCTATCTATGAAAACTATATGTGAAAGTATTGAATTTTTTTTTATTCTCTATTAAGTGAAAATAGGCACTAAAGAAAGGGAATAGTGGAAATTGGCTCACTTACTTCTGTGATATTATCTTGTAACCTCTATTATGAAGGGAAGTATGAGATATTTGAGAAGAAATCCATTTAGAAGGTCTTTAGAAAGTTGAGATAAGCTATTGCATTGTGAAGGCTTAAGGTCATGTTGCAAGAAATTTTAAGTACCCTATATAACTGCAAATTAGATAGGAAAAAGTTTGTAAGGGTATAAGAAAAAGTGCATCAATAAATGCATCATTGTATGGTTCCTCGTGCAACCATGGTTTGTAATCAACCCCTGTCATTTAATAAAAAAAAATTCAGCACCGAAAGATATAGAGCAATAAGTTTCAGTGGTATTTATGGTTACCCAAATGTTATTCCATCTGAAATCATAGATAAGTTACCAAAATTCAGTGGTACAAAGTGTGAATCAACTAAAAATAATCTACAAGAATTCAACATTTTAATGGATGACTATGAGGTGGATCATGAGGATGTAATTATGAGATTATTTGTTCAGTCCCTAAAAGGAGATACAAGAGATTGGTTCTTTGATTTACCAACATGCTCTATTTTCTCTTGATTTCAAACTAGTGTTGATGAGGCAATTTGGTGAAAGAATCAATGCTAGTTCAATGTTAAATAATTTTATGAGCATTGAGAAAGAAGAGAATGAGCTGGTTCCAACATTCAACTGAAGATTTGATAAAACATTGAGGGATATTCCCGATTTCATGGGATTAAGTGATGCATTATGTTTGGTTGTTTATTTAGGGGCTTTTGATAATAAGATGAGCTACCTATTGAGAGACAAGGATCCTAAAGCTTTGCATCAGGCCTATGAGATAGCTATGAACATTGAAAACAACCAAAAATATGGAATACACATTGGTCATTTGAATACAAGTGTTTCCTTCCCTAAAACACCAAATGTTGATGAAATGTGTAAGACAAAAAATGAAAATGAATGCCAGAACACTTACATCCCTTTTGTTTCAACCTATACATTACTCCATAATGATGATCATATAGATTCTCAAACAAATTTTCAAGAAGTTGCATGTAGTTGTAATTATACTCTTGTTCAATCTCTATCCTACATAAGGAAACACAAAGAGGAATCACATCTAATCTCTATGTAAGATTTATGGATACTCTAGCAGAGATTCTTGAATGTCACAGACCTAAAAATTCAAAATGCATTGATTTATTTTATGAATCTTATGAACCGGGTTTAAGTGCTCTACCAAAGGAATTAAAACCAGTTAGGCTTGACCAAGTATGTGACTTCTTTTCTATTTTTGAAAAGATTAGAAGTGACTATCAAAAGGCTATTATGTTTTCAAACTGTAATGATAATGAATCTATTGTTCCATATGAGTCAAATAGTGAGATATCACTTGAAGAAGAAGGAATTAGAGCAGAAATTGAAAATGGGCACCTAAATAAAGCAAGTGAAATAGGTGTTTTCAATTCTTTTGAATATTCTGGCACTTGATGTCCTATAGAAGACATAATATTGAGCATTCGGCCTAAAAATTCTGAACATAGTCACAATATTGATGCATCCTTTTGTTGTGGTAATGATGATAACATTGATTGTGCTAATTCCTCTTATTATGATTATCCTCATGAAGTGGAATTGGAATATTTTGTTACAAATGTGGAAATTGCTGATAATGAATGCATTTTGGAGTGAAAAGAAACTATTTTCTACCTATGAAGAGTTTTTGAACTATGGGTTAGAGATGTTAACTACTGATGATGAGAATGAAGTTGAAAATATATCTATTTTCTCTTCTAGTGATTACAATGATTCTGAATGCAATAATGACTTGAAGTATATGGACCTTCCTATTGAGGAGGTTGAGGCTCTTATGTCAAAAATAAATATAATGGGAAAACCATTATTTGATGAGCCTCCATATTCACTAGAGATCAGAAATGATGACACTTATTAGTGCAGAGATAACCCACTCTTTGTTGAGAGTTCCAATGATGCATTTGACACATGGTTAGAATTTGGTCTTGAGAAAGAAAAGAAACATGTTGATGAACTCCTTGAGGGCATTTCATATGACTGTTTTACATTTGAAACGGGCACTGTAGGTAAGGTTGAGTATCATGATGCCAACTACTTGAAGGAATATGAGTACTTTCAATTTCTAGTTCAGTTGGAAGATATTTTTATGGAGCATGACAATGAGATGAATAAAAAGAAATTTTATTTTCAATATGAACATATTTCATATGATGAATATAACACATATGTTTCATGTGATGATGAAAGATTACAATTTATGATTGATTATACAATGAAGAATCACAAAGATTTCACTGGAAATGGTATGCCTAGAGAAGTTGTGAAAGATGTCAGTAACAGTGTTGGTAATCAGGTAGGTTTTAGTGGTGACCAATTTTCACTTGTAAGAAGAAGGTTGTACTTGTTACAATGGTATGGAAGAGGTACATATGGATTGAAGGAAATTAGTTCCTTCAATAGGTTGGTTTTTGATAGGGGCAGGAATTGGCCCTAAGTTTTAGTGGCCTGGTGCCACTAATAGGGACATAGAGCCTGGATTATATTAAAGGGTGCATATTAACATCTGCATCTCACAAAAAGGTTTCTAGAAAAATGGAGATTGGATCTCTTGTTTCTGGCCTTTTGGGCCTTTGTATGATTTTGTAAATACTGTGTTTCTATTTGTTCTATTTTTTTCCTTTTTTCCTGGTCTACTTCATCCGATGATTCTAGGATCTCACCATGCCTACGAGAGGCATGTGTCCCCAACAGGAGCCACTGATGGAACCCTTCATAAATTTTTCTTGGTTCCATCCTAAAGAATTGTGAAAGTCTAGCTTGGTCCTTTGTGCTTGATTTAAGGTCATGTTCCCATCATTGTGATAGGTTTTTGTCTTCATAAAATTTTCCAAAGTTGACATGCAAATAAAAAACCATTGTTCATTTTAAGGTCGCATTGAATTGTTGTCCTCGTTCCAAGTTGCTTAAGTGGCCACTTGTTCCATCATATTCATTGATTTACCGGCCCCTAGTCTTAGGTTTGTCGATCGCCTTATGTTTTTCCCAGTATTAATGGTCGAAGGCTTGATCTTAGAATATGAATCCTTAACACTTTATCTTTATGGGTCAGTATCTCATTCACCTAGGGATCGCCCCTTTTTATTAATAACTTTCGTGACATGTGCAAAATTAAGCTTCATATTGGTCGTTTGATCGTGGGAATCAATCTCAGTCGTTCCCCGTATGCCCGTGTTGGTTTATTGCTTCTTATTTTATTCACACGGGTTGACGGGCTTCAACCACATGTCTCATATAATGGTGGACCCAATCCCCTTGGTAAATATGACTAGCGATTCTCAAAGAGGATCAACAACTGATGGATTGAAGATGTGGCCATATCTTTACCGCTCCTTGTGAGCCCGTCTTGTTTTATTCCATATTATTTTAAGGAAATGAGCTAGTGAGTGATGGCCATGTGGTACTGTTTAAAAGTGGGACTTGATCCTCCATAGGGCAATGGGTGTTGTTTGAGGTTTAATTAGTGGTATTCAATGCAACACATGTTCTCATCAGGGTTTTTCTCTGTGCTCCTGTCCGTCTACAGTAGTAAGAAGGAATAGTCACATGGGCTAGTAGGCGGTGTGACATCTGTCATTATGGTGGAACTTGTTGGGATTTCAAGATGAAGGTTTATTTTGAAAATGATTGAATTTGATGGTTGATGACAGGTAATGTGGCTAAATCCTGGCCACTCCCTGCCATTCCGTGTGGGCCCCGCCTATGTCCTATATCTTTCAACGAGCAAGCAAGCATATGCCATGTGGACTTTCTAAAGGGCTTGGATGATTTCTAATGAATATGGAATACTACCAAACTTGGCCGAAAAGATACTATTTCTAAACTGTGCTATTTTTCAGCTTTGTTCTTTAAGGCGCATTCTTGAGATTTCGGTTGTCAGTCCTGACAGCCATTAATATGCGTGGAAAATGTGAAAACAAAGCATGGCAGTGTACGAACCAATATTTTGAGATTGGATCAGGATCAATCCCCGTTGTTTTTGACAAGAAGAAATACAAGTGAAATAATTCCTATGGGTGAGCGGTTAATTATGGCAAGAAAGTTTTAATTGATACTAAGTACAGAGTAGATGTTTATCTACTTAGAGCTTTTCTATTTTAAAAAGAGTATTAAAGCACAACTAAAACTTAATTATAAGTGGTTGCATGATAATCTACTCGTTGATTCATCTTTCAAATCATGATCAACGATTAAGATTAAAAGGATCAAGGAAGACTATTGTCAACTAGCATGCACAAGCTTTCTTTTAAGAATTAATGGTTGGCACACTTGCATGGCTCATTATAAAAAGGACCGATTGCCATATTTCTCATTCAGAAATTACATTGAGTTTGAGTTTGAGAACAAAATTTGTAGATGTCTTTTGAGAGGATGAGTAAGTTAGGAGAATATGTTAGGCTAGGTCAGATGTCTAGAAGATTAAGTTTGCTCGGATCTAAGAAGAATGCTCAAGAGGATGAAGTTGATATGTAGGGAGCTGCTAATGCACCAAAGAATAGAAGAGGATGTATAAAATTTAAGAAGTATGGTGTTAGGAGAAGCTACCGCCTGACGAACCGAACAATTTCAGAAGAATTGGTCAAATTCAAAGGCAATGAGTTGGTGGAGTATGAAAAGAAGACAAAGAAAAGGTGCAAATATTGTAAGGCTTGTCTGAGAGAACTTAATTCTTCTGGTGAGTTCTCTAACAACCCTTCAGACAATGAGGGTGACACTAATTCTGAGGGGGATTAATATCCTCTCTTCCTGGTACCATCTGATGATTCCAACAATATGGTGGTGACAGTTCCACCATGAGCAAGGCATGGGCTAGTATCCTCTGAGGCTAATGACTCAGAGTGATGAATATGCCCCATTTTTGTTTTCAATGACACCATGGCCCTATTGTCAGGATTTTCCTATTCAACATTCATGTGACTTCTTGTTTCTAGTGCTGATGTGAAATTTTTTTAGGCTGGTGTATAGGAGAGGTGCCAGACTTCCTATTGTTGGGTGGTATGAAAGTGTTTGTTGAGGCTGCAAGTGGAGAATATTCTTTGGTTGGCAAGGATGAGGATATTGTTGCTACAACCGACTCTGCCTTTTGAGGATTTGACGGGTCTACATGCAGGGGATGTGGAATGCTATCTTTTACTCTTCCATTTTCCTTAATGATTGCATGTAACCAACTAGGGGCGCTTGAAATTCCAGTATAGATGATCTCAAAATGAAATGAAATGTAAATGTAATTGAGCCTGATGCTTGTCACTCCCTTATTCTATAAAAGGAATTTCTAGGCTCATTATAGTGGTTGGACTTTTGAGTTTCAATAGGGTTTCAGGTGATTGCTTAACTTAGAAAAGGCATTTTGAATAGGATAAGGGTAAATAGGCTAGTAAATGGTCTTGGGAATGAAGTTTTGTATGTAACAGTCTTAAATTAATTTTATATAAACTATTGATGTAGAAATAAATCTTTGTCTGGAAACAAATACTCTCCTATGTATATCTCTTACAAGTTATGAATGAAAATGCTAATGGTGTTATCATTTATCTTCAAATGGTTATATTTGAATGTACTATTATTTTCTCAGCTTTAGCTCAAAAAGTTGATTAAAATGCTTGAAGAGGGTATAAACTTTGTAAGAAATTGATTAGGATTGATAAGTAGTGAAGGTTTCTTTTAGGAATTTTTGAGTTTTCATAGTCTACAAAGCACTATGAGGGTAGTTCATCTACTTCTAAAATTGAGTAGTTCATATATTACAGATCCTTACATATTTGACTCTGTTGCTCCAATTGATAAAATACTAGTTGGTTTATCAAAAAATCTAGCATGCAGAATGAGAAAGTAGCACACCTAGCCTTGAACTCAAAATAAGAACAATATTAATTTAAAATCCTTTTTCAATGAATTGCATGTGAGATGGAAGTATTTTGATTCATAGCAAATAAGTAGTCACTCACTTAAGGGATTTGCCAAATCTTCAATGAGATGGGCTTTATTTGCATTTAACTAGGAATAAATCTGTTATTAATTTGATATATTTCATGAAGATGTAATTTGGGATTACCCTCCCTAGTTTAACAAAGCCAAAAGTGAAGGAGTAAGGATCATAAAATCCTAGGCTCGTTGTGTTGGCCACTTACCTTACAATTTCTTCATTATAAGAGCTGGCAACTTTTCAGAGAATTTTTAGGTTTTGCTGGAAAAATCACCAACACTATGCTCAAAAATTTATATCATAAAATTATAGACTCATAAATTGTCTCAGAATTCTATGTCAATATAATTTTAGTAGAATGAACTATATCCAAGAGGACTATGGTTAAATAATAGCTATTTAGATTGTTACTGAGTATTTCTTGATGCTCATTTACAATTTTAGCATTGAACTCAAATTCAGAAAATAGAAGCAATTTACAATATTACTCTAGCCATCATAAATTAGACATATATGATGGTGACCAGACCTGATATCAACTTGCCATGACTGAAAAAAATGAAAAACAACAATAGAATGGCATGTTTCCACCTAGTGTAGTCATGCCTTGCAATATGGAACCTAGTCAACTCTCATAAGAACAACAACTGCGCCCAGAAGGGCCATGCATAGGTTTTGGACAACCAAATCACTAATCTCCTAACCACATAGCAACAATGCTAATTAACAAACCTTTGTTAGGCCCTGTTATCTGCTCTAAAATCCTCGTTTTGGCTCTTATTGCTTAGTCGACCAAAAGACAAATCCTCATATGGCTACTAAGTGTTGTTTCAAACTGATATATGGTGAAATTTGGCCTAGGTAGAGTGTCACGTCCTTTTTTGTTGAGGTTGAACTTGCATATAGAAACTATGAACCCTAACACCACTAATAAAACCTTCTTTTCCCTTTTTAGAAGTGGTTGATTTCTCTCATGGCTCCATAATAACTCAAAAATTATTATTATTTTTTTTTTATCGATAATAGGATTTTTTTTATTAAAATTAATCCAGGATTTCTGTTGCCCTGAAACAGGGATGGTGACACAGGGCACCATCTCCCCATGAAAAGGACACCAACAAAAATACCAAAAGCCATAACAATAATTCACAAACCCTCCAGTGAAGACATCAACAGTTCATACGTGTCCTTTACTTTTGATTCCTCCCTTAGTTTGTGATCGGAGGACCATATCAAAGGTTTCTTTCCTTCCCTTCTTGTCTCTCTTCACCTTCACAACTTGCAATCCTTCCTCTATCCTTTACGCCTCCTTCTACCATTCCTTTGATGTGGCATGCTGTGTCCAAACCTCTCCATCATCTCCACATACAAATTGTCCACACTGCCCCTATGTAGAACCATTCACCTCTTCCATTCCATGAATCCTCATCTACGTTGATTTATCCCTACACTCTGAGGTTTTAGAACTAGCATGGTATTTTCTAGCTACCACATCAGCCTCCCTCGCCACATCAACACCATTTGAGATAGGCACCTCAGCTTGACTCGACCCCCCCATTTGCTCTGAGGCTCCATTCAATTGTTGTGTTTTTGAGTTACTCACAACCTGAGATTAACTCTTGCTTTGCTCTTCCTTCTTCTCTCCTTGTTTCTCCACTGCATAATGGTGGTGTGACACCTCCTTCCACCAAGTAGTTGATTTAGGCACTCGGGGTTTTACACATTACGCAACCATATGCCCTGTTTGGAAGCATCTTCTACAACAAAAAGGAACCCCTTCGTAATCCAAGGGTTGCATCCAACATCATTTTGAGGTTTTGATTGAAATATCTTTTGGAAGAGCCTTTGTAACTTCCATCTCCACCAAAATCTGAGCGTATGTAGAGTGCATAATATTTGAAGAGTCATCATCAATCATCAGAAAATTCCCTAAGGAGTTACCTATAGCCTCCAAACAAGATTCAAACCAAAGATGTAAAGGAAAATTTGGAAGTCTCACCCATAATGAAACTTTTTCAAAAGTCTCTATTACAGGATTAAAGGTCGGGTGCCATGGCTTCAAAGGCAACAAATTTTTCTTCCCAACTCCAAAAATAGTCACACATAATTTTGTTTCTATCCTTCATAGATTCAAAAACAACAATGAAATAACCTCTCGAAACTAGGTAGATTTGAATGCAACTATTTACCATAGGTTCCAAATGTTCAGAGATCCATTTATGGAGGTCACACAAGCATGGCCAAAAACCCCTGAAGCATCCAATCAATCCTAGTTTTGATAAAACTTTGACTTTATGGGTTACCTCATTATCAAGCTTAGCTTGCAGTTATACCAACGTCGGAGTGGCCTTCCTTATTTTACTCGACGCCTAGAGGAGATGCCCTGCATGGGCCTTTTCAATAATGCCTGATTGGGAACCGCTGGTTTACTCCCTGGAGCCATTTCCATGGTCAACCCCACTGTTTTCCTTCATTTCCCCTTCTCGCAAAGTCTTCTTCCCGTTAGTATCAATGCACGCTTTTGAGGCTCTGCATTTTGAAGATCCAGTAATCGCGCCCAACCCTATCGAAACCCCATCACTGCCAACGCATGATTTCTTCCCTTCAAACTTTGTTTGGTTGCCTTGACCATTTTTTACTTTGTTGCTACCTCCATTGATGCACAAGAAACCATTATTTCCATGCAACACCCTTCCCAATGAGCTTGTCCCTATTAGAACCATAGTTACTGTGAATGAATGCTGCCAAAGACCGTTAGCGTCCATCTTTTTTTGGTTTCCTAAGTCCATAACTCAAAAAGTGAATATTAAGTCTAGGGAAAGATAGCAAAAAACTTACCACAATGATATTTGATATTCTTCAAACCCTTGCACAACCTAGATTAAAAATATATTATCGATTTGCACCAATTTTGTCTCTGAAAGAGACTCACAAAATTGCCTTATCATCCAAGTAGAAGACCTGAGTGATCTCCTGAATGCTCCAGCTAGGGTGGAATCATTTCACCACTGAAACCAGATTTCCCTAGGGTTCTCTAGCCCCAAGACCAAGAAGCTTCTAGAGCTCTCCACATGAAAAGTGAGAAAATAACAAGTATAAAGTGAGAATGAGCCTCCAAACACCCTTTTATAATTCCCACTTTAATTTCCCACTCAAATAATATAAGGTGAATTTATAAAGTCTTCTTTTAATATTTCACTTAAAGTCACTTTATGAAATATTTAATTAATCACTTAACATTACCTTTTTAACTTTTATTTTTCTGTTAGGTAAATATTAAATAATTAAATAAATGAAGTCCCCTAATTTTCCTTTAGCCTTTAGGAATTAGAAGGGCTAAACTAGCATCTTGGGTGATCACAGAGAAGGGGATATTACATTCCTCCCTTCTCGAGATTGCTTGCCCTCAAGCAATTGCAAGTTGGGATGTTGTAGTATCTATTTATCCTCCCAAGTTGCATCCTCTACTGGAAAGTCTCTCCATTTGATCAACTACTTTGCAATCACCCTATTCCTGACATGAAATATGAAACACATTGTGGATTTTGATGTTCTCTGACAATTACAACTCATAGGATACTTCTCCCACTTATCTGGTAATCATGTAAGGGCCATAAAATCATGGCTTAAACTTTTCTACACCACTTCTTTAAAATGAAGAATGCCTATAGGGCTACAACTATAGGAAAACTAGGTCTCCCACCTCAAAATTGCTCTCAACCCTATGCTTGTCTGCATAGATCTTTTTTTGATTCTATGCCACCTGTAAGTTATCCTTAAGAGCCTTAAGAATTTATTGGCTCTCCTATATCCAATCCTTAGCTTTGGGAGCCCTTCTCTCTCCAAAATTTAAGTCCATAAATGATGGTGCATCATAACCATACAATGCACAAAAGGTGTCATATCGATCAACATGTGGTAAGTGGTATTATAACATTGCTCTCCCAAGTGTAACCACATAATCCATGCTCTCTACTATCTAGAAACATAATTACACAGATATCCCTCAATCCATTTATTGACAATCTCAGTCTGATCATCTATTTAATTGAGCTCGATGTCAACTTTGTACCTTCCAATATAAATAGCTCCTGCCAAAAAGCACTCAGGAACCTAGTGTCCCAATCATTGACTATATACCTCGGTAACCCATCTAGTCTGAAAATCTCTCTGAAAAATAACTCTACCACTTGAGGTGCCTTGTACTATGAAGATATAGTAAAGAAGTGATTTTTTTTTTAATCAATCTACAACCACATAAATACAGTCTTTACCATGAACCTTGGGTAAACTAGTGATGAAGTCCATCAAAATTCTCTCCCACTTCTGGTTCGGAATGGGTAATGTCTGCAATAAGCCCATCGAATGTAAATGCTCTAACTTTTTCTATTGATAAGTCATACACTCCCTTACATACCTCAACACATCATTCTTGAGGCCCTTCCAAGAGAACCTCTCTCGAATCTATCAATATGTCTTAAAGTAGCCCTGATGGCTTGCTAAGGGGTGTCGTGAGTATCTCACAAAATATTCTCCTTGAGTTTAGATTCTGACACAAGATAGATTCGACCCTTATAGAAAATAATATCATTCATTACCCTATAACAATCATATTGAACTTGTCCTTCCATCAACTCACATGAAATTGTTTTCTTGGAGTACTCAACCGGTAAGTGATATTTTCAATGTACTGAAATCTCTATGAGAGAGCAAGCTATTTGTTTTCTGGAGAGAGCATCTACAACTATGTTCTTCTTACCCTTAACATATTCAATATCAAAATCGTAGGCCTGAATCTTGCTTACCCACTTTTGCTACCTCTCATTCAAATCCTTCTGCTCCAAGAAATATCTGAGATTGTTATCATCAATCCTCACCACAAACTTCCCTCCGATCAAATATTGTCAAAAATTTTCCAATGTGTGCATTATGGCAAGCATCTCCTTATCATAAATGGAATATAGTCTCTTAGGACCTCTCAACTTACAACTCTTAGAAAAGCAATCAGATGTTTGTTCTGCATCAACACTGCTCCAATTCCCTCACTTGATGCATCACACTCCAGAACAAATGGCTGAGTAAAATCTAGAAGTGTTAGTACATGAAAACTACTCATCACTTCCTCGAGCTTATGAAAATCTCTCTATGCCTCCTCTGAAAATTTTAAAGCCCCTTTCTTAGTGAGATATTTCAATGATGCTCCTAGCTGTGAGAAACCCTTGACAAAATGCCTATAATAGTTGCATAGTGCAAATAACCCACACAACTTGGTAAGGGACTTAGGCGGTGGCCTATCAAGAATAGTCTAGATCTTCTCTTGATGAACATGTACACCTTGTGCACTAATCACATGACCTAGATATAAAATATCCTTAAGGAAAAATTCACACTTTGAGGCCTTAGTATACAAGGACTACTCTCCCATGATACCCAAAAATTCATCCAACAATTTCAGGTGATCATCCCAAGTTTTAATATAAATGAGAAAATCATCAAAGAACACTAGAAGATACTTACACAATTATTTGTTGAAAATGTGATTCATCCAAGACTGAAAGGTAGCAGGCGTGTTAGTCAACCTGAAGGGAATGAATAAGAACTCATAATTCCCGTAGTGATACTTGAAAGCTATCTTGGGAATATCATGTTTAGGGACCCTATTTTGATGGTACCCAGAACAAAGATCAATCTTTGAGAAATATACTGCCCCATGTAACTCATCTAGTAAATCATCAATCCTAGGAATCAAGTACTTGTTCTTAATTGTTTTCTTATTGAGAGCCCTGTAGTCAATACACATTCTCATTGTCCCATCCTTCTTCACTAGAACAACAAAAGAAGCTAAGGGACTGAAGCTCAGACTAATATGTCCCATGTCAAGCAATTCCTTGATTGCTTTCTCAATATTGTCCTTAAGCCTTTTGAGATGTTTGTAGGGGGTGGTTATGATAGGCTTGGCCCCCTCCTCCAACTCAATGGTATGCTCAAATCCTCTATCTAGAGGTCTCCCCAAGGGAATCTCTTTGAATAGTTTTTCGTGTTTACCCAGTAAGGTCCGGATATCCACATGTAGGGGCTAGTCACTGTTAGGAGTCTCCTAGTGGTAATTAAGCACTTTACTGCCCAAGCAACATCCTCGTTTCTAAAGATGCTCTCCATTCTCTTAGATGACACTATCTTCGGTGCCCCATTTTCCATACCTCTGAGCACTACCTTCTTACCATCTATTGCCCTAAACTTGAGCTCCATAGTCAAGAATTTATGTGAATACCTACCCAATGAATGTAACCACTGTATACTTAGAATAGAATTCGTATCACCCAAGTCTACCACCAAAAAACATCTATAATTGTGTACTTACCCAAGGTGACACCCAATTGAGGAACCTTCTATGTGCATGGCATATTGAACTTGTCTTTAACCATAACATTGAATCCCTCCAAACTCTCTATAGGTATACCCCTCTTAGCTACTAATGGTGAATCAATGAAGTTGTGGGTTGCCCCACTATCAATCAACAATGTAACATGTCGTTCCTAAAAACTCCCCTAACTCTAAAGGAATTAAACTTGGGGGTACCTAAAATGGTAGCAATGTGTAACGACCTGACCCTTTGGTAATTTTTTTTTTCAAATTTACATCAAAAGAGTAAATAAACGTGCTAACAAGTCATTGCAATATAATTTTTCTTTCCTTTATTGATCATATATGAACAAGATATCATATTAAAATTATAATAAAGATTTCCATTTCCTTACAATAACTTCACAAGTATAATTAATAAGAAAACATACCTTAACTAGCATAGCTCCAATGAGATTTAGAAAAATAGTAGTAAGAAGGTCCAGGAATCTGCCTTTCAAATCTTGGTACTTCAGTAGCCTTCAATGGAGGAGAAGCATCACTTGGGAGCTTTTTCACCAACCACAAAATTATAATGCGGTCCCTTGCACATCTATCATTTGATAGATGGCCCTCCCTTCGACGAAGAGATTGGTTGGGTAACCGATATTGTTAACCAACTAAGCATAGTGATGTGTCCTACATATCTATACTTTCTATCTCACAATCTCGAACTAGCATGCATAAAGGTTCATGATGAACTGATAGTGTACTCTCAAGCATCACACAGTCTAAGTGGATGTTGTACATTGCACTACTTTGATCAAAGAGTTCTCATTCAGTACTTTGAATGAAGTCATCTATCATACACACTACTCAAGGCCGATTTGACTTAGGGATATCTTACACTACGCATAGGTATCTCCTTCAATGGATAGTCAGTCATCCCAAATAACCTACAACATACTAATCTACTAAGTAATTACACAAGATAGGTATATCCTTCAATGGATACTCAGTCATCCCAGATAACCTATCACCATATAATCTATTAGGTAAACACCTACTCAACTAAGTATGTACATAGGATAGGTATATCCTTCACTAGATAGTCAGTCATCCCAGATTTCCTATCCTCAAACAATCTACATTTACATAAGTATACTAAACCTCTCCTAAGAGTAAACACCGGCTTCCCTAGTTAAATAAATAAATTAGATAAGAGTGCCTCAAAAGACTCCAGCATTCAATCAAGCCTAATAGAATAATATATAAGCAAACAACATTCTCCTATTATGGAGACAATTACAAACCTGTAACAAACAACTAGAAATTGCTTTAATTTCTCTTTTCCAAATAACCTCATTTCACTTCCTAAGCACATACAGAAAATGCATTGCAAACAACATAATAATCTCTCTATGCAAAACAAAAAATACTTTTCCAACAACAAAAATTCATAGTAAAAGATAGTAGAAGAATATCTCATGCCTGTATTTATCTTTTTCCCAGATGATGATGACTCAACCTACACTCATAGCGAATTCCACCTCCACATAGTAGACAATTCCCTCTCAAAACTCTATTTTCCTCACTCGGAAATTAAACACTCAAAAATGGACAATCAGATTGGTAATGGTTGCATCTGATTAAATATATGAAGCTCTAGTAATTCAGTAGTGAAGAATGAAAATAATGAACTAAACTCAATTCTCATAATAATACATCTTTTAGAAAATATGATGAATTCTTAGTTAATGACAGGATGATTGCTCTCCAAAAAGATAAGTTATCCAAAGATAAGTATACAAAATAATAAGTAGTGAAGAATGAAGAATTGGGCGGCTATTTATAAAGCCCCAGGCCCCATCAAATTCCTTCTAATAAGGCATGTAATTTGCTAGCATAGAAATGTGAAATGTTCAACTCAATATGTGGCATGATTCCAATCTCATACTCAGTTTCAATGAGGTGAGTTGACTTTCATTGATCGACAACAGAAAGGAGACTATTTCATAATCACATGTTGAAAATGGTGTCAATTGACACCTACAGGTTTATTCAACAGTTGTGACGCTAGTCTTCAGGAATGGAAGATTTAGCAGATATCAGAGAAATTGTCAATGTTAAAATGAATGCACCTTGCTTCCTTTCTAGGCTGCATTGGATTACCTCTAGCCCAAATTCGACCAAGTCAAAGCCATAATGATTTAGATGTAGTGTTAAATTATTCTTCAGGTATTTGCGTGACTTTCTTGAGCCATGAATGATTTAAATCCGAATTTATCATATTAACTATATTGGCATGCTTAAGCCAAAGTTAATATTCCCTTTGAAGTTTAGAAAATAATTCGATTTCAATGTTTTAAGCTTGTAAATATATCGCATGATTTAAGAAGATAATGAAATCTTTCAAAATGTCGATACTTTGGTTATATCGGCCTTCCAATGCAACACTATATGAATTATATATTAAAACAAAATTGATTTCCAAAGTGGAAATAATAAATATTTATTTGATCTAGAAATAATTCGATTTTCAAAATTTAGAGATTGATATTAGATTATATATTTTATTATATATATAATTATAGTTTTAAATATATAAAACATATATATATATATATATATTTAAATACCCACGTATATAAATATATATAAATATATATATATATATATATTCATATATGTCTATATGTTTTAATATAGCTATAATTTTTATATATGTAATCTTTAATATTTATATACATATATATATATATATATATATATATATATTGTAAGAGAGGGGGACCAACCACTGCAAGGCCCTAGGTCACGAAAGGCCAAGAGCGGAAAGGCTGTGCTAACTTACCTCAGTTTCAAGGGATGTTAGAATGGAAGGGATGAGAATGATGAGGATTATGTGTCCTTCGACCACTCTGCAATCCTGAGAGTTTAAGGGAGACTAGACGAGTCACTTTTTAAGGTCAACTCTGTGTCTTAGGTAGCTCTTTGTCAGAGGAAAAAAGTGCGTTTTAGGGATGACAACATGGCGCGCTAGCGTCTGTATGACAAAAAAACCAAAGAGATGAGGTTAAACTCTAAAAGCTAGACTAACAAACTAGTTTAGAAGTTTCTTGAATTGTAGAATGAGATTAAGAAGAACGAGATGTAAATATGTATGTGATAAAAGAAATATATTACCACAAGGGTGATGAAGATAATTTCATGCAACAATCTTCTCGCCAGATTTCTCCAAGCTCTCTCCACCTGCAAATAGAAAAAAGGGGAATGTTGGGGTTGTTTAGGGACCTGCCTCAGTCATACCTTGTATTGGTGTTTCCACCTCCACGAACAACCAAGTTTGCAATGATAGAAATAGAGATAAAGAAATGAAATACAAGCTACGTAGACAAAATACACTACAAACAATACATGCTTACTCAACTAAAGGCAATAGAAGAGATAAGAGGAGCTTACCACCTCTGTCCAAAGTGCTCAAGGCTTGTGGAGGAGAAAAGTGAGAGGAACTGAAGCCTCTGTTGTCATGGTGTTTGTCTTGCACTCGCACTATCAGAGTGATGAAGTAGTGGATTGTTGTTATGGAGTGTAAAATGCTGCTACAAAGCTTGAAGATGGATGCTCAAAGCTTGGAGAGAGTGTGCCAACTTGTTCCAAACTTGAGAATGGATGGAAGAGTGAAGAATATGAAGGAAAGGATGAAAATTTACCATATTCAGGTTGGCCAGCCAAAGAGGGATGTTACTCTTCAACTTCCAATCGAAAATGTAATGCCTCTACAGTCTCTAGCCGCAAGAATCTGTCAAGGACGTAAGCGCGTTGTGCAAACATCTACATGTCATGTAGGCGTCCCTAATAGAAACGCTCCTACTGAGACACAAAATAGGTTCCAAGTGTGATGTGGATAGTGGGCTTAAGTGGAATTAAGCCTCCGCCTTAGGTTTTCTAAAGTGCAAGGGGGTAAAAGGGAATTTGCATTAGGGGTGAAAATTCAAGCTTATACATATATTAAACAAATATATATATTGTGTGTCAGAAAACATATCTGATACGTATATATATATACATATATATGTATATGTAAATTGTTAGGCAATAATAATATAATATTATTAATATCCACATAATATAGGTTGTGTGCATATATACATGTATATACCTCTATGTGCATGTATATGTAAGTATACCATATCGATGCATCTGTATGGGCATATCCATCTGCCATCATACGCATGTATCGATATGTATATACATATGAATACGTGCATATACTATATATATGTATATATGTCCACTCCCTATTTACTTACACCCAATTATGTTACCATCATAATGATCGTAATACCACAAGATAGATAGAAAGATAAACTTCACTCAAAAAGCATATAGAAGTAAGAAAAACTCCTAATGCAATCATACAAGCTATGGATGACTTACCTAAAACCCACACAAACTGACTCAGTTCACTCGATCTAGGGTGACGTATGTGTATGCTCAGATAGTTTATTTTACTTGTTACCTGACCAAGCTTCTTTCTCGAGTGATACTTCCCCTCCCCTTGGAGAATGAACATTTACCTGCAACCACTAGCACATACCTTAATAGTCCTTTTTTCACAACAATAAGCAACATATATATAAACATCTTTAAAGTTAAAATAACAATACTTCAATAACCATCTATTCACATATATGTAGTATTTCACCATGAATAACATCAATTGAGATAACATTAAATGAAACAATGTCAAATGAGGTAACATACATATTGATAACAAGGTACAAGCATCTCCAGATTTCACATTACATTCATATTTACCCTATATAGTAATAGTAAATAGTAACCTCACAATCTGGGATGTAACATACTTCCCCCCTTGTGAATCATCGTCCCTGATGATCTATAGCCTTTTAACATACAATTAAAGTCAAATAAATTTTTACTTATAATTCACAAAATATGTAAGATTCACAATTCATCCTATGTAGCATTCTTGTCCTTCCTAGACCTTAGACCTTGCTTCGAGTTTCCTCACTATCACATAGGGAAAACTTGTATGCTTCTCACATACTTACTCTCCCAAAGTGTTTTATTGCACATACACATCCAATATATAATAATAGTAACTATACAAAACACCTAACAAATAGTTATTGGAATTCATTGGCCCATGAATTTATCCTTAGTATAATCCAAATAGAAAAGGAATAACGATGTATTGTGCACTACATCATGGGTCCAATCCTTCTCCTTTTGTATTTACACTTTTAGACGACTCATAAACTGAGTCCATCCGTCACTCACACATTCATTTTCCTTACCATAAAGTACTTGTTCTTGATTACTTTCCCACAATATATTACTTAGGATAAAAAATCCTACAAGTCAAGTTCCAAAATGCGTTGGTTACTTTGATGAGTTTTGTCCACTAGAACATTATATTAGTTCTTACTAGCATAGACAGATTGATTTGTCTTGTGTTCTATCACTTTCCTTCTAGAATCTCAAGAGATTATGCATGTCCTTCTGATGATGACACATTCCGGTCTTCATTTCTTGGCATTCTAGACATTACCTTGCTACATTTTGTGCAGCTTCTTCCAGATTATAGTGGATCCTCATCTAACAATTCCCTTTGTCATTCTGATGTTCTAACTCTGACATTATTTTCCTCGTTTCCATTCTTGAATCTTCATAGGTTAATTTATATCCAATAATAGTCTATTCTTTAACTAAATGAAAACCTATTTTGATCTCACACTACCTTTAATTCTCATTATAAGTTTTGCGGAGATAAGTCCCATTTATCTTAGGACATCCATTCCGTGGATTTCTTCTATCCTTGGATTATTTTCAAAGATGCATTCCATCTTTTAACTCAATCTAATTTTCCTTGATAAAAATTGGTACTAATTTCAAGTATTAATCCACTCTCTTTCTTACCCCTTAGTGTTTCCACAACATTCGATCTACTCAAAGTTGAACTCCTAGTAAACACTTGCTTCTTTGAAAGAATTTGTCATTCCTTGTTGTTGATTTTCCATTCCCTTCTTTTGCCTCAATAGTATAAATATACTTTTCCCAAAGTTATATTCTTCCTTGTTTTCTATCCCAACCTTTAGTTAGACTGACCTGACTTTACCTCTTTAGATTTCCTTCCTATATTCACCTTTTCAAGTGACTTTATTTCAGTGCTTGGAATCATATTTTTGAATAACTTTTAGAGATACCAAAGTTGTTTGGTCTCTTTCTCTTCATCAAAAATCCAATATTATTCTTTATTTTGGTTGGTGGAATCATGCCCACATTGTTGATTACTTTGTTTCTGACCATTCTGGTCTTTTCTCTTTTCTTAGGTACTAACTTATTTTCTTGCAAGATCCTATCCTTACGTAAGAGTTAAGTTTATGTCAAGAGTTCTCCAACCCTTTTGGATACCTCTTTTGTTGAATTCCTTCTTCTATCTAATTAATGTTGACTTGCATATACCTAGATTCGTAGTGTTTCCTCTAAATCCAAAAATTCCTAACTCTTTACAATTGTAGGTTGCTACAATTTAGGGGTTTTCTCATCCCTTCTTTTTCCTTAGAGTCATATAACTATATTGTAGGATAAGGTATATACTAGTTATTCTTCCTAACCTTCCTACATGACCTTATTGCATAATCTTTTGCAACCCCAGGTAATATCATAAGTTGTTGGTTTAGGAGATTCTACTCCAAGGACGACTCTTAACTCATCCCAATTTACACAAGTTATTAAGGTTCTCATCTTCCTTTTCATTTCTCTAAGTTCTTTTCTCTTGCCATTGTGGTATAAGAACTTTTCAACCTTTATTTTTTGATAAGGTTTATGCATTGTTGCGTAATGAGCTCATAGGTTTTAGTGTAGAACCCGGTAGCTCTGATACCACATGTAACGACCCGACCCTTCGGTAAAATAAAAAAATTCAAATTTACATCAAAAGAGTAAATAGACGTGCTAACAAGTCATTGAAATATAATTTTTCTTTCCTTTATTGATCATATATGAACAATATATCATATTAAAATTACAATAAATATTTCTATTTCATTACAATAACTTCACAAGTACAAGTAACGAAAAAATGTACCTTAACTAACATAGCTCCAATGAGCTTTAAAACAAATAGTAGTAAGAAGGTCCAGGAATCCACCTTTCAAATTTGGTACTTCAGTAGCCTTCAGTGGAGGAGAAGCATCACTCAGGCACTTTTCCACCAACCACAGACTTATAATGTGTTCCCCCGCACATCTATCATTTGATAGATGGCCCTCCCTTCAAAGAAGAGATTGGTTGGGTAACCGATACTGTTAACCAATTGAGCATAGTATTGTGTTCTATATAACTAGATTTTCTATTTCACAATCTCGGACTAGCATGCATAAAGGTTCACGATGAATTGACAGTGTAGTCTCAAGCATCACACAGTCTAAGTGGATGTTGTACATTGCACTACTCATACACTACTCATCTATCATATACACTACTCTGGGCCGATTTGACTTAGGGCTATCTTACACTATGCATAGGTATCTCCTTGGATGGATAGTCAATCATCCAAGATAACCTACAACATACTAATGTACTAAGTAATTAAACAAGATAGGTATATCCTTCAATGGATAGTCAGTCATCACAGATAACCTATCACCATATAATCTACTAGGTACAAACCTACTCAACTAAGTATGTACATAGGATAAGTATATCCTTCATTGGATAGTCAGACATCCCAAATATCCTATCCTCAAACAATCTACATTCACATAAGTATACTAAACCTCTCCTATATTGGGTAACCTCTCCTAAGAGTAAACATCAACTTCCCTAGTTAAACAAATAACTTAGATAAGAGTGCCTCAAAAGACTCTTGCATTCAATCAAGCCTAATAGAATAATATATAAGCAAACAACATTCTCCTATTATGGAGATAATTACAAACATGTAACAAATAACTAGAAATTGCTTTAATTTATCTTTTCCAAATAACCTCATTTCACTTCCTAAGCACATACAAAAAATGCACTGCAAACAACATAATAACCTCTCTATGCAAAAAATAAAATAATTTTCCAACAACATAAATTCATAGTAAAAGATAGTAGAAGAATATCTCATGCCTTTATTTAGCTTTTTCCCAGATGATGATGACTCAACCTACACTCACAGAAAATTCCAGTGCCTCCACACAGTAGACAATTCCCTCTCAAAACTCTATTTTCCTCACTCAGAAATGAACAATCAGACTAGTAATGGTTGCAACTGATTAAATATATGAAGCTCTAGTAATTCAGTATTGAAAAATATAAATAATGAACTAGACTCAATTCTTAGAATAATACGTTTTTCAAAAAATATGATGAATTCTTAGTCAACAGTAGGATGATTGCTCTCCAAAAAGATAAGCTCTCCAAAGATAAGTATACAAAATAATAAGCAGTGAAGAATGAAGAATTGGGCGGCTATTTATAAAGCCCCAACCCCCATTGAATTCCTTCTAATAAGGCATGTAATTTGACAGCACAAAAATGTGAAATGTTCAACTCAATATGTGGCATGATTTTAATCTCATACTTAGTTTCAATGAAGTGAGTTGATTTCCACTGATTGACAACAAAAACGAGACTATTTCATAATCACATGTTGAAAATGGTGTCAATTGACACCCATAGGTTTATTAAACAGTTGTGGCACTAGTATTTAGGAATGGTGGATTTAGGAGATATCAGAGAAATCATCAATGTTAAAATGAATACACCTTGCCTCCTTTCCAGGTTGCGTTGGATTACTTCTAGCCCAGATTCGACCAGGTCAAATCCATAATGATTTAGGCGCATTGTTTTATTCTTCAGGTGTTTGCACGACTTTCCTAAGCCATGAATGATTTAAATCCAAATTTATCATATTAACTATATTGGCGTGCTTAAGCTAAAGTTAATATGCCCTCTGAAGTTTAGAAAATAATTCGATTTCAATGTTTTAAGCTTGTAAATATATCGCATGATTTAAAAAAATAATGGCGTCTTTCAAAATGCTGATACTTTGGTTATATCGGCCTTCCAATGCAACACTATATGAATTATATATTCAAAACAATTCAATTTTTCAAAGTGGAAATAATAAATATTTATTTGATATGGAAATAATTCGATTTCCATAGTTTAAATGGTAAATATTTTAATAAATAGGAAATAAGTCAATTTCCTATGTTGAGATCAATTTGGAAAATAATTTGATTTTTAAAATTGAGAGATTGATATTAAATTATATATTTTATTATATATATAATTATAGTTTTAAATATATAAAACATATATATATATATTATATATATATATATAATCTTTAATATATAATTACAGATTTATATATATATCGTGAGCCAATCAACATCTCCGATATATATATATATATATATATATATATACATATATATGTATGTGTAAATTGTCAGGCAATAATAATATAATATTATTAATATCCACATAATATAGGTTGTGTGCATATATACATGTATATACATGTATATACCTCTATGTGCACGTATATGTAAGTATACCATATTGACGCATTCGGATGGGCATATCCATCTTCCATCATACTCCTGTATTGATATGTATATACATATGGATATGTGAATATACTATATATATGTCCACTCCCTATTTACTTACACTCATTTACGTTACCATCATAATGATCGTAATACCACAAGACAGATACAAAGATAAACATCACTCACAAAGCATGCGGAAGTAAGAAAGACTCCTAATGCAATCATACAAGCTATGGATGACTTACCTAAAACCCACACAAACTAAATCAGTTCACTCAATCTAGGGTGACGTATGTGTATGCTCAGATAGTTTATTTTACTAGTCACCCAACCAAGCTCCTCTCCCGAGTGATACTTCCCCTCCCCCTGGAGAATGAACATTTACCTGCAACCACTAGAACATAACTTAGCAATCCTTTGTTCACAACAATAAGCAACATATATATAAACATCTTTAAAGTTAAAATAACAATACTTCAATAACCATCTATTCACATATATGCAGTATTTCACCATGAATAACATCAATTGAGATAACATTAAATGAAACAATGTCAAATGAGGTAACATACATATTGATAATAAGGTACAAGCATCTCTAGATTTCACATTACATTCATATTTACCCTATATAGTAATAGTAAATAGTAACCTCACAATTTGGGATGTAACACAATGAAACCACTCTTAGTCTCCACTTGAGGTTGTTCATCCTTTGAACTATTATCATCCTTGCCCTATAACTATCCAACCTCTCCATCATCCTCACTATTAGATACAAACTTGATGCAGTGAACCTTATCCTTACCCATGCAATGATGATTAGGCTCCCAATGCTCTTTGCAATGGTAACACAACTGCTTTCTTCTCAACTCCCTACAATTCTCTTCATCTTGTTTGTTCTTCTTAGGCCACTCTTTCTGAAAAGTTTTTTTATCTTTGTTTTTTTGAGGTATGAAAGGTTTGGATGGAAACTTACTCTTGGGAACTGAATGCTCCATATCATGAGCCCATATCATCGCATCCTACAGGGATTCTAGTTTGAAGGCCTTGATCCACCCATGGAGTGGCTTATAAAGACCCTAAATGAACAACATGATTAGCCTGTGCTCTAACACCTTTGAAACCATAATCGAGAGTCTCTGAAACTCTCTAAAGTAAAGCTTAGGGTCCTTCTGATCAAATCAATCCATCAATTTTTGCGTAAAGTCCAAGTATGATGTGATACTGGCATGTCCCAATGTAACTAGCCCATGATACCACCACTCATGAATCTCACCCTCCAAATGCAAAGTGGCATATTTGATTGCCTTTGACTCCAACATCGAGTTGTGTTGGAAATAAGTGTCCAACTTCTAAACCCATATTCTAGTAGTGCACTTACTAGAACTATCAAATGAGGGGATAGAAAGTTTTCCCACCTTACATTACAAGTCTTGATTCTGAGGGCCCCTATTGTGATCTATGTGTCTATTCCTATATTTTATAGCACAAAAATCGTGTAGGGTCATGGCTACGTGGAACTTGTCTCCAGTGGATTGCTATTCCCTCAAATAATCAATGAAACCCTCACCTTGTGCTTGCTACTCCCGATTACCAGCTGGTCGACCTTCCAAAAACTGAGGCATTCGAGGCCTAGGAGTTACTCTACTAGCTGTCCTAACATGACTATGTGTAGGTATATGTGTATTGCTTCCTTTTGCATTGTTCCCATCATTCTTGTTGCCTCCATCATGTCCATTTGTACCATTGTCACCAGTGTTGTTTCTATCATTCATCAACCGTGTTAGGAGTTTTACTACCTATTGTTGACTTCTAGCAAGGTCATTTAGGATCTGATATGTACTACCCTCAGGTATTTCATGTCTATCACCAATGTTTTCCTCTTTTGATGAATTTGAAGCAAACAAGTCAAAGCCTGTATATTATAATAGGCGTGACCTTTAGGATTTATAGATGACCATGAAACAAAAAACCTATTGAGCCCACTTAATGCATAGGCTAGCAAGAAACCAACTCTGATACCACTATACAATACCTTCCCGGTCAAGGTAGAGTTTTCGATTGTTTTCCTAGTTTGATAGATATTCTATTTAATAAAACTTAGTACAAGAATAGAGGTAGATTGATTGACGCATCCATGAACATGCATAAATAACATTAGCAAGCAAAACTATAATATTTTTGACTTCATACAAGTCTGATTTTTGCAATATACTACGCTCAGAAATTTATATCAGAACATTATAGACTCATAAATTATCTTAGAACTCTATGTCAATATGATTTCAGTAGAATGAACTATAGCCAAGAGGAATATGCTTAAGCAATAGCTATTCAAATCATTACAAAGTATTTCCTAATGCTCATTTATAGTTTTAGTATTCAACTCAAACTCAAAAAATAGAAGCAAATTACAATATTCCTCTAGCCATAAAAATTAGACATATATGGGGGCGACCAAACTTGATATCAACTCGCCATGAATGGAAACAATGAACAACAACAATAGAATGGCATGTTTCCACCTAGTATATTCACACCTTGCAATATGGAACCCAAGTGACTCTCATAAGGACAACAAATGCTCCTAGAAGGGTCACACATAGGTTCTGGACATACAAATCACTAATCTCTTGACCATGCAACAACACTAATTAATACGCCTTTGTTAGGCCTTAGTATCCACTCTAAACTCCATGTTTTGGCTCCTATTTCTCATTCGACTAGAAGACTGTGAAGAGCCCAACTAGCTCCAACTCAAACCCTGTAGTTTTTGCTTATCTTTTTGTGTTTTTTAATTAGCTTTAGAGAAATTCTAGACATAAGTAGAAGGGGCGCGTCCAACATAAAATTGCAAATTAAGTAGAAATTCAAGAATTTCTTGAGCAACTGGTATACTAATTAAGATCTGGAAATACATACAATAAGATTACATACAAAAAACGTACCAGAAAACCTCCAGAATAATTAAATAAGAAAGTACAATGCTTGCTAGCCAAGAAATGCCAAAAATGACAAAATTGCAAGCCAGAGCCTTAGATCTGCTTCCTCCCTCACGATTGTTGGTGAAATGGAGCTGAGTAGGGTGGACACCAATGATGCAACCCATAAACTAGCAGGAAAGGAGGCATTTTAGCCTCTGGCTCCAAACACACCTTCCTAGGAGATCACACCTTGTATAGAGAAAGTACGGTCCTTGCAAGAGAATGGTATGGCTTTGCTGAAAGCTGGATAAACTACTGAAGATTGCACCTTTGATGAAGGAACCCTCTCCCTTATTGAAAATAGGTAAAATGTTGAATAGAAACTCAGATGCAAGCACAAAAGAACTTTTGGATGAATCTCCCACAATGGCAATCATTCAACTAGTGTCTCACAGTCTCACAATCACAGATTCAGTGAAGAATTTTCGCTCTTCAATGAAGGTTTTCCTGAAACCCTTGTCCTCAGAAAAAATCATAGAGAAGAATAAAAGTTGCAATGTCAAAGGATAATTAGATAATTAGGTCGACTTGCAACCCTTTGCTTATATCTCCTCAAAGGCACGTTTTCCCAAGAAAGTACGACTTTTGCCATTTAAAATGCATTTAAATGTATTTTAATCCATTTCAATAGTTTGGCACACTTTTTGCCTTTAAGTGATTTAAATATCACTTTATCAAGTATTTAAGTGGTGTTTAACTTTATAAAGTCAATTTGACTTTATAATAAATCATTAAGTTAAATGATTAACTTAACCACAAAATTAAGTGTAACTCCCTCCAAACTCAGTATTTCTCTGTGCCATCAAAAGCTGGTGAAAACTGTGCTACAGATGCCTGCACTGAATCCACAACTAGAATTAAGGAGTGGGAATGATAATACCCACCAAAAATGGCCACTGACCCCCTAACCAAATCCTGTTAGCCTACGAGGGTCCAAGAAATAGGTTAACTCAACTACTCCTGATACTGACTAGAATGGGGACATTACAAAGAAAAACCCTCACATGGCTACTAAGTGTTGTTTTAGACTGATATATGGTGAAATGTTGGCCTAGGTAGAGTGTCATGACCTTGTTTATGGAGGTCGACCTTGCATATAGAAACTATGAACCCTAACGCCACCAATAGAACCTTCTTTTCCCTTTTCTAAAGTTGTCGACTTCTTTCATGACTCCATAATAACTTAAAAACTAAATGTTAAGTTCAAGAAAAGATAGCAAACAACTTACCATAATGATATCAGATATTCTTCAAACCCTTCCACAATCTAGACTGAAAATATATTACCGATTTGCAACAATTTTGTCTCTGAAAGAGAATCACAAAATTGCCTTATCATCGAAGTAGAAGACCCAAGTGATCTCCTCAACGCTCCAGCTAGGGTGGAATTGATTCACCATCAAAACCAAATTTCCCTAGGGTTCTCCAACCCCAAGATCAAGAAGCTTCAAGAGCTCTCCGAATGAAAAGTGAGAAAATAACAAGCATAAAGTGAAAATGAGTCTCCAAGAACCCTTTTATAATTCCCACTTTAATTTCCCGCTCAAATAATATAAAGCAAATTTATAAAGTCTTCTTTTAATATTTCACTTAAATTCACTTACTAAAATATTTTAATAATCACTTAACATTACCTTTTAACTTTTAGTTTTTCCGTCAGGTAATATTAAATAATTAAATAAATGAATTCCCCTGATTTTCCTTTAGCCTTAGAGAATTATAAAGGCTAAACTAGCATCTTGGGTGATCACATAGAAGGGGACATAACAAAATTAATGGGCACAAAGACTTTAGTAAATTGAAATTAATGAATTACATACAAAACCACAATCTCTAGTTTCAAGAAAACTTACTATACAAAGCTTGCAAGCTTAGTAAAAGCAATTTAATTTACATCAACACACATACATTATAAGCTAAACATGTTAGTTGCACTCAAATTTGCAATGAATAACCCAACACTGATTGTTACAAAGATTTTATAAATATTATGCAATATTCGACTCATAAATATGCAATAACATAGAACATCTCAACAAAAAATTAGAAGCAAGATAAGCATTGCTAAATTTTATTGAATACATATATGTTTTTTTGATATATAAATTAGGCACAAAGGGGGTCCAATCCCAAATACAATGTTTAACTTAGCATTAGGGGAGAGGAGCCGATACGTAGGCGGGGGCCCAAATGTGCAATGGGACATGCGCTCGTTGGGGCCCACACCTATACACCAGTCCTCCACAACATAAGCTTACTTTCATCCATAGATAGGCTTGATCACATCAAACATAAATTAGATATAAAATGCACACAAGTTAGCATTAATTTAAAAACTTAACAAGTACATGCTGGCAGCCAAACATGATGAAGTGTATCCAACTTGTATCTGACATATAACAAGTACCATTCCAACATGGAATAAAAACAGCCCAAACATTAAGACATGCACCCTTCCCCATAAACTATTAAACCCAACTTTCGCACCAATGTAGGCGTCACTTTCACATTAGTCACAACTACAAAAAATAAACAAGGTGCCAAGTCAACAACTTGGAAACCCATCCGACCCATCTTTGACCGACTGGCGAACCCATTACAAGATTGTTTCCCATCGTAGCATAACCAAACCAACACGCAAATGCATTTGCCTGTCCTATCTACCATGAGATCTACAACACGTATCAGCTTCCATCTGTCCCATCTTGCCAAGTAGGGTGCGCACATAGTGGAGCCAAATGCAAAAATACCACCTGCATCCATTTAACACTCTTCTAAGGCCGCCATTATTCAAAACAAAAACATGGAAACAATTTCAAACAATCCACCAAACCAATCAAGTCGAGAATTAAAGGCTGAAATCAATCAAATCTCCAATTCATACAAAATAGAACTCAAATTCAAAAGATGAAAGCAATTTATTTCACCACACCAAACAACCATCAATCAAATTCAAATAATTCCCAATTCAAATAGCCGTGAAAACCAACAAGCATTTAGTTATTCTGCAGTGAGCGACATAAGAAAAGGAGGAGTGACAAGCACAAAATTGAACGAGTTAACATCAAGGGGAGGCAACAGCTCAAATTCCAGAGCACCAGCATCTATATTGTACCAGGTTTTCCTTTTCACACTTGTTCTTCATTACAACCATTAACATCACCCATATTGATCTTCATTACACCCATTATTCTCATATTATATGTTTCTTTATGTATTGGTAGGGTTTATATTGCAAATATTGCAATCATAGGTTAGCATATGTGTTCCATAGGGTTTATAATGCAATATTACAATCATGGTTTACCATTTAAGGCTTTCCCTAGGGTTTATATTGCAAATATTACAGTCATAATTTACCATCTCTGTTTCCCTAGGGTTTATATTGAAAATGTTACAGTCATAGTTTAGCCTTTTTGTTTCAGTAGGGTTTATATTGCAAATATTACACTCATACTTTAACATTTCTATTTGATAGGTTCTGCATTATCATTCACTTTGCTTTTCATGTGTCTCTATGGTTCTGCGTTATCATTCACTCTGCTTATCGTAGTCTCACATCGTAGTCTCATAGGTTCTGCATTATCGTTTCTATGTTACATATTGGTCATGGTTTACCATTTCTGTTTCAATGGTCTTGCATTATCATTCACTCTGATTATCTTATTCTCATAGGTTCTGCATTATCATTCACTCTAGTTATATTATTCTCATAAGTTCTGCATTATCATTGACTCTACTTAGCATAATCTCACAGGTTCTGCATTATCATTCACTCTAGTTATCTTATTCTTCTTTTAGTTCTACATTGTCATTCACTCTGGATATCTTATTCTCATATCTTCTGCATTATCAGTCTCTAAAGTTTCTGTTGTTCAAACATGAGTGTGGTTTTCACTTTGCTGTGCATGAGAATGTTAATGTTGTAAATGCTTAAGAGATATGAGATGTTCTTAAACTCTAACTCCCTTGCATAGCTTGTAATTTTGTGCTTCTTACTCCTCTACTTCCTTATGTCGCTCACTCTAGAATAGATAACTCAAGATAACAAACTCCTGTTACAAAAGATAATCTCAATTGAAATGCAAGAAACTAAAAAGATAACACATACACAAACTAAATAATCTTCTATTCAAGCATCACTCTCTTCATACATATAAAGATAACTGTTAAAGCATTTGTGTTTCATGTTTACCATTTATCTTTCCTAGGTTCTGCATGATCATTTACTTTGGTTATCATATTCTCATATGTTCTACATCACAAACTAAATAATCTTCTATTCAAGCATCTCTCTTCATACATATAAAGATAACTGTTAAAGCATTTGTGTTTCATAGTTTACCATTTATCTTTCCTAGGTTTTGCATTATCATTTACTCTAGTTATCATATTCTCATATGTTTTGCATCACAAACTAAAAGATAACACATACAAAAACTAAATAATCTTTTGTTCAAGCATCTCTCTCTTCATACATATAAATATAACTGTTAAAGCATTTGTGTTTCATAGTTTACCATTTATCTTTCCTAGGTTCTGCATTATCATTCACTCTGGTTATCATATTCTCATATGTTCTGCATCACAAACTAATTATTCTTCTGTTCAAGCATCACAACACTCTCTTCATACATATATAGATGTATTTCATAGTTTACCATTTATGTTTCATAGGTTATGCATTATCATTGACTTTGCTTATCATATTCTCATATGTTCTGCATTACAAAGTGATTGTTTTTCTGTTCAAGCATCACTGTTTTGATTATAATTATTCTGTGTAGATGGCCAAGGGCAATGTAGTGGTGACCCATATTGGGAACAAAAAAAAGAAAAGAGCCACGACAAGGTTGCCTGTCGAGAAACGAGGATGCAGATTCCCCCCTGAAATAGATCATGTTGCACAAGTAGATGAGGTTTCTACTCCTCAAATACCGCAGATTGAGGTTACTACACCTCAAATACCGCAAAAGGTAAAATAAATACAAAATTTGTGGTCTGAGGATGACATGAAAAGGGCACTCTATGACATTGAAGAGAATGACATGTCGATAAGGGGGGCTTCCAAAAAGTGGTCAATCCCAACAACAAAACTGTCCAAATGGCTAGGGGGTCTAACAACAACTTCCAAGAAAGGTCCGCCAACAGTCCTCACAGAAGAGGAAGAAAATCGCATTGTGGAATGGTGCGAGCAAATGGCTGATATTGGTCATGGTCTTAAGATAGTCAATCTTAAGTCTGAGATTGCTCGAATATGTCAAAATAGGCTAAACCCTTTCACCAATGGCTTCCCAGGGAAGTCCTGGTGGACAGGCTTCAAGCACAAACATCCTCAACTCGCATTACGAACTGCTGAAGGCCTAGACAAAGATAGGGCATTCAATCTTAGACCTGATGTTGTAGATGCATTCTACTATTTGCAGCATACAAAGCCATGCCATATGGTCCTGATCGCATATGGAATTGTGATGAAACTAGCATCCAAGCAGGAAAAAATGGGTCCATGAAGGTGCTCGTAAGAAAAGGTAGCAGGAATGTCTCTTACATTATCCCAAAGAGCCGTGAATGGATAACCATTCTATGTTGTGTCAATGCTGCCGGACAGAGCATTCCAGGATTCTACTTGTTCAAGGGGAGTGTGAACATAGATAATTACATCATAGATTGTGAACCAAGTGCTTGCATGGCATCCCAGCCACATGCATGGATGACCAAAGAATTTTTCATAGATTGGTTGACCCACTTCAAAACCTCGATTCTAGGCAGTGTCTCACCCACGAACAGGGTATTGCTGATCTTTGACAGCCATGGAAGCCACGTAGCACTCAAAACCATCCAGGAAGCAAGAGATATCGGTATAGATTTGTTAACATTGCCATCACACACATCACATAAGCTACAACCATTGGATGTGAGTGTGTTTGCACCTTTCAAAGCTTACTTCAAATCAGAACGTGCAAAATTTTTGTCAAGGTTTCCAAACATTGAAGTGAGGAGGAGAGAACTTGAAATGTTAGGCAACAAAGCAATGAAAAGAGATTTGATAGTTGACAACATCAAGGCTGGCTTTAAAAGGACTGGTATATGGCCGCTGAATCCTGATGCACTTGTCAACGACATGCATCCCAGTGAGACATTTGTGTTCGGTGAGGATGCTGACGCAGTTGAAAACATTCTCAGCCTTTCTGGACTTGGTGTGTCAAGTGATGATGTCACAGTATTGCAGTCCACTCTTCCAGATGGAAACATGCATCTTGCAACATAAACACAACACTCACCTGATACATGTCTTGTTGAATCAGTTGCACAAGTGGTGGTTAATGAACACACCCCTCCCATGGTGGACAGGGTCGTTGATCAATTCAGTGAAAGAAGCCAACCATCCTAGTTGGTTGAGGGAGCAATGAACTTGGGCATTGATTTGGAAGTCCTAGAACAACAAGATACCTATACTTTTCCATCACCACCACCAGAAATTGACCTTTCTCAAGTTGTCCATTACTATGCTCCTTCTTGCAATTCAAATTTACAAGCCAATGAAGATGTACCATAGGGCTCACAGGTAGTCGAGGAGGTCATTGGCAAAAATTCAGATGGGACATAAGAAACACAAACAATTCCACACATCAACAAGTTCCTCAAGTTGCCTATGCACACTGTCCGTCAAATGAAATCCAAAGCAGGTGCAATTCAGATTAGTAGACAGTCTCAATTGTTGACAACAAATGACTACATGAGGCTGTTAATGGAGCAAGAGCAAAGGAAGAAAGAGGTGGAGGAGATAAAAGCAAGAAAGAGACAACAGAATGCAGAGAAAAGGGAAGCAAGAATTGTGGCAGCGGAGTTGAAGGAGAGTGCCAAAATTGAGAAGGACATACTGCGAAAAGAAAAAGAGCAGCAAAAATTACAACAAAAAAAGGATAGAGATGAAAAAAAGGAGCAAGAGAGGCTTCACAAGGAACAAGACCGAAAGGAAAAAGAGATTGAGGAGGCACAGAGGGCTTTACAGAGAGAGAGGCAGTTAAGGAACACTTCTAATCTGTTGTCTCAAAGTAATGGAGCCTTCCGTGATATTCTCAACATTAATATCCCTCAGTTCTCCACGACAATGAATTATTCAAGCCTCTCCCAATCTGACTTCAGGGGCAGTCAATATCCATATCAATTTGGCACTTGGGATGTACAAATTTCTTCACCACCGCCCCCAACACATGTCACTTGCACCCAATTTACCACTCCAAGTCCCACGGATGAATGCAGCAATCCCCGTCGACTGGAAGGGGACAAGAACATGACAATTGGCACCCCAACTAGCCAAGATCCTTTTCACAACAGCAGTAGCTAGATTACAAATGCTAGTTTCATAGACTTTAGAAGTATTGATATTTACAAATGCACCGAAATTGTGGACAGTTGTAATTTTTTGATAAGTACAGATTGACCGTTATTGTTTTGTTTTGTGAAGTAATCTGATCAGATTCGAAAAAGTGTTGTATGTAATTTGCAATGTATGCTTCTTCATTGACATTTTTAAATATATGAGAATTACAGATGCATCATTTTTGTTTTGATTTGCAATGTATTAGGATCATATTGCAATGTGTGTTCTATGTAATTTGCAATGTGTCATTGTTTTTGTTTCAAATGTTTGCTTCTTCATTGACATTTTGTC
Source organism: Sequoiadendron giganteum (assembly GCA_007115665.2). Taxonomy (NCBI): domain Eukaryota; kingdom Viridiplantae; phylum Streptophyta; class Pinopsida; order Cupressales; family Cupressaceae; genus Sequoiadendron; species Sequoiadendron giganteum. The sequence goes on from CM021110.1 coordinate 171,186,577, forward strand.
ATTTTCTATTCCTTTTTCCAAATAATTTGCCGCGTGGAAGGTCCAACTTTGTCCACGCGTGGAAAAAAATGGAAAAAAGACCCATCGACCGATACAGACGCACCTTGGGTGCCACTACCTGTGTGGCTCAACGTCCGAAGGTGACAACCTTGCCACGTCAACTCCTCCCAGTTCACCACCCTAACAATCCACTACTGAGCATTTATCACTCGCCGCCACTTCCTATTCCTATCTACTATTTGAAATAAATGTTGCCACCTCTCCTAAGCTCCACACCACCCCACGTTTACATAGACATATCCATATGTATAGACATATCCATATGCATAGACATATCCATATGTATATGCATACATATACATATACATATGCATATACATATTTATATGTATATGTATGCATATACCTATGCATATGTCTATGCATATGGATATGTATATGCATGCATATACATATACATATGCATAGACATATGCATAGGTATATGCATACATATACATAGACATATGCATATGCATATACATACGTATATGTATATGTATGTAGATATGTATATGCATATACATATGTATATGTATATAGATATATGTATATGTATATGCATATACATATCTATATACATATACATATGCATATGCAAATACATATCTACATACATATGCGTTTATTTCAAAACGAACTGCATTGAATGCTCCCAGTGCCTTATTCTTCTCACCATTCAACTAGCCTTTCATTTACCTGAGTAAACATTCCATCTTCACTTGCTTGCTAGTACTTGCTCGTTCTGTCATCTGCAACCTTTGCTGTCTCACCACAACCTGCAATGCTCGGAGACCATATCGTGTTTGGGTAGAAGCCGATACGAAGATGGGTAGATGCCAATTACCGAACGTCACCAACAGCTCCACTTCCGCCATGCAAGCAACGAACGAGTTCCTCACCACCATGAACGGGTTCCATATACATATGTATATATATATGCATACATCCACATACATATACTGTATATGTATATATATATGCATACATACACATACATATACATATGTATATGCATACATATGCATATACATATGCATACGTATATAGATATGTATATGTATATGCATATGCATACATATACATATATGTATGCATATGTATACACATATACATATTTGTATACAATTAAGTTGTGCAACTATTCTATCTTTTTCAGGTGTCATTGATGAATTTGGGGGTGTTAAATTTTACATAGGAGATGGCAACCTATGTTGCACAGGTCCACAACTCCATTCGAATTGTGAAGTGTTGCATAGGTAACCATGACAAGCCTTCACAAAACCAAGTTCCCTAAGTCATTCAAATATAGAGCTATGGTAATCTATGTGAAGTGCTACATAGGCCACACATGTATATACATAAAACATAGACATACAAATATAAATATAGGTTATGCTTTATCAATTCAATCAGCTGAGCAATACAGACATGTTTTAGGGAGACTTGATTTTATGAATGCTCATTTGATGGCAACCTATGTTGCACGGGTCCACAACTCCATTTGAATTGTGAAGTGTTGCATAGGGAACCATGACAAGCCTTCACAAAACCAAGTCCCCTAAGTCATTCGAATACAAAGCTATGGTAATCTATGTGAAGTGCTACATAGGCAAGCATGAAAGGCCTTGGGAAAACCAGGTCCCCTAAATACATGTTGTAAGAAAGCTTTAGTGCTCAATATTGATCTATTGTAATACATGTCAATACTTGAAGGTTTTCATGGCTATTTGACTTGGGAATTATTTGAACCTAATTGATGGTTGTTTAGTGTGGTGAAATAAATTGCTGTCCTCTTTTGAATTTGAGTTCTATTTCGTATGAATTGGAGATTTGATTGATTTCAGCCTTTAATTCTTGACTTGATTGGTTTGGTGGATTCTTTGAAATTGTTTCCATGCTTTTGTTTTGAATAATGGCGGCCTTACAGGAGTGTTAAATGGATGTCAGTGGGATATTTGCGTTTGGCTCCAATACATGCGCACCCTACTTGGAAAGATGGGACAGATTGAAGTTGATACGTGTTGTATATCTCATGGTAGACGGGACAGGTGAATGCATTTGCATGTTGGTTTGGTTATGCTATGATGGGAAACATTCTTGTAATGGGTTCGCCAATTGGTCAAAGATGGGTCGGATGGGTTTCAAAGTTGTTGACTTGGCACCTTGCTTAAATTAATGCTAACTTGTGTGCATTTTATATGTGATTTATGTTTGATGTGATCAAACCTATCTATGGATGAATTTTTTTTGACATTGTGGAGGACCGGTGTATAGGTGCACACCATATAAAGTTGACACCCCCAAATTAATCAATGGCACATAGAAAAAATACAATTGTTGCAGGTCTGAATTTATGAATATAGACATATACATACACATACACATAGACATAGACATAAGTGAATTAAACACGACTATAGAGAAGTATAGGAAGAGGCATTGAGTGATAAATGCGACACAGTGGATTGTTAGGGTAGCTGACTGAGAGAAGTAGACGTGGCAAGGTTGTCCACTTAAAACCTCTTCACACATCTATACACACACACATTTACATATAGACATACACATTCACACATACACATTTACATATACAAATACATATTTACATATAGACATAAATATAGACATACACATACACATATACATACACATAAACATAGAAATACACATAGACATACACATAGACATACACATACACATATCCATACACATTTACATATACAAATACATATTTACATATAGACATAAATATAGACATACATACACATATACATACACATAAACATACACATACACATAGACATACACATAGTCATAGACATACACATATCCATACACATACACATAAACATAGACATACACATACACATAGACATACACATACACATAGACATAGACATAGACATATACATATTTACATATCCATACAGATTTACATAGATTTACATAGATTTGCATACACATACACGCAGACATAGACATAGACATAGACATACAGAAACACATACATATATACATATACATAAATATATAGACATATTCATATATATATACATATACATAAACATAAAAATATGTATATGTATATGAATATGTCTATACATATGCATATATATATATATAAGTAAGATGCAAAGAACTTAAGCATATACAAGTTGGATACACTTCATCATGTTTGGCTGCCAGTGGGTAATTGTTTTGTTTCAAAATAATTACAATTATGTGTGCATTTAATATCTGATATACATATCCATATGTCTATGTATATGTGTATGTATATGTCTATCTATGTGTCTATGTATATGTCTATGCCTATGTATATGTCTATGTCTATGTTGATGAAGCAAAACCTAAAAAAAATAGAACACCCCCCATATATTTCCAAGACACAAAATTAAGGTACAATAATTGGATGACTAATATGATGGAAAATAACCAATGCAAAAGATAACACCTCCAAAATAACCAATGGAACCTAAGAAAAGATAGAAACATTTGCATTATAGACTTATTGAAGGATATGGGTTTTTTTTTCATTTAAATGTTATTGGTCCATGTGGCCTACCATGTGGACAGTGTGATTTTGGGTGCATACGTATCAGCTCCTCTCCCCTAATATGTAAGCGGGGGCCCTAATGTGCATGGGCCATGCGCTCGTTGGGGCCCACACCTATACGCTGGTCCTCCACAACGTAAGGTTAATTTCATCCATAGATAGGCTTGATCACATCAAACATAAATCATATAAAAAATTGATAGAGCATTACCCAAAATCAGAATCAATGATAATGCAAAACCTATAAGATTGATTCTAATGGATGAACAAACTAACCATCCATCTATACCATAGCGTTGTTCGAAGTTATATATACATTTGTTAATGTTGTATGAAATTATATTTCAGTATCTATATAAGAAATGGTTATAGCATAAGTAGGAGTCAACCATCATCATAGTTAGTTGTAAGGGAGAGGGGCCGATATTTATAGTCACTTTAATTGAACAACAAACAAAGCGTACATCCAATTAGGTTGTATATATACACATATACATATATGCATATGTATATATGCATATGCAATGCATTTTGGATGGAGAGTGTAACGAATGTAAGGTATAATGCATAGCTTAAGGGAGAGTGTGATGGTGTTTTTGTTTCAAATTATGCATGTTCCATCCATTCGCTCCACTCTACATCTAAAACAACTTCATTTTTTGTTTGCATATGCATATATACATATACATGTACATATGCATATATACATATACATGTACATATGCATATATGTATATACAATTACATATGTATATGTATGCACATACATATGCATATACATATACATATCAAATATTGATAAAAAGTGTAAGAACAAAATCATACATGTAAGATTGAGTGTAACTGATGAACAAACTAACCATGCATCTAATTGAAGTGATTTCAAATGAACAAGGGTCTTATGTTATACATTTAAGTTTGAAGTCTCTTAGACAGATTAGACTTATTTCACCATAAGTCCACAATTGTAAATCTTATATCCTGAGGTGATGAAGGGCAGGTTTGCAAGGAAAGAAAAATTGCATGTTATAGTATGACATCAAGAAATCATACTCTTAGAAATAATTGAATAATACAAACTGAAACAACAATGTTATACTTGTAAGAGTAAGAGCTATCAAGAAGAAGAGATTGAATAAGGATGAGTTTGATTCAATGGATAAAATATACTTCGATCATGTATAAATGATGTTAATTCTTGCTATCAATTTGAATAATAAGAATGTTAAACAAACATAGATGGGAGAACAATAGTTGCACTAAAGAGGAAAAACGGAATGGATACTAAAAGGACAACATAGAAATAATATTCTAAGGAAAAAAACTATAGATAGGATCCTCTTCATAGCTTTTATTTCTATCACATATGAGAATTGAAACCTATATGCTATGAGATCATATCCTTCTTTAATGAATCTCTAGTGGCCCTTATGGTTTATCGGGGCTTTCTGGTCCTATGTATGTCTAGTTGGTGTAGACATCATCTATTTTTTCCCCCAATTTACTTCCTATGGAGAATAGTTACTAGGCTTTAGTAAGATAGTTGTCTAGATGTATTGAGACACCAATATTTTTGGTTTTCAAGTGTTTCTCTCCTCTATTTGTTTTTGTTTGGGAGGTGGGGGATCAATTTTAAACTCCCATTTAACATTCTTTCACAAAAAATATATATATTTTCTTTTATCTCCTATCTTGTATTGATTATCACATACTCTTGCTTCTTTCAATTATAACAGGTGTACTTAGCTTAGCTATGTTGAGTGTATTTTGGCTATGATTTCGACATCATAGGATGTTAATATTATAGGCTTTTCATTGTTTCTCTCCTCTATTTGTTTTTGTTTGGGAGGTGGCTGATTTTCTGATAACAAAAATTTATGAGCTACATTAATTAAGCAATGCCTATTGTAAAACCATAAATCAAAATACAATCATTTGACTAAAAATGATAATAGTAGCTGAAAATCAAAATCCATTGCAAATGAGCTAAAAGTTGAAATTTCCAATTACAGTCCAGGGTTTGTATGCATCTTTATTTGCTATTTTTAGATGATTTTTTTCCTACTGAATATTCTTATTGGCAATTTGGATCTACTCATTATGTCCTACCACGTGATGACACTAATGACTAATGAGCTGTTGATGGTAAATTCTTATCAAATTCTTTAAAAACTTGTATAGCAATATGTTGTACGAATAAGTGAAACTATTTTAAAAATCAAATCTGAACGAGCACAACATTGCAATGTTGATATAACAATAGTTTTGTAATGCTTATACCCATTATATGAGCATAAGAAAGTATCAATATAGATTCATCGATGAAGACCAAAACATGTATGATGAAGAAACTGACAAGCATGCATGAGCTCAAACATCCAATTTAAATGAGGAACTTGGGCAAGTTGACACTATACTTTCTGATAAAATTGGTACATTGACTTGCAATTCAATGGAGTACTTGAAGTGTTCCATTGCAGGTATTGCATATGGTGGAGGTTTGACAGAGGTGTAAATAGCAATGACATACACATACACATACACATAGTCACATAAACATACACATACACATAGTCACATACACATAGACATAGACATAGACATAGACATAGGCATAGACATACACATAGACATAGACATAGGCATACACATAGACATAGACATAGGCAGACACAGACGTAGACATACACATACACATACACATAGTCACATACAAATAGACATACACATACACATAGTCACATACACAAAGACATAGACATACACATAGTCACATACACATAAACATACACATAGTCACATACACATAGACATACACATACACATAGTCACATAAACATACACATAGAAATACACATAGTCACATACACATACACATACACATACACATACACATACACATAGGTATAGACATACACATAGACATAGACATAGGTAGACACAGACATAGACATAGACATAGACATACACATACACATAGTCATATACAAATAGACATAGACAAGAAGCAAAGTGAATGATAATGCAGAACGTATGAGAATACGAGAAGCAGAGTGAATGATAATGCAGAACCTATGACAAAATGATAAGCAAAGTGAATGATAATGCAAAACCTGTGAGATTATGCTAAGCAGAGTCAATGATAATGTAGAATGTATGAGAATATGAGAAGCAAAGTGAATGATAATGCAGAACCAATGACAAAACGATAAGCAGAGTGAATGATAATGCAAAACCTGTGAGATTATGCTGAGCAGAGTGAATGATAATGCAGAACGTATGAGAATAGGAGAAGCAGAGTGAATGATAATGCAGAACCTATGACAAAATGATAAGTAGAGTGAATGATAATGCATAACCTGTGAGATTATGCTAAGCAGAGTTAATGATAATGCAGAACGTATGAGAATACGAGAAGCAAAGTGTGATAATGCAGAACCTATGACAAAATGATAAGCAGAGTGAATGATAATGCAGAACCTGTGAGATTATGCTAAGTAGAGTCAATGATAATACATAACGTATGAGAATACGAGAAGTAGAGTGAATGATAATGCAGAACCTATGAGAAAACGACAAGCAGAGTGAATGATAATGTAAAACCTATGAGATTATGCTAAGCAGAGTGAATGATAATGCAGAACCTGTGAGAATACGATATGCAAAGTCAATGTCAATGCAAATCCTATGAGAATAGGAAAACCCTAAACTATGACTATAAAATTTACAAAATAAACCCTACCAAAACATAAATGCTAAACTATGTGTGCTATATTCTCAAAATAAACCCTACTGAAAGAGAAATGAGGTAAATATGAGCGTAATATTTGTAATATAAACCCTACAGAGCAAAACCCATATAAAGAACGAACATTATTACATGTCGAAAGAAGAAAACAACCAACTGCATTAATATATTTAATATAAATAGAGCGATGCTTGAACAGAAGATTAATTTCCAAAGATTTAGTGTGTTTATGAACACAAATAATGCAGTGTTCATAAACACTAAACTTCAAAAAAATAAACGAAATCTGCAACACTAAAAAACCGATAAAACAAAGTGAAATTGCAAACCAAACACAAACAGAAGAACAATGGCCAGCCTTAGTGAGCAAGCTCACTTGGGTCGAACACGCGATGAACCCCTTCCTTGCTTGTGGTGACCTTCATGGCAGCGAGGAACCCGTTCGTTGCTTGCATGGTGGAAGTGGAGCTGCTGGCAACATTCAGTAACTGGCGTCTACCCGTCCCCGTATTGGCTTCTACTCAAACACGATATGGTCTCTGAGCATTGCAGGTTGTGGTGAGAGTGCGAAGGTTGCAGACGATGAAACGAGCAGGTACTGACGAAGAAGTGAAGATGGAATGTTTCCTCGGGAAATGAAAGGCTGGTTGAATGGCGAGAAGAGCAAGGCACTGGGAGCATTCAATGCAGTTCGTTTCAGAATAAACGCGGGGTGGCGTGGAGCTTAGGAGAGGTGGTAACATTTATTTCAGATAGTAGATAGGAATAGAAAGTGGCGACGAGTGATAAATGCTCAGTAGTGGATTGTTAGGGTGGTGGACTGGGAGGAGTTGACGTGGCAAGGCTGTCACCTTCGGACGCCAAGCCACACAGGCAGTGGCACCTGAGGTGCGTCTATATCGGTCAACGGGTCCTTTTTCTATTTTTTTCGACATGTGGACAAAATTGGACCTTCCACGTGGCAAATTATTTAAAAAAAAAAAAAAAAACAATAATTTATTGTTTAATTAACCTTTTTCTCTAATGGGTTATTTTTAAAAAATGCGATTGGTCCACGTGGCCTGCCAATTAGACCCTGTAGTTTTGGGTGCTTACGTATCGGCTCCTCTCCCCTATAGCCATTTCAAAATTGCAAAATTACAAATGTGATAAAATCAACACCTAACCACCTTGCCACTATTTGTCATCTCCCTCAGCAACTTCCCCATCGCCATCACCCAACTACCTGATCATCTCTTCTCCACCCAAGGCTGTCGGGAGGGCCAAGACCTCCGTCCTAACAACTAAATTATTATCCCCTATTATCTCCTTGAGGAGGGCAATATTCATAGCCACCTCAACCATGCAAGCGTCCTAGTTTTCCCCAACACTCTAGAGCAAAAAAGGTATCCACAAGCCATTGATGTGGAGGGATAGTGGGGCCACATTTTGCTTGTAGGTCTCAAACCCAAACCCACCTCAACCATATCCAAATAAAATTCAATTGCTTCCTACCACGTTGCTTGGACCAGATGCCTCATCAGGAATCGTACCACTGCAATCTCCTCCCTCACATGGAGAAGCCATGCCATAAACATGGAAGCTATATCCAAATTGACCCTGAAGTGGTAGGTCGACAAAAAAAAAAATTGGCTCCCAAAATGCACTTTTTCGCCCCCAGAGTCTCCTTGTCCATGGTGTTGAAAACCTTCTTTAGCCAGACATCTAAAATAGAACCCTAAAAGGCCATTTGTTGCTCCTTGGTGCCTAAACAAATGGTTGTATCCATTTTCATTTGGGTTTGGCATTAGGCTCCACTTCTATTTTAATACATTGACTACCGCCATCCACACCATGGAGTAAATATTACTATTGAAATAGCATTAAATCCTCTCGAAAGCCTACAAACCTCCATCGTTCGCTTGTGGGGGATCATCTGTATTGACCACTGGTGTCTTGTTGTGTTCTTTCACGATAATAATTGCACTTTTTGATAAACGGTTAGCTTCAATATTCCTTTCTCTATATATGTGAGATATTTTAAAATCATCCAAATCAACTAAGCCATCTAAGATTCGACTTGGCCATTTATTCAACTTCCAATTGGGGTTTCTATTCTCCTTATCACATTGATGATGATCATAGATTCTCCTTCTAGTTGGATCTTCCTCATACCCATTCATTTTAAAAGGCTAATTCCTATCCAAGCAACTTGGATTTCTGCTTCATTGTTTGTTTCGTCCATCAATTTTTTTTCCCATTTTACTAGCCACTTCCCATTGTGGTCCCTTACTATGCATCCCATGCTTGATGAGCCCGGGTTGCCTTGAGTTACTCTATCAAAGTTCACTTTGACCCATCCTACATCCGTCGAATACCATTTAATGTCCACTCTTGGGTTAGTGTGGAGATCATCCTTCTGGACCCCATAAACAAGGGTTGAATACATATATTTAATACTATTAACTAATAAACTAAATTAAATGTCAAGGGTATTTATTTATAAGCATTTACAATATGTTGTATAAAGAATAATAAAAAATCTAAATACAACTTCTACAATATCAATAGATCACTTGCATGCAAAACAATATTTATTACAATATTCTATTCACTAACACTAAACCCTAACTCAACCAATCTTCAAAAGATTCTTAATAAGGATAATTGTAAACCAATGATAGACCTTCTAGAAGGTTGTTTGAAAATATCCAGTCTATAAATAGACACTAAAATAAATTTAGAATATGCACATCTTCTTGAAAACAATGATGGCTATAAATATCACATTCGCTAAATACAATGAATTAGGCATTTGACTCCTAATAATGATTCTAATTAAGTTCTTCCACTTTGACCTTGGCAACTTCTCTAAAGACATCATGAAACCTTGACATTCTAATCCTTATGAATCTAAAAATCTTCTATATCAATTGTGCATCAAAGCTGAACCAAAAGTTTGCAACCTTGAGAACTCTAAAACACTACTATCTATCTTCCATCATTTCTATAAACTTTGCAACATCAAACTTCTATAACATTCCCCTTCGATGAACTTTAGACAACGGACCTTGAAACCTTCCAAATGAGGAAGAAAAACTTCTCATAATTTTTCTAAAAACTGATATGACACAAAACACTTGAATTCCTAGAAATATGTGAAATACCTTGAAGAAATACTTCTTCAAACTTGCCTTTGCACTGTTGATTTTTGCAAAATACTTAGCTGAAAAGATAAAAAAGTTAATTCAATTTCAAAGAAGGGAAACTAGGATTTAAAGATACCAAAATAGAAACTTGAAAGTTAGTATAAAAACCATAGGTGTTATCCTTATTGAAAACCTTAATTTTTTTAATAAAACACTTTTGATAAAAGTGAAGCCCTCGATGATTATCCATTGAAATCATAAACAATTTGATGACAATTGATGAAAAACTCTTTGAAATGAAAAGACACAGCTAAATACATTGTGAAAACTACCTACTAATGATGAAAAACTTGCTATAGTCAAGCACCTCAGATGAAGAACACAATTGTGAATGCAGTTGATTTTTGTTATTTTGTTGTTGCTTGCCAAAAATGATTACTCTGCTAGTTAGGAACCCTACTAATGAAAATTTGATAGAAAACAATTAAGGATGAAGGTTTAATTTATGCACAAAAAAATGTTACTTTTGAGCACCCTATCTTCTATAAATATTTTCCCTGCTATTTAAACTGACTTTCAATTGTTTTGGTTGCTACCCCTAAATAGGATAGTTCTATATTTAAGAAAGACCAGACATCTCTTGAATGGATACACTCCTCTATAAGTAGCTTGCAGCTCTTTAAATTTGGCTTGCCCTCTTTACTAGGCATGCCTTACAATAGAATCTACACACTTTTTGATAAAACTTGCAATTTCCTTTTATAGAGCACACTTATACATAGAATTTTAGACCTTTGACTTCCTGATTTTGCATTTACACTTACAGGGATGCAACTAACAATGTCTTTGTAGAGTTTAATTTTGAAAAATATGTCTGTTCTTATATAGGCACAACCCTGATAAGGTGTTTGCATGATTTTGAAAATTGGAAATCTACCTCCCATTATAGATGCACCTATTATAGATGATTTACAACTTCTAAAATCCTAAATTTTTTATTGTGTTGCTTTGCACATGTCTATCAACATCTATGCAAGTTTTGTCAACGTCGAATTCTCTACTTTTCTATTATCTAGCCTATAACATGATATGGATTTGCTGATTGAAACTAAAATCATCGATTTCCTTTATATTGGTGTGCCCCAGTGTCCTATCTATTATCTAAGAATCTAGCAGTGCTCGATCCACAGATAACCCCCCTACAAAACTGGTTTGTTTCCTAGGTCTATGTGTTTCAAGCACGCAAAATGAGGCAATCTCAAATTTCCCTTGAGGTGTAGTCCCCGAACTCACCTAGTCCACGTGATTGACATTGACTCGACTTTTGAGATGAAAGTCCTTGTAACTCCTCTCTACTAGGAGTTAGTCTTTTTTCAGTCTTTGGTGCAAGGGCGCTAAAAATCAACGCCATTGCACTTAATCCTTGGTGCAAAGGCGCTGATTTTTAGTGCCCTCACACCTGCCTTAAGATTTCATTTTTAACTTTTGGTGCAAAGGCGGTGAATTCCACCACTCTTGCACCCAACCTTTATTTTGGTATGAGTGCAAAAGCAGTAAAATTCACTGCCTTTGCACCTATTTTCCAGTTGAGTTAAGTCATTAGTGGCACATTTAATGCGCGCCTTTTAAGTTTTTAACATCATTTCTAAGCTTGATTTAAGGGTCATTTTTTTGATGTTAACTTTCTATTCCTCTACTCCCATCACACTATACTCTTTTTGCTTTCCTTCCTCGAGTTTGGAGGTCTATTTTCAGCGCTAGCCCATCGATTTCACATCAAGGTTTTGCACCATTAGTCTGTGTGTTCGCGTTTTTGTTGAGGTATGTCGGCATCCTTTCTTTTCTTTTTTAGGTCTTTCCTTTTTCCTTCTTTCGCCATTTTCTTCCATTGAGTTCATAAATAAAAATCATCATTTGAATCTTTGATTCAATGTTTATCTTCGCAGCTAGTGTTTGTAAAAATCCTACTTTTGTTTTTAGCTTGCCTTTTTGTTTTTCATTTCCAAGTTTTATCTTCTCCGTATATATCTTGTCTTAATCTCTTTAAAATACGCCAGTTGATCAATCTCCTAAAACTTTGAAATCCCTAATGCCTAACACATTTTCCTACATGGTGTCATGGTGGTGAATTTCATCGCCATGACACAAAAAGCCAAAAAAATTCTAAATGTCACCACCATGACACCCAGAGTGTCACCCAACACTTTGGTGCTCAAGTGCTGATTTTCAGCACCTTGACACCAAAATCTGCATTTTTCCTCTAACACGCAAACCTTGCAATTTCTTTGCTCTAGCATTCACATCGTCATTCACGCTCTATTTTTTGTGCCCTATTGCCAAAACGGAGTTGCTCTAAATCATCTTGCTCACTTCACGCTTCCCCATGTTGCATATTTTTCCTGACACCAGTTGATCCACCATTCTTGCAGTTACCTTCAAAATTAAGTAGGTGGTCTTCAAAGATGATAAAGCATCAATCTCAACCTCCCTAGATGACAGCTCAAACACATCCATCATCTCCTAGGGAAAAAGGAAAGATGAAGTACAAATACCAAGGTGTTTTCCTGCCAACTGTGGTGATATCTAAAGTAGACGAAATCAAAGATACTGAGATCGGTCACCAAAATCTAGAGGATTTCATAAAAAGGATTCAACAAAAGCCATGGGATGAAAATATAAAGGAAATTTTCCATAGTAATCTCCACCTAGTATCTACTTTTCCAACTTCTGCTCATCATACAAAATTTGTGCTTCAAGTTGCAACCCACTATATTCGAGAAAATAGAACTGTAAGAGATTTTGCGGGTCAATTTATGATGAGGCTTGATGGTGAATTCCTTGATATTGTTTTCAAGGTTCCACACATGGAAAAATATACACCTATCACAATTTAGAAGGCTCGAGATATTTTTGACAATGATTTAGTTAGGGCTAAAACACTAATCAACACTCAATGGTTGAAAACTCCTAGACATGTCATATCTAGATGGCCTAAAGGACTTCATCGGGGTGATTTCAAAGAGGATGTGAGAGATATGATCACTCTTCTAAGCAAAGTAAAAGGCTTGCCTGATCTTCTCATTTCCAAGACTGGATGTATGAATACATCTGTATAATCAAAAGAAAGTACATATTGACTGGGGAACACAGATCAACGATGAAATCCACGAGCAACTGATCAATGTGCCCACCACTTTGAAGTTCTACATGACTTCTTATTTGGTGTATGTAGCTACAGTAATGAGGCAATACCCAAGCTTGTCTACCAAGGGGAACAAACACTTTGTTTCGGTGTATGACTATTACTACCAATTAAATCTGAGAGAAAGATTCCATCACTTTAGAAGGGTTAGAGATGCTTTCTTCGCACCTTTGTTTGTCACTTTTGATCCTACTCTAGAAAAGAAGAGAATATCAGATGAGGCTTACAAATCAGTCAACAAGGTTGGTTGTGTCTTTCTACAATTCCCAACCTTCACCTACATAAGAGTGGGTTGTTTCACTAGGTGCCCCTACATGCTACCCAGGTATCCCTCAGACAAATGGATTCTCATGGAGTTGTGCAGATAGTTGATTTTCGTACACAAGGAATGACAGAGGATCCACAAGCCACGATTCAAATTTTCCCTAACCATTGGAAGGTACACTATCAAAAGTGTACAAAAGGCCAAGAATGTTGCAACAGATATGCAGATAATGACTATCAAGACCTATAGGTATAGGCGTGACATTGACTATCAAGATCTAAAAAGAAGACTCAAGAAAGGTCATCATCATGTTTATCATTTTGAAGACATATGGGTAGAATGTAGAGATAAGGAAGATGTCCGTAGAATTGATTATTGTAGGCTGACGGTTGATCAAATTAGAGCCCTTGGCGTGGCTGATTTACCTAAAGACTTCACAGATCCTGGTGACATCCTGAATTCTACTTATGATAGGGATGAAATTGCCAATAAGCCTTTACCTCTAGTTATCAAATTAAAGCCTTCAAAACCAATTCAGAAGAAGAACCTCCCAAGGAAAAATCGAGCCCATGATAGGAACTCCGCACCAAAGATAAGCACGCTACTACTCCCTCTTCATATTGGAAAGGTCCAAGAATCAAATCACCATAGGAAAGGGTACTACACAAACTATTGATGAACAAGAAGCAATAATATCTAAAACACCACATTCAGAAGGTAAGGAACTTGCTTCCAAAGAATTATCCTTAGAAGAGGAAGGAGGAGATACAAAGTTTGAATCTGAAGAATCTGAAGAAGAAGAGTCTAAGAAAACACAGTCTAATGAAGATGAAGAATCTGAAGAAGAAGTTGAGAAAGATAATGAGGAAGAGCTCAGACATGATGAGAAAATTTTATCCCCTCTTAGAAATGAAACAATAAATATTCCTTCTACATCTTCACCAAGCCATGTCAATATTCATCATACTCCTCCAACACCTAAGACTCTTCTCCCTCCTATTCCTTCTTCTCCTCCTCATGAGTAGAACATATTTCTTCCCCACCTACAATATCAACTGTGTCAGGTTCTTCAACAGTTGTCCAGACACAAACTATTGATGTCCTCTCCAGCTCTCCAACCTCCATACCCAGTTTGTCATCCCCATTTTTGACATTTCTCTTGAAGCTGAATTTAACAGCTTCATGGATGAATCTTTGCAGAATCAACTTGGTGTGCAAGTTACTAGGCCAATAATGACTAACACTGCACCCATAGTCACAATCCTAGTCATTTCTCAGGAAGTCATGGAAACTCAAGAGTTGGCAGTGCCAACAGACACATACACTTCTTCTCTCCCTCCTTGGTTGGTCTCACAAATATCCAAGCAGAAGAAACAAATGATCTCTCTTGATGAGCTCGACCTTGAAGAAATACCTCCACCAAAGATCAAGGGGAAGAAAAAAGCAAAGGTTCTTTCAAGACTTCATATTGATAAAGCCGGTCAAAAGTATGTCAAGGTAGGTTTTCCTCCACAACAAGAAGGTGATGTAGGTATGGAGGATTACACTGTTCAAACAATCCAACTTGGGAAAGTAACCAATGAAAGTGCTAAAGCAAATTCCCAAGTAGTCCTGGATGCTCTGGCAGGAAGGCTCGACAAAATGGAGCAAGCCAAGAATCTATACAAAGAAAATGTTGAGCGCTATGCAAACATCCTAAGGAACATTGCAGGCTCTTCTACTTGAGATACCCAAACTATGACCTTGGTGAATGTTGAAGAATCGACAGTGCAAAAGGAAGAGAAATTTGCATCTAAAGGTAAAGTGTTGTACGATTTCATTGATGAAATTTTAGATCACAATTCACAGGTCATCACTGTACCAGATGAGAAAACTACACATATATCCAAGCTTCAATTGGAGCTTGATAAATAAAAAAATTTACTATCCAAAGAGAAACAAGAAACGGAAAAATGCCTCTCATCATGGTCGCAAATGAAAGAGGCAAAGCTTAGTAAATTGGTGAAGGTTGGGGTTATTCCCGACAAAGATAAATATGTGGAGGTGAAAGAATCACTAAAGCATAGAATACAGGTAATCAAGTCTCTAATTGATGATATTCACCAAGTACAGGAGGATTTTGAAGGATGTCGTGTTCTTCTGATAAATGGAATGGAGGAGTTACAATGCGACCTCCTTGATGACAACCATACCTTTCTCCCCCTCAATGAGATAACACGAGTTTTCAAAGAAGCCCTCATGAAGTAGGTGGATGATAAAGATTTCTCAATTAACACCATGCATAACATATGTGATATACGGCTATCACTTGATTGTATCAAAACACATCTTCAGAGGTGAAAGAAAGTTTGCTCGTTTGCTAGGAAAGTGGTCACCAAAATACACACCCTTGTGGATTACACGATTGGACCAAATGAAGCATTCCTGCAGAAGACTAAAAAGAAGTATGAGGACTTTCATGCCCAGAATAAAGAACAATAGTCTTCTTCTCATCTCCAGTGTTCGCCAATTTTGATGCTCCGTTTTATGCATCTTGTAAATATTTTACATCTTAAAATTTCTTTTGTAAAGTGTAATTACACCAAAAATATGAGATGTAATTTCACATGGATAGTTTACTTGTTGACTTAATCAATATTAGGGTTTCCTATTTTTACTCAACTATTTTCCTAAATTAGCTCTTCCCTCTTTTCTATAAATAAGAGGGAACTCTATTGTAATGTTTACCTTTTAGTATTTTGCAAAGAAGTGTTTCCCTTTCGAATGAACATTGAAACTTTGAGTTCAATTTTGTGAATCTGAATCTAATCAATAAAGAAGAAATTTGCATGCCAGACTTTGTGTTGGAATCAATTCTCTTTTGATTTGAATTAGATTGGTGGTGATTAGTGAATGATATTTGAAGGCCTTCAAGTAATTTATGTAAACTTTGTGTTGCATTCCTTATTTGGATTTACGTTATGTTTGGATACTTTGGTTTAAAGATCTACAAGACTTTGTTCTTGTAATTGTTCATGTTGTTCGAGGACTTGCTACATCTAAGAAGACTTTGTACTTCTAATGTGACAAATGATATGGCTTTCACAGATCCATCATTGAAAAGGCTATGGAATGAATTTTTGCCTTTGTGAGCTTTCCTTTTTCCTTTATTTGTTTATTGTCAATCATATCTGGTATTTCAACGCTTTGCTTTGACAAGATAGAGATATCGGCATTACTGCTCTTTGTTAAGTTTAAAGTTGTTTTGAATCTGAACTTCCAAACCGTGAAGCATTGTAAAACATCTTCTTTGAAAAAAGAGAGAAGCATGAATGTAACACACCCCCCCATTTCGTAAGTGTAGTTTACATTATGTAAATACATTGTTAGTTATTTATAGCTTCTATTAGTAGTAAGAAGGGCGCCTCCCCTTTTTGAGAGGAGAGATTTTATCTACATAGTTGTGGCTGAAGTCTAGGTTGTGTAATCTATTAAAAAGTTGATTACATAATTTTCACCCAACAATTTTTTGGCGACTCCACTAGGGAATGAATCACGCAATCCAAGCCTCACACTTTCAATTGAAGTGAATAAGCTTTCCAGTTTCTTATTGTATCTTATATATTTTACTTTATAAATTTTTATCTTTTTCTGATCTGCATTTTGGTGGACCGAAGTTATAAGCAAGGATTGAGGGCTCAAGGAGTTACAAATCCACTTTTTGAGGAGTTGTTGTAGCGTAATTTTCCATTTACATCTCCACAAGTAAGTCATTGTTGCAATGTATTGTGAGTTACCCTCCACAAAAACATAGATCTCCTCTTCCACCTGTTTGGTCTGTCTACAACAGACATCTAGCTCGGGTACTTGTTGTGCAACCAGTCATGGTCGCACCACTTGTAGGACCATGGAGAAATTCTTTTGGCCCCCTCCATTTGGCTACACCTCTACATGACCTTTTGCGTGTTTCAAGGAAACATCTCCCAAAGTTCACTGGTGATGGAAAACAATATCCTGATGAGCACATCACTGCCTTCTACATCATTTGTGGTGTTCTCGTCATAGAACATGAAGATGTTTCTGTAAGATTGTTCATCGAATCCCTCCAAGGGGTTACTACTGAATGGTTCTACACTCTTTCTAATGCCTCAATCACCAGCTAGATTACTCTTCGAACAAAGTTCGAGGAAAGGTTCAAACCTACTGAAGACATGCATGCTTTGTTATCACAACTTACAACCATGCAGAAGGAGGATCATGAACCCACAAGAGAATTCATGGCTAAATTCAACAAGTTGGTGATGCAAATTCCTCATGACACTAAACCGACGGATCACATCTTGAAGTGCTTTTTCATCAACACACAATTGCCCAAAGTAACTTTCTTCTTACGCAAGGGAAATCTTGCCAATGTTGAAGCAACACAATAATTGGCCACTAGTATTGAAGATGATATGATCCTGGCTGGAGAGATAAGGATTGGCACCAACACCAACAAGAGGATGCAAGCATCGGGATCTTCAGCATTGTTGACAGGTGTTTTATGACCGCACCAACACAGAATAAAGTTTCCCAATGGATACTCTATCCTCTCTTGAACAAAGTATTATGCATGCTAAGATTGCCAAAAATATCATGCATTCAACTCCAAGGTTCCTTATGCAATGAATAGTCTCAGTTGGCTTGATGTGATTTGCTGGTTATTCCAAGGGGACTTATGCAATTGTTTGATCAAAAGAGAAGAACTTGCAGGACACAGATGATTTATCGATGATGCTCAGGTTTCCTAAACTAACCGAGAAAATACTTAAAGCAAAAGGATAGGGATAGAGATTCTAATGTCTACTCCTAAATGTGGGATACGAAGATCAATTCTTGCAAGCTCAAACTAGGTTCTGCTTTGCCTCACTTTAGACAGCCTCTACAGAGCCGGTGCAATCTTCAAAGGAATAATGAAAGATGTTCAAACTACGACCCATGATGCAAATACCATCACAACGATGCCTACCAACACATGAACCACAATTGAAGTTAAGTGAAAAAGTGCTCCAGTTGACCATACAAGGCGAACCCACCATCAGTGAGCCTGCTAGTGGTATGGATAAATAAGCTT
This sequence comes from Sequoiadendron giganteum, assembly GCA_007115665.2. Taxonomy (NCBI): domain Eukaryota; kingdom Viridiplantae; phylum Streptophyta; class Pinopsida; order Cupressales; family Cupressaceae; genus Sequoiadendron; species Sequoiadendron giganteum. The sequence continues at coordinate 171,205,610 of CM021110.1, forward strand.
ACTCAAACTAAACAATGCATTCCACAACTACCAACTACTTGCATGAAATGAAATATACTCTACTTTAATATAATTTAAGATCCTAAGTGAATTGTAAAGATGAGGAAGCCTTGATAGCTACTCATAACGAAAGATGGAATCACCAAGCAATGAGAACTCTTTATATTATGATAGTGTTCACAACAACTCCTTACAAAGCCTTCAAATGGAAAAATTTCTTTCCTCCTCAATCTATGCTATGCTAACTTCTACGCTCTACTCTCTATCTATTCTCTTCTATGCTCTAATCTCTAGTGTCTAGTCTAATCTAATGAATTACAAATGAGGGGGATGCCCCTTTTATAGGAAGCTCATTCCAACGGATGGCTCAGATTCAACTACAAAGAAGCCACTTAAGCCCTAGTCAAGGCTCTGCCCTAAAAACCGCCACAAAGAGGAGTGGGGTAATAAATGAGCACAAAAGATTCTCCACTACTCTGCAAAAACCACCATGAGCAATTAATGCCCACTATCTTCTAGAAGATTCTTGTCCAGGAACGTGTTTCCACTGTTCTTCTCTTTGACTGCAAACTCGATCAATCTGACCAACATAACTTCTACTTCTTGAACTGATATGGCAGGCATGTCCTCAATCTAAAACTCCAAGACTGCGACCTCTTTCTCCCATTTGATGATGATTTTCCTCTGTTATGCCTGCCAATTTTGTTGTGTTAGGAGGAGGCAAGCATATGGATGATACAAAATTGGTGGAGCAAATATTTCACCCGTTTAGCCCTCCTATTGTTTTAATTCTTGGATGCATTTCTCTCTTGTAACTTTCACATTTCTCTAGCCCATTGCCTTGGGCGCATTTAGTCTCTTTTGCATCATGTTCTTAATGTCTTAGACAAATTTTCACTACCCTTTCCCTTTTCCTTGGGAAATTTTTCACCTAACTTCTTCATCTTTACCTTGTCACATGCCTTCCTGAGTTGGGGCATATTAGGTCCTTGTGGAGAAATCCCAACACTTAGCCATTTCTTCCAAAATATTCTTCCTGCAAATGAGACATCATGGAGGAGTTTCAAACATGTAGCTTTTTCCTCTTCCAAAGTGGTAATGTTATCCCGGAGTACTTGTTTCATCACCTCAAGTCCTCGTGCCTTGGCCTCGGTGTTCATCCTACAACAAGAAGAGCATCATAACACATAATATAAATTCACTTCACTTACCTAATTTCCATGTTCCAATTTCCAAGGTCTGATTGATCTCTGAATGCGATAAAGTTCATCATTTTTCTCTAGCAAACTTTTCTTTCTTCATAACTTTTCAACATCTGTGCACCAGGATGCATACCATCTTGATGTTTTCATCTTCTTGCCTAAGCAATCTCATTCACCTATCTTGTCCATCCTCTCTCAGGAGCTTGATGTTTGAATTTCACTTCACCCGAGGGAGTCTTCTTTTATTTTTATGACTTAAACAAAAATCAACCCATCTTGAGCTTAGGCGCACTTGACCCCTTCTGCCTTCTTTTCTATGCCTTAAAAATTTCATCCATCCGAGCCTTAGGAAATTTAGCTCCCCTTAGAAAATTTTATCTATCACAAGCCAGGTGTCCATTTCGAATCATAAGCCAAGACACTCTGTTTTCGAAATTTATTCCCCTTTAGAAAATAATCAAGGCCCTCTTAGAGTTTTTTTTTTTAACTCTAATATTCATGGGTGCGCATGAAGGTGTTCATTTAATTATTTCACCCTTGAAAATATTTTTCCACCAATTTTTATTTTATCCTCTCCAACCTTGGGCGCCTTTGGAAGGGTCTTCCTTGAGTTTCCATGCTTTAGGCAAATTTCCTGACACATTCACCCCTTGGGCACATTTGAAGGCTTGAGCTTTCATTTTTATTCCTTAGAGATTTTTTCATCCACCTTCTTCTTTGGGCGAATTTCACCTTTTGTGCTTCTGTTTCATTCCTTAGAAGAGTTTGAACCTATTTTCTTCCTTGGGTGTATTTGAAGGGTGAAGCTTCAAACTTGAATGCCTTAGAAAATATCCTCAAACAACTCCTTACATGATGGGTGCATTTCATAGGTGGAGCCCTTATTTTGTAACTTAGGGAATTTTCCACACCTCATACCTCATTCAGCTTGGGTGCATTTCACCCAATGAGCTTTCATGTTTGTGCCTTAGAAGAATTTTCCCATCACCTTGCTTGAGGGCGCATTTGAGGTCTTCTAATTTTATTTCCCACGCCTTAGCATATTTCTTCACACCTCCTTCTATCATCTTCCTTGGATATATGGAAGGGGTGTCCACCTTCACTTTTCTCCACTTAAAATTATTTACCTCATACTCCCTTTAAGGGCGCATTTAGGGGGGGCTGCTTGTATTTTTCATACTTAGAATTTTTAAACTCCTTCACCTCAAGTCAAGGGCGCATTTTAGGGGGTGGAGCTTTTATTTCCATCACTTAGAAATTATTTAAGCCATGTATCTCTTTGAGGGTGCATTTGAAGGGTGCAACTTTCATTTTTCTTATACTTAAAAGATTTTCTCACCTCCTCTTCAACTTGGGCACATTTGACCCCTTGAGGGTCATGTTTTACATGCCTTAGTAAAATTCTTAACACTTCCTCCTTACCTGCCTAGGGCGCATTTTGACCCATGCACTTCCATTTTGTGAGGCCTTAGCATTTTCATACCCTTGTACTACCTTGGGCACATTTGAGACCCCTTGTTTCCTTTGTCTATGCCTTAGAATTTTTTTTTTCTAGCTTTCCCTTTTCTTTTGGGCGCATTTGGAGCCATGTGCCTCCACTTTACATGCCTTAGCATTTTTTCAACTCACCATCACAAGTTGGGCACATTTTGATGGGGGAGCTTCTAATTCCAAATACTTAGAGAAAGAAAAGTTCCTTGCCTCCTTCTTAGATGGGCGCATGTGAGGGGTGGTGAAGCCATTTTCATTGACTTAGAAGATTTCCAGGCTTCCATGATGCCTACGGTGCATATAATAGGCGATGCTTCCATTTTTGATGACTTGATCATGTCTAAACACTTAGTCAATTTTGTAACTGGTTCGCCATATCTTTCTATTTTTAGTAAGTCCATGATTTTCGGACCCCTGTTACTCCCGTTGACTTGAAACTTGCTCCACATGATCCTCATGGGTTAACTGACCTATTTATATCTGCCCCTCATGTTGACTTGCTATTTTTGGCCCTATTATGGAGGTGACTTACTATAAATAGTAAGTGCTCGGATTGCGCTCAAATTTTACCAGTAGATTGCCTGAAGGATGCTGATCGTAGTGGGATACCTTCATTTTTCATTTTTCTTGAGTTTTACCCCTTTTTTTAGGCATCAAAATTGGAAACCCTAATTGGACTTGCATGTTCCTCAAATGACCTTCATTTGACCCCATTCCTGTTGCATGTTGCTTTGTTCGTGAAACTGAAGTGTTGGGGAGTTGCTAGAGTGAACTTGCTAAAACTAGTAAGTGTCTGAAACGTTATTAACCAACTGTCGGATGAGTTTGCATGTCACACCGCCTGAGAGATCTCAAAAAACCCAGAAAAACCCAGTAAACTAGTCTACATGCGAGTACTGGCTAAAAATAGTAAGTTCCTGAAAAATGATCAACTCTGCTTGCATGTTGCATCATTGCATAGCTCTTGAAAAACCCATAAAGAATATCCCGACATTCACTAAGACATCCTGCATGCAAACCCTTGAAATAGCCTTTGAAGTCTGAATTGTTGAAATTCATCATCTCGGCTTGCATGCTATATCATCGCGAAGGTCTTGAAAAACCCAGAAAGATTCTCCAGACATGCATTGAAAAAGCACACATGCAAACCCTAAAAATGGCCCCGAAGCCAGAATTGCTAAAAATAGAATGTTGTCTGAATCTGCTCAAATTTTACGTGCAAGTACTTTGAAGTGCCCTAAATGTGGTGGAGCAGTTAGAATTCCAGAATCCTGAAGAAAAGATCCCAAATTGAGCACTTACTAAAAATAGTAAGTTGTCAGAACTCAGTGAAAATTTGATGGGAGCCTGCCTAGAGCCTCCTAATTGTAGTGCCAAGCTCATATTTCAATTTTCCAACTTGATTTAATCTCAATCTAGCCTGAAGAATGAAAACCCCAATTTCATAGATTTAGCCAAAATTTCAAGTCAGGTCAAAAGATAGGTACATCCCCCGAAAGGACAGAAAGAATAGAGAGAGAGATGCAAAACAACCCAAAAACCAAAGCCAAAAGACCAGAACGGAGAAAAAATTAGGGGGTCCCCATTGTGAATGGGGTGATGTGTGAAAAGGTCACAACAAGCATCCAATGCCAACGCTCCCAGCGCTAGTTCCAACTTTACATATCCCATGGTGCAAAGGTTGGCGAATAAACTCCTTGTTTTGAAGAAGCAAGTTTCTAATAACAACACCTACAAGGACATCCCAAGAAGGACTTTCCCTAACTATGCCGGGAATAGGAATCAAAACTGCCTTCCGGCACCACAAGGTAGGCTTGCACTTGAAGCTCCACCTAACAACACTATCATAAGATACTATGAGGTTGAACAAGAAGACTATGCACAACCAGATTATCTTGAGGAAGAAAACATCGATCTACTCCAAGATGAAGAAGCAGAATCGGCTAGTGACTTCAAGATTGGCTATTTGAAAATGGAAGACGATGATGAGGAAAGTGACTTGGTGATAGACACGTATGTTGGTTTTAAGCATCAACAAAATCAGCTTGATAAAGCTCAAGCTATTGCTCCACCTGAAAAGGAGAAGCCGACAATCACAATTGCCAAAAGAGCTTCTCCTCTCCCTTGGTAGCCTAAGAAAGCAGCAAATCCACAAGTGCACCTTGTCCCTCTCTATCAACTCCTGTTGTTCCTAAAGCCAATCCTCTTATTTCAAAGACCAGTATGCCTTTCATCAAACCAATAAGTGAAGTCACTACTTCTAGTCTACAAAAATCCTTCCAGGCTTTTCACATCATCGACCATGCCAAGAAAACAAAAGTCCAAATGTCTAAGGTTGAATACCTCAAAGCCAACCCTGACCAGTTTGACAGGCTTGTCAAGTTCGTCCAAGACCAAGGGATTACTCCAACTTAGGATTCACCTCTCGAGGTTCTTGTTGTTCCTAAGCCTAAAGCACCACAGAATAATCTTGTGTCCAATCCTCCAACAACTTCTGGATGCATTGATCCATTTTTCATTTCTCTATTGGTCAACGGTTTCAAAATGAGTAACTGTGTCATAGACTCTAGTGCATCTAACAATGTGATGCCCGCCAAGGCAACTACTGCCTTAGGTTTAGATATGACCAAAACTTTCAGCCGTTGCTTCTCCATGAAGAATAAACAAGTACCCTTGATCGGTCAGATCAAAGATGCGCAATATGTGTTTGTTGCATACCCAAATAAAAAGATAAAGATGACGGTTCTAGTGGTTGACGTACCGGCCTCTTATGGAATCCTCCTTGGATGGAATTTCTGCAAGGATGTTGGAGGAGAATTAGGTATGGATATGTTTGAAGCCAGAATACCGGTAAAAGGCGTGATGCAAAAGTTGATTCTTGAAAAGGAAGCAAAGTTTTCAGTAACCCAATTAGATGACCCAAGAGCTCAGATCTTGTTCGAGTCTTCAGGTGTGGGAACTTACTATCTGCAAACCGAAGAGGTTGGTGAATCTTCAATGACACACGAGTTGGAGAGTGTTGAATCCCATTCCATAACAAATGAGACATTGTCAAATGACTCTTTGATGCCAGATCTTGACACTTCATTGGATGGTGAAGTTATAGATTTCGACACCATCAACCTTGGTGATCCAGATGGTGTTTGGTTGCTAGAATTTAACGGCAGTTGCTCTTTGACCGGTTCGAGTGGGAATGGTGTTTATTTCCCCCAATGGAAATTTTTTCCCTTTTTCATTCAAACTGCAATTTGACAACACCAACAATACTACCAAGTATGAAGCCTTGTTGTTGGAGATGTAAGTTACACGCAAGAAAGTTATCAAAAATCTTCACATGCAAGGCGATGCTGAGCTAATAGTATGTCAGGTAAGGAACCTGTATCAAACTAAAAATGATAGGCTTAAACATTATCACAATCTCATTTGGGATTGCATTGAATAATTTGAGGCTTTTGATATCTTTGTGGTTCCAAGGGAATATAATGACAGGGTTGACTCCTTAGCAGTCTTGGCCATGCTCCTCATACCACATAAAGACTTCCAAGGTTCTACCTACACAATCGAGTTGGTTTTCCGCCTAAGTGTTTTCAATAATTCAGAGAACTGGCATATTTTCAACGATGATCATCAAATTATTGCCTTCCTAGAAAAGGCAGAGAATTTCATTGAATTGCATTTTGAAGGAAGCAATTCTCTTCCTCGAGAATCTATGTCCGATGTAGATCTAGTCATGGGTGAGGAATTCTTACAACTCAAAGGGAACAAAATTCCCAAAGGATTGGTGTCTTTTGAGAATTTTTTTGACAAGCATGATCGCTACGTCAAGAAGTAACTCGCAGACTCTGATTCATCAAATGAGGTTGAATAGTATAACTTGGGAACTGAAAGTGACCCTAAGATGGTGAACATTGGCAAATGTTGCATAGTCGAAGAGAGGAAACAATTCACTAAGCTATTACAACAATATATGGATGTCCTAGCATATTCATATGAGGACCTGAAATCCTTCCGACTGAAAGAGGTGCAACATGATATTCCCTTGAAGGTTGGAGCATTTCCTTTTAAGAAAAAACAAAGACAATACAATCCAAAAATCTTTGGGACGATCCTTGCTGAAGTCCAAAAAATGTTGAACACATGGATAATATTTCCCATCCATCATTCAACGTGGATCGCAAATATCATTCCCGTTTGTAAGAAAAATGGTGAGATCCGTATCTGTGTGGATTTCAGGAATCTCAACCAGTTGTAACTCAAGGATAATTATCCTCTTCTTGTGATGGACCAAGTTCTACAAAATGTGACCAGATCTGAGATGCTCTCTATGCTAGATGGGTTTTTCGGTTTTAACCAGATCGAAGTTACTTCGAGCGACCAGCACAAGACGAATTTCATGATGCCTTGGCGTACCTTTGGGTACCATACAATGCCTTTCGACCTAATAAATGTCAGCACCACGTTTGAACGAGCTATGGACTTGGTGTTTCATGATGTGATGTGCAAGTTTATTGGGGTGTACCTCGACGATCTCACAATGTTCTCTAAAAGGTGGCGTGAACACTGCTACCGTTTAAAGTAGATCTTGGAGAGATGCCACCAGCATTGTATTTCCCTAAACCCCAAAAAGTCAATCTTTGGAGTTACAGAGGAAAAAATTCTTGGTCACGTAGTGGCCATTGAAGGAATTAAGATCGACTAAAAAAGAGTCAATAGTATCAAGTCTCTCACCCTATCATCAAGCAAAAAGTTCATTCATTCCTTCTTTGGCAAGGTAAATTTTCTATGAAGGTTCCTTCCAGACTTTGCGGAAATGACTTGCCATATCATCAATATGATGAAAGGTAATACCACTTTCCATTGGATAGCGGAAGGGAAGGCCACGTTCGACAAAATCAAGGAGGCCATTACTCATGCGTCGGTGTTGGTTTGTCCTGATTACACCAAAGAATTCATAATGTACAGTTATGCTTCTGAGCATACACTTTCAACTCTTTTGGTGTAGGAGAACAATGAGGGTTTTGAATCACCAATTGCATTCATGAGCTGCCCTCTAAAGAATTATGAGCTGAAGTACTCTCAAATGGAAAAATATGCCTTCGGTGTGGTCAAGGTTGTTAAACACTTTTGGTTCTACATTATGAATAGTCATGTCAAATTTTTGGTTCCAGATACAACTATTAAATCCATTTTAACACAACAGTAATTTGGGACGAAAAGAGGCAACTAGGTTGCCAAGATTCAAGAATATGACATGGAAATTAAACCCACCAAGCTGATATGGGGATGTGGACTGTGTCAGCTTATTGCTGAAAATAATCGAAATGAAGAATTTTCAGCAAATGAAGAAGCTTCAGAAAAGGAAGAAGTAAATCCAAGCGAACATCCCATGGTGTTGTTCATCAGCACAACCGATGAGTGGTATTCCAACATCGCTCATTTCCTTACATATTGGGAATGTCTCGATAATTTGACTCCAAAAGAAAGAAGAACCATCGAGTTAAAATCAACAAACTTTGTCTTATGGGACAATGGCTTGTATAAGCGTGTAGTGGATGGGATTTTTATGCGATGCATTGACAAAGAACAACAAGAAAAACTGTTGAATTCATACCATGACTTGGCGTGTGGAGGACATTTTTCTACACTAGTCACCGCTCACAAGATTTTGAGAGCGAAATACTATTGGCCCACACTCTTTCAAGACGCGTACTCTTGGGTGCACAAGTGTGAGTCGTGTCAACAATTCGTTGGCAAGCCTAAGTTGGCAGCTTTGCCTTTAAAGCCCGTTGTGAGTGAGGAACCTTTCCAACTATACTCTTTCCGCTTGCCTTCCTCAAGTTTGGAGGTTTGTTTTTCAGCGCTAGCCCGTGGATTTCATATCAAGGTTTTGCGTCATCAGTCTGTGTGTTCGCATTTTTGTTGAGGTATGTCACCATCCTTTCTTTCCTTTTTTAGGTCTTTCGTTTTTCCTTCTTTCGCCATTTTCTTCCATCGAGTTCATTCTTTAAACGAAAATAACTTGGTGAGTATTATCCGGAAACTGGTTGATGAAAATCAACGTTTGTGGCACAAGGCTTTGTATGATGCCTTGTGGGCCGACCAAATTACCCCCAAATGTGCAATTGGCATGTCCCCTTTTCAGCTCTTTTATGGGATGAATGCCAAAATCCCGATCACATTGGAACTTTCGACACTCAAGTTGGCAAAGACAATCAAAGATGAAACCTTTGAAAGTTTTGCCGATAAACGTATCATGTACCTTTTTGAGCTGGAAGAGAAGCGTGTTCAAGTAGCCAACCGTATCACAGAGCACCAGGAACAGGTGAAGAAGCTTTTCAATAAGAAGGCTAAATCTTGCGAGTTTCAAATTGGTGATTTAGTTCTCTTGTGGGACAAAAGAAGAGAACCAAAGGGCATGCATGAAAAATTTGATTCACTATGGATAGGCCCTTTCAAGATACATCAAATCTATGGCGGAAATAGTTTCCTTCTTTCATATGGAGATGGGACTCTCTTTGCCCTCCCGCACAATGGGCAGCATCTGAAGCACTTCGTACATTGAGGTAACAAATGTTTTTGTAATTTTTGTACAGTCCTTTTGCCTTTTAGTTTTTGAGTCTTTTCTTTTGTCGCTTTGACTCCACACCCAATGGATGGATAAATGCACTTGAAATATGGAGTTCTACTCCCTTCAACCGTTTCTAAGAACGACTGAAGGAAGTTCCCCAGCTGGAGTCAGCTGTTATATGAGAATCTAGCAGCGCTCGATCCACAGATAACCCCCCTACGAAACTGGTCTGTTTCCTAGGTCTGTGTGTTTCAAGCACGTAAAATGAGGCAATCTCAAATTTCCCTCGACGCGTAGTCCCCGATCTCACCTAGTCCACGTGATTGACGTTGACTCGATTTTTGAGACAAAATTCCTTGTAACTCCTCTCTACCAGGAGTTAGTCTTTTTTCAGTCTTTGGTGGAAGGGTGCTAAAAATCAGCGCCATTGCACTAAATCCTTGGTGCAAAGGCGCTTATTTTTAGTGCCCTTGCACCTACCTTTAACATTTCATTTTTAACTTTTGGTGCAAAGGCGGTGAATTTCACAACTCTTGCACCCAACCTTTAATTTGGTAATGAGTGAAAAAGCGGTGAAATTCACCGCCTTTGCACCTATTTTCTAGTTGAGTTAAGTCATTAGTGGCACATTTAATGCGCGTGTTTTAAGTTTTTAACATCATTTATAAGCTTCATTTAAGGGTCATTTTTTTGACGTTAACTTTATGTTCCTCTCCTCCCATTGCACTATACTCTTTCTGCTTGCCTTCCTCAAGTTTTGAGGTCTATTTTTCAGCGCTAGCCCATGGATTTCACATCAAGGTTTTGCATCATCAGTCTGTGTGTTCGTGTTTTTGTTGAGGTATGTGGCCATCCTTTCTTTTCTTTTTTAGGTCTTTTGTTTTTCCTTCTTTCGCCATTTTCTTCCATTGAGTTCATCCTTTAAATAAAAATAACCTGGTGAGTATTATCCGGAAACTAGTTGATGAAAATCAACGTTTGTGGCACAAGGCTTTGTATGATGCCTTGTGGGCCGACCAAATTACCCCCAAATGTGCAATTGGCATGTTCCCTTTTCAGCTCTTGTATGGGATGAATGCCGAAATCCCAATCACATTGGAACTTTTGACGCTCAAGTTGGCAAAGACAATCAAAGATGAAACCTTTGAAAGTTTTATCGATAAGCGTATCATGTACCTTTCTGAGCTGGAAGAGAAGCGTGTTCAAGTAGCCAACCATATCACGGAGCACCAGGAATAGGTGAAGAAGCTTTTCAATAAAAAGGCTAAATCTCGTGAGTTTTAGATTGGTGATTTAGTTCTCTTGTGGGACAAAAGAAGAGAACCAAAGGGCATGCACGAAAAATTTGATTCACTATGGATAGGCCCTTTCAAGATACATCAAATCCATGGCGGAAATCGTTTCCTTCTTTCATATGGAGATGGGACTCTCTTTTCCCTCGCGCACAGTGGGCAACATCTGAAGCTCTTCGTACATTGAGGTAACAAATGTTTTTGTAATTTTTGTATAGACCTTGTGTCTTTTAGTTTTTGAGTCTTTTCTTTTGTTGCTTTGACTCCACACCCAATGGATGGATAAATGCACTTGAAATCTGGAGTTCTACTCCCTTCAACCGTTTCTAAGAACGACTGAAGGAATTTCCCGAGCTAGAGCCAACTGTTATATGAGAATCTAGCAGCGCTCGATCCACAGATAACCCCCCTACAAAACTGGTCTATTTCCTAGGTCTGTGTGTTTCAAGCACGTAAAATGAGGCAATCTCAAATTGCCCTCGACGTGTAGTCCCCGATCTCACCTAGTCCATGTGATTGACGTTGACTTGATTTTCGAGAAAAAATTCCTTGTAACTCCTCTCTACCAGGAGTTAGTCTTTTTTTAGTCTTTGGTGCAAGGGCGCTAAAAATTAGCGCCATTGCACTGAATCCTTGGTGCAAAGGCGCTGATTTTTAGTGCCCTTGCACCTACCTTTAACATTTCATTTTTAACTTTTGGTGCAAAGAAGGTGAATTTCACTGCTCTTGCACCCAACCTTTAATTTGGTAATGAGTGCAAAAGCGGTGAAATTCACTGCCTTTACACCTATTTTCCAGTTGAGTTAAGTCATTAGTGGCACATTTAATGCTCGTGTTTTAAGTTTTTAACATCATTTATAAGCTTCATTTAAGGGTCATTTTTTCGACGTTAACTTTTTGTTCCTCTCCTCCCATTGCACTATACTCTTTCTGCTTGCCTTCCTCAAGTTTGGAGGTCTGTTTTTCAGCGCTAGCCCGTGGATTTCACATCAAGGTTTTGCGTCATCAGTCTGTGTGTTCGCATTTTTGTTGAGGTATGTCACCATCCTTTCTTTTCTTTTTTAGGTCTTTCATTTTTCCTTCTTTCGCCATTTTCTTCCATCGAGTTCATCCTTCAAACGAAAATAACTTGGTGAGTATTATCCGAAAACTAGGTGATGAAAATCAATGTTTGTGGCACAAGGCTTTGTATGATGCCTTGTGGGCTGACAAAATTACCCCCAAACGTGCAATTGGCATGTCTCCTTTTCAGCTCTTGTATGGGCTAAATGTCGAAATCCCAATCACATTGGAACTTCTGATGCTCAAGTTGGCAAAGACAATCAAAGATGAAATCTTTGAAAGTTCTGTCGATAAGCGTATCATGTACCTTTCTGAGCTGGAAGAGAAGCGTGTTCAAGTAGCCAACGGTATCATGGAGCACTAGGAACAGGTGAAGAAGCTTTTCAATAAGAAGGCTAAATCTCGTGATTTTCAGATTGGTGATTTAGTTCTCTTGTGGGACAAAAGAAGAGAACCAAAGGGCATGCACGAAAAATTTGATTCACTATGGATAGGCCCTTTCAAGATACATCAAATCTATGGTGGAAATAGTTTCCTTCTTTCATATGGAGATGGGACTCTCTTTGCCCTCCCGCATAGTGGGCAGCATCTGAAGCACTTCGTACATTGAGGTAACAAATGTTTTTGTAATTTTTGTACAGTCCTTGTGTCTTTTAGTTTTTGAGTCTTTTCTTTTGTTGCTTTGACTCCACACCCAATGGATGGATAAATGCACTTGAAATATGGAATTCTACTCCCTTCAACCGTTTCTAAGAACGACTGAAGGAAGTTCCCCAGCGCTCGATCCACAGATAACCCCACTACGAAACTGGTATGTTTCCTAGGTCTGTGTGTTTCAAGCATGTAAAATAAGGCAATCTCAAATTGCCCTCGACGCGTAGTTCCCAATCTCACCTAGTCCACGTGATTGACGTTGACTTAATTTTCAAGACAAAATTCCTTGTAACTCCTCTCTACTAGGAGTTAGTCTTTTTTCAGTCTTTGGTGTAAGGGTGCTAAAAATCAGCGCCATTGCACTAAATCCTTGGTGCAAAGGCGCTGACTTTTAGTGCCCTTGCACCTGCCTTTAACATTTCATTTTTAACTTTTGGTGCAAAGGCGGTGAATTTCACCGCTCTTGCACCCAACCTTTAATTTGGTAATGAGTGAAAAAGCGGTGAAATTCACCGCCTTTGCACCTATTTTCTAGTTGAGTTAAGTCATTAGTGGCACATTTAATGCGCGTGTTTTAAGTTTTTAACATCATTTATAAGCTTCATTTAAGGGTCATTTTTTTGACGTTAACTTTTTGTTCCTCTCCTCCCATTGCACTATACTCTTTCCGCTTGCCTTCCTCAAGTTTGGAGGTCTGTTTTTCAGCGCTAGCCCGTGGATTTCACATCAAGGTTTTGCGTCATCAGTCTGTGTGTTCATGTTTTTGTTGAGGTATGTGGCCATCCTTTCTTTTCTTTTTTAGGTCTTTCGTTTTTCCTTCTTTCGCTATTTTCTTCCATCGAGTTCATCCTTTAAACGGAAATAACTTGGTGAGTATTATCCGGAAACTGGTTGATGAAAATCAACATTTGTGGCACAAGGCTTTGTATGATGCCTTGTGGGCCGACCAAATTACCCCCAAGCGTGCAATTGGCATGTCCCTTTTTCAGCTCTTGTATGGGATGAATGCCAAAATCCCAATCACATTGGAACTTCCTACGCTCAAGTTGGCAAAGACAATCAAAGATGAAACCTTTGAAAGTTCTGTCGATAAGCGTGTCATGTACCATTCTGAGTTGTAAGAGAAGCGTGTTCAAGTAGCCAACCGTATCACAGAGCACTAGGAACACGTGAAGAATATTTTAATAAGAAGGCTAAATCTCATGAGTTTCAGATTGGTGATTTAGTTCTTTTGTGGGACAAAAGAAGAGAACCAAAGGGCATGCACAAAATTTTTGATTCACTATGGATAGGCCCTTTCAAGATACATCAAATCTATGGCAGAAATAGTTTCCTTCTTTCATATGGAGATGGGACTCTCTTTGCCCTCCCGCATAGTGGGCAACATCTGAAGCACTTCGTACATTGAGGTAACAAATGTTTTTGTAATTTTTGTACAGTCCTTGTGTCTTTTAGTTTTTGAGTCTTTTCTTTTGTCGCTTTGACTCCACACCCAATGGATGGATAAATGCACTTGAAATCTGGAGTTCTACTCCCTTCAACTGTTTCTAAGAACGATTGAAGGAAGTTCCCTAGCTGGAGCCAGCTGTTATATGAGAATCTAGCAGCACTCAATCCATAGATAACCCCCCTACGAAATTGGTCTGTTTCCTAGGTCTGTGTGTTTCAAGCATGTAAAATGAGGCAATCTCAAATTTCCCTCGACACGTAGTCCCCAATCTCACCTAGTTCACGTGATTGATGATGACTCGATTTTCGAGAAAAAATTCCTTGTAACTCCTCTCTACTAGGAGTTAGTCTTTTTTTAGTCTTTGGTGCAAGGGTGCTAAAAATCAACGTCATTGCATTGAATCCTTGGTGCAAAGGCGCTGATTTTTAGTGCCCTTGCACCTGCCTTTAACATTTCATTTTTAACTTTTGGTGCAAAGGCGGTGAATTTCACTGCTCTTGCACCCAACCTTTAATTTGGTAATGAGTGTAAAAGCGGTGAAATTCACTACCTTTGCACCTATTTTCTAGTTGAGTTAAGTCATTAGTGGCACATTTAATGCGTGTGTTTTAAGTTTTTAACATCATTTATAAGCTTCATTTAAGGGTCATTTTTTCGACGTTAACTTTTTGTTCCTCTCCTCCCATTGCACTATACTCTTTCCGCTTGCCTTCCTCATGTTTGGAGGTCTATTTTTCAGCGCTAGCCCGTGGATTTCACATCAAGGTTTTGCGTCATCAGTCTGTGTGTTCGTGTTTTTGTTGAGGTATGTGGCCATCCTTTCTTTTCTTTTTTAGGTCTTCCATTTTTCCTTCTTTCACCATTTTCTTCCATCGAGTTCATCCTTTAAATGAAAATAATCATTTGAATCTTCGATTCAATGGTTATCTTCACAACTAGTGTTTGTAAAAACCCTAGTATTTTTTTAGCTTGCCTTTTCGTTTTTTGTTTCCAAGTTTTATCTTCTTCATATATATCATCTCATCTTAATATCTTTAAAACATGCCAGTTGATCAATCTCCTAAAACTTCGAAATCCCTAACGCCTAACACATTTTCCTACCTGGTGTCACAAAAAACCAAAAAACTTCTAAGTGTGACAGTGGTGAATTTCACCGCCATGACACTCAAACTGCTTTACCCCAAGTCTCAAGCCAATGATTTTCACCGCCATGACACCCAAAGTTTTTCCCAACACTTTGGTGCTCAGGCACTGATTTTCAGCACCGATGCACCAAGGCGTTGATTTTCACTACTATGAAACCCAAAGTTTCGCCCAACACTTTGGTGCTTAGGCGCTGATTTTCAGCGCCAATACACCAAGTGACAATGACTTTTTGGTGTCAAGGCACTGATTTTCAGCGCCCTGACACCAAAATCTGCATTTTTCCTCTAACACCCAAAGCTTGCAATTTCTTCGCTCTGGCATTCACATCATCATTCACACTCCGTTTTTCATGTCCTATTGCCAATACACAGTTGCTCCAAATCATCTTGCTCGCTTCACGCTTCCGCATGTTGCATATTTTTCCTGACACCAGTTCATCCACCATTCAAGTAGTTACCTTCAAAATTAATCAGGTGGTCTTCAAAGGTGATAAAGCATCAGTCTCAGACTCCCTAGATGATAACTGAAACACCTCCATCATCTCCTAGGGCAAAAGGAAAGATGAAGTACAAATACCAAGGTATTTTCCCACCAACTGTGGTGATATCTAAAGTAGACGAAATCAAAGATATTGAGATCGGTCACCAAAACCCGGAGGATTTCGTAAAAAGGATTCAACAAAAGCCATGGGATGAAAATCTAAACGCAATTGTCCACAGTAATTTCCACCTGGTATCTACTTTCCCAGCTTCTTCTCACCATACAAAATTTGTGCTTCAAGTTGCAGCTCACTATATTCGAGAAGATAAAACTATAAGAGATTCTACGGGTTGAGTTTTTTTTTTTTTAAATAAAAGTGGCTATCCACTATATATTTATAAATTGGAAATTAATAAGATGTACATTTTCTGGCTCAAGGGGCATACCGGGAGGAAAGAGCCAGTGAGATAACCTTCGGTTGTAGCCCAAAATAGAAAAGCAGAACAATATCTAATTGTTCAAATTATAAAGAGATGACTATTTACAGTCATATTAGGATCTATCCATCCAAGATTATAATCTTGTAGATTATATCCGATATAAATAACATAATCTGAAGGCTGAAAGCTTTCAAGCTTTTACAAAATCTGCAACACTTGCAAAAAGACTTTTACTGCATTTCCTTTTACTCCTCCATCTGCTTGAAGTCGTTCAAATTGTCACCCTGTTCTTCATTACCTTCTTCCTCCAGCTGAGAGTTCACAACTATGTTCATGTCCGGAATGCTCGCAATAGCAAGCCTCATATTATTACCACCATGTGGCTGAGATCCTTCATGAGCTGGAGTATGCACAGACCTTGAATTTGTTTGCAATGGAGACACTGCATGATAACAATTATGATGAAGAAGAAAATAAATGTAATGATATTTCTCCCTGAAAATTTCAGTCATATCCCTCCCCAAATGTTGAGAGTATCTTGTTAATGCCTTATTCAAGTGACTGGGGTTAGAAAATTCTAAAGATAATTTTAAAGCATCATAAGCACTAACAATTTCTTTGTTGTGAGGTAAAAAATGAGGAGGAAAGATACCACCCACATAACCATGTCCACTCGAGAAAACATATTTTTGTGCATTGGAAAGAATTGCCTTGTTTTCCAGAAATATGGCATTGACTGAATCCAAGCACTGTAAAATATCCATGATATTAGATAAAAAGATGGAAAGAACATTTGAAGGAAAGAGAAATCTTCTTGATTTAGGATGAAGAACCTCGCTCCCAATAATGCATTTGAAGCATTTATAATCACACGGGCAACGAAACTTGAAAACAATTTGAAGATGCTGGATATCAAGCTTACCAGTAATTGGGCTCTCCTAGCTCTGAACTGGGAGCCACATTCTTAAATTCTACGGGAGATAGTCCATTTAACTGCCTGTGACAGACCTTGATTTGCCAGCTAAACAGACAATCTTTGATTAGAGCAAAGATAACTAATCCAACTTAACTTGATCGATGGAGATTAAAAGGCAATTCTATCCATATATATAAGCTTGCGACTGCCTTGTTCCTTATAAGCTTACCATCTTATCATGACAAAATTCCTTGAAATACTTAACACAAAGTACCGAATGTGTTAAATAAATTTAGCAGATTTATTTTAACAACATATGATAGACATCATACCAACAATACCTCCCCACCTAGTACGGGAAAATCACCAAATTTTTGCCATGTGATTCTAACTTCATATTGCTTGACACCCTCATCATGCCACCATTAAATATATGTTTAATTTCAAAAACCTGTACCTGGAAAAATGATTTGGAAAAGCCACGACATATACAAACTTTATCAAAGCTTGTCAATAGATTTTTAAATTTTACACCTTCATATCACATAATCATACTCACAACATCCCAAGCTTGCCTTATGATCTCAGCTTCGTACTTCTTGAATCACTCTTAGTCAATGATAGTGACTTGCAAGATTGATTGGAGTCACAATCAATCAATGCCATCTTCTAATATGATTATAACTTAAATGCCAAAATACTAGTTGAAGATTGATAAAATTTGGATGAAATTATCAACAAGAAATATGTTAAGTTGAAAGTTGAATAAAAACTTGTGAACTAGCACCTCCATAGTTGACAATTCCAACTAAAATTTATTAATCCACTTGAATACCATTATGCTCAAAGACAAAATTCCTCTTTTGAAATTAATTTTTCCAACTCAAAATCAATTTTCCCAATTTGAACAATATGAGTCACTTCTTTTTCAATTTGGTCACAATCCCAAATTGGCTAAATAATCTGCCACCATATTTCCTTCTCTATAAATATGCAATAAATTGTAATGCAACAATTTTTTCAAAAGTTTCAGAATTTGCTTTACAATATAAGCTAATTTCCAATTATGGGAATTTCCTTCCCTATAGGCATTGATTAGAATAAGGGAGTCCCCTTCAATCTCTAAACTTGAGATTTTAAAATCTAGGGCCATTCTCAAACCACTTAGTAAAGCCTATGCTTCGACTTCATTGTTTGTAACATTTATTAATTTGATGGATTTGGCACATAGGACTAGACCTTTATAATCTCTTATTACTATCCCAACCCTTGAAATTCCTAGGTTACCTCTTGAAGCACCATCAAAATTTAGTTTAAAAATTCCCAAAGGAGGAGTTAGCCATACAACCTTAGATCTATCAATTTTGTTTGAGATGTTGTGAAGACTACCTTTGAAGGGGAGAGACAAAAGAGGCCAATTTGAAAGAGTTTTGGAGTCCCAATCCAAGAAAGATGAACCAGTGTGCTTGTTTTTGGTTACATAGGTGTTGTCAAACAGATTGCACCTGAATGCTTGAATGTTGAAATTCAGCAATCTGTTGAAACATTGGAGCTAATTCCAGGTTGTGGGTAACCTATAAGGAATTAGATCTCCAGATTCTAGACTGGTTCCTATGAATTTTTCTGATTAATATTCGGATAACTTGCTGGGAAAAGGATAAAAGATTTAACTTGAATGCAAAACTATGAAACTTTAATTACGGTGATGCTTGCACCTAAAAATGATGATCTAAAAGGCAGTTTGGTTCACAATTGATTCTCAATATATCTAATTTGCATATCAAAATCTGAACAGTTTGAACTCATATAAATGCTCCATACAAAGGCTCATAAAACTATCTTCTTTCAGAGGAAAAGAATGGTGTTCTCACAATTAAGAAAATAATCTTAAACTACAAACTCAGTGTATGACCTATGAATTAAACTTGAATGCATACATATACTTATGATTGAGACAGAAAGATAAAGGTTTCAATGCTGAAACACAATATAATTCGATCAAAAATCAAACACAAGAATGATGCCTAAAATCTTGAAGGCAAAACCTGACACTATTGAAAAGATAAAAGGAATAACTCCATGCAATAACCAAGGGTAACCTGTAAAACCTACTATTGTATTAAACTGAAATGATGTTGAGTTACAAAATAATTCGCTTTTGCAGAGTGTAAAGGAGAAAAATAAGAACTAGGGAAAAAACAGTTAAGTTTTTTCAATATATACAAAAACCTTCAAAAAGGCATGGAGATAGAATTGAAAGTCAATTTTAGTGAGGAAAAATGATAACTCCAAGGCAATTTACGAGTAGAAGCAAATATCTCTGAAAAAAGGAGTCCAAATCCATGCAAAATGAGTGCATGATGGTCCAAACTCACTGTCAACTCATAACTGAAACATGCAACACTCCAACTGAACTGCAAATCCCTGAAAAGGTGGACCCAAGCATGCGAAAAACACCTCGTTTGTATCAATCCGCCCATACCAAACTGAAACTCCACTTTGCTTAAAATTTTTATGCTTGCACTAAAAATAGTTAAAATAATTAATGATTTATAATTATCATTTAATCATTTAACTTTACAATATTTAATGCAAAAATAAAAAAAGATGTATAGCAAATAGAAAACTGACTTTACAAAGTCACGGGCCTAAGCAAAATCCAAAATCCGCCACTATACTAGCATATATCAATATCTCAAAGTATATAATTACTGTCGACTACATGTAAAGAAGACTCAAAAGTTTTCATATGATTGCACACTCCTTATGTTATGCATATCATATATCATATGATGATACATACATTTTTCCTCAAATGCTATTTCGGCCCCTTCAATATTTGCATGATTTTTAATTGACTTAGAAGTCAATTTTCACCATTCAAAATAAATGATGAAGGGAAACAAAAGAAACCTAAAATAAGTGAACCCTAATCATCACTTTGCTCATTTCGCAAGAGAAACTTAGAGAGAAAAACTCTCCTTCACTGGCCGCCATGGGGTAGGGTTTGGGCTCTGAAACTCCATTCGAGCTATCTTCTCCTCGATTTTCCACCAGATCTGGCCTCTGCTACTCATGGTAACTCTGACTTGTTAGTTCATTTAATTCATTGCTCTTTTCAATGAAGAAAAAGGCCCTACTTGCCACGGCTAGGAGATGATGACTATCTGATGTTTCATATGCAAATCCCTTGTGAGTTTGTTCTTTTGTATTAGAGAGATGAACTCTCAGGTTGCGCCATCATGATTGTTGAATCGGGTATTCCTGTGCTTGTATCTTCATGTTGGCCGCCATGAGCTTGATATGCTGGGCTCAAGCTTGAAATATGGTACTCCAATAAGCTCTAGCCACGACTATTCTTCTCCTACAGGTGTGATCTAGTAAGCTTTCTAACTCCATTGTATTTCTTTGTATCTCTTCGCAACCTCCTGTATTTCCTTTGCAAAAACTGGCCATGTATAGACCGTGGCTCTTATAGCTTCTTATTTCATAAAGCATGATAATAATGGAAGTTCCTTGCTTTGGCACTCTGTGAAAGAAAGAGGAAAAGAAACTCTATGCATTAACTGCTCCAAATATCTGTGCTTCTTTGACAAAAATGCCTTCGTGTTCTGGCGTCCATGTATCTTTTGAGCATTCTCACGTTTTTACTGCTATCCCTTGATGTAAGGCCGCCATGGTGTAAGTTCAAGCCATGTATTTGGTGCTTCGAAGAGCCTGGCCATAACTCTTAACTCTGTAAAACATCAGATCTTATATGAATTCCTTGGCCAATACAAAGGTTGCACCTCTATGCTCCAATTATATTTTCATTTTTTTGGAAGAAACCCTTACATGGGTATCAGAGCTTTATATTTCTTTGTATTTTGGATTAAATGTAAAACCCCAAGTGGGTACCTGAAATCTTAATTGAAAATGGTTTATGTAACCTGGCACGTCTTACTGTCTCAGCAAAGCAATGATATTCTATTTTTATGTGCATAATCTCCATGGCATGCCGCACCGTTTAAGCTCTTATTATGCATTTCCTGTGAGCTCTTCGTTTTGGGCCATTTACTTTTTCTGAAGGTTGGACTTACCTATTTTGGAACAAAAGTCTTTATCCTGCTAAGATGAAAGAGCTTCCTTCTGTGTGTAATAAAAATTGTTCATTCTTTTAAGAAAAGATAACTCTTCCATTATGAGAGGTTGTGGACTTGGGCTTCTGGGCCTGAGCTTGTCATCTTCCACTCTTAGTAGATTTCTTAGCTTTGTTGTTGTCTCACTTTTACTTGAGGCTGGCACTTTATCTTGTATGCTGCTCTAGTTTATCAATACTTGCTCTATCTTGACTGGTTTTGCTGTCACTTTCTGGCTTGCGAGCTTGCTGCTTTGATTTTATATGAATGAAGAGCTGAACTTATGACACTCTCATAATTTTGTTATCTTTTTGGCATAGTAGACATTAAATGAGCTCCATTGAAAATACCATACATAACCCAAAACTGGGTTTCTCATTTATATTTCTACTCTAGCATTTCAAAGGTGAAAAATTATGAAAGCTCTGCTCCTCCCTTGAGTTGTTTCCTTAAATCTCTTGTAATGATCTTTGTGCTATGTAGATCAACTGATGATTATGATTATTCTAGCTGAAACTGATGTTTGCAATTTTGTTCAATCAACTGCTTTTGATAGACCTGCTGTCATGCTGAATGCTGATTATACTTTTACATTTTATGCCTAGTTTACTCATGATGATAACAACTGGCTTTCCTTGAAGCTGTCCACTTGACTATGTGATTTTATCATGTGATGAAAAACTATTATTATCATGCTAACAACTGTCCTCTCACTATCCGAAATGTTCACTTTTGAGGAATGAAGTTGAACTTGAGCTACGATGGTGAAAATTCATTACCTCTTGTAAAATAAATTCTAAAACTCCATGAAATAGCTTGGTGCTTGATATTCTATTTCCGCTTCTCTTCAGTGTAAAGAGGCTCTATACCTCATTTAGATGTAATGTGAAAAAATAAAGTAGAGCTTGAAACAAAATATCAAAGAAATTTATGAGTTCTTTACTTGCTTTTGTGAAACTCTTTGAAATAAGACTACTTGTTTGATTGTACTCTTAGTTTTAGCAACTCTCTTTTGACTGTTTTGACAATATTAATGAACTCTCGTATGTAACTTGAGAGTGTATCCTTTTGATATGCTGGGCTCAACCCTTGTGGGAGCCCGTTTTACTCCACATATTTGATAAAATGATCACGAACATAATGAACCTGTTCTTGCACAGTGAACAAACATGTTAGCAAATTAAAAGAAACTGAAAGATTCCTCTTTTCCTTATGCTCTTTGAATTTTTGTAATCATCTGATGGATGCCTAATCAACTATATTCTATATTTCTATTGGTAGCATAGGCATACGATAGGATTTGATTCGCATTGCTCTAACAAGATTTCCATCAACTTGCAGATACGCTGGAGCTGGAGCTGAAACTGGAACTGGAGCTAGAGCTGGAACCGCAACTAAAGACCCAACTTGTCAACGATTCGTCATTCCAGGCAATGACGAATCACTTTCTACCCTATGCTTTCTTTATTTCTAGTTGTATAGCTTACCTTTGCTTATGCACCCTTTATTTGATTGTAAAAATCAAATTGAGTTACTCCCATGGCTTGTGTGGGATTCTGGTTTGTATATTATGAATAAAAACAACAAACATTATGCAAACTTATGATATCATTTTGAAATGTTTTTGCATAATATTACTGAAATTTACACTATAACGAACATTGCACAAAATGAGTACTTTAGCAGAATTTATTGAACAACTTGTTTACCTGCACTTGAATTTGCAATTCAACTCTACCTGTTTGAGCTGGTAGTGAAAAATAGGTAACAATAGGCATTTACTATTTCTGAAATTGAGATTTCCAAAGAAGACAGAATAAGATCAACACCCTGTTTTTCCTTCCTAAAAATGCATTTATTTCTTGCCCACCATATAGACCATAAAACTAAAGCAGGAATCACTTACCATATGCAAGCATAAAAGGAAGACTGATACATTTTGGGCCAGCTAGGAAATAAATCCCATATAGTGTTTGGAAGAGGTATTTGTAACTTTAACCTTGATAAGACAAAATTCCAACAACTTTGTGCAATTGAACAAGAAAGAAACAGGTGATTGGCATCCTCTAACTCCAGATCACATAGGACACATTTGAAAGGAACAAAGATTTTTAATCTTGATAATTTATCACTTGTTAGGATTTTGTTCTGAATTGCTAACCAAGCAAAACAACCTGCTTTAGGTAAATTTTTTGAATTCCAACAAAAACTATAAGCTCTGTGAGTTTGGATTTGAGAATTAGATTTTGAGATGGAGAGATAACCTTCTTTGACTGAGTAACAACCTTTATGTGATTTTGTCTAGATTAATTTGTCTCAGGAAGATGAAACATAGACTATTCTATCCTTCAAGATAGAGGCAATGATAACCTTATGATTGTTATCAATTGGTTCCTTAGAAAAATCCTTCCAATTGACTTTTCCTGATAAAGACTCAACATTGTCAAAATATTGATGAACATATGTACAAATTTTTTGAGACAAAAAAGCTATTGAAGAGTCCAAATTATAATAGTTTAATTTCTTAAACCCATTCCAAGAGTCATTCCAAAAATGTGCATGTTTTCCATCATTAATTTCCCAAGATAAATGAGGAAGGATTAGCTTTTTGCAGGACAAGAGAAAATTCCACATTGTAGAACCTGTAGGAGGATTTGAGATAGTAAAGATTCTTGAAGAATTCTGGCTTTGCATTATACGACACCGTTTTAATGAAGGATTTGAGAACAAATGCCAAACCATTTTGGCTCCTAAGGCCAGATTTCTATCATTAAGGTTTTGGAGACCTACACCTCCATTTAGCTTATTCATACACATAACCTCCAAAGAAATTAGAGGTATCTTCTTTTTAATATCCACATTACTAGACCACAAGAGTTTTTTGATTAGTTTCTGGATTTGTGTTAATATAGATTTGCGTGCTTTCAAAACTGACATAAAGTAATTTGGAATAGACGAAAGCAACGACTTGACCAGAATAATTTTTTCTACTAGGGAGAGCCATCTTCCTTTCCATAAGAGCAATTTTGATTGGATAGTTTGAATAATTTTGATCCAATAAGAAACCCTATTCTGGCCTGAAAAGAAAGGAATTCCTAGATATTTACTAGGCAACTAATCTTGGTTGAAACCAAAAAGCTTGACAATAGATTTTTCAGTTGAGGCTTTAGTGTTAAAAAAATAAATCTTTGACTTATCTTCATTTACTTTTTGGTCTGACACTCTTGTATAATTATCCAAGAGAGTTTTTATGTTTTTCACTTCTACCAGATTAGCTTTACCAAAAAGAAGACTATCATCAACAAATAAGGAGTGAGTTATAGATATATTGGCATTTGGAAAGATAACACCTTTAATCTTCCCTTCAAGATTTGCAGTTTTAAATGATCTACTCAAAGCTTCAGCCAAGCTGATAAATAAGAATGGTGATAAAGGATCTCCTTGGCGAACACCTTGAGATGAATTGAAAAACCCTACAAATGAGCCATTTAGTAACATAGAAAACCGTGCACCAGAAATGCAAGCCATTATCCATTTACACCATTTAGGGGAGAAATTGAATTTCAAAAGCACTTGTTTCAAAAAGCACCAATCAACTCTATCATATGATTTTTGCATGTCTAGTTTAATTATCATGGCTGACAATTTATTTGAAGCTATAGTATGCAAAGTTTCATGAGCCACTATTGCACCTTCTGGGGTTTCTCTGCCTGGAACTAAACCACCTTGCTCCTCTGAAATAATTAAGGAAATGTGAGTATGAAGGCGAAGATAAATTGCTTTTGTGAAGATTTTGTAAATTGTATTGCAAAGCGAAATAGGCCTAAAATCTGAAAAAGATTTAGGAGCCAAGATTTTTGGTATGATGGCTATATTAGTGACATTGAACTTTTTTAACATTCCACCAGATTTTCTTGACTCTTCCAAGGCACTTAAGATATCAAACCCAATAAACTCCCAACATTTTTGGTAAAAAATGGCTGTGAAACCATCTGGACTTGGGGCCTTATCTGGAGACATTGAAAAAACAACCTCTTTAATTTCTTTAAGAGAGAAAGGGGCAAGCAATCTCATATTGTCTTCCGAAGAGACCAAAGGTGGAATATGCTGCAAAAGTTCCTCTCTTTCAGTAGATAAATTCACATTTTTGTTATTGGACTTTGATAACAGTTTGGAGAAGAAATTGACTGCTTCTTCCTGAATATCTTTCTCATTAAGAAGGATAGCACCTGACACACTATTTTGAATTGCGAAGATTTTGATTTTGATTTTTTGGCCTGGGTTGAATGATGAAAAAAATTTGGTATTCTTATCACCATCTTTCAACCACAATTCCCTAGATTTTTGCCTCCAATATTCTTCTTCACGAGATAACAATTCTTTCCATTCAAGTTGCAAAATTTTTTGTTCTTCAAATGTATTATTATCCAGCACATTTAAAATGATTTTCTCATTGATTTCAACTAGTTTTTTATACACTTGATCTTTTTGAGAAAGAACATTTTTGAAAATTAATTGGTTCCAAGATTTAAGATTCTTCTTGACATAATCCAATTTATTGCTTAATTGGAACATTTTTGACCCTTGAACAAAAGGAGTTGAATTCCACCATTGTTTACACAATTGATTAGGTTTGGATGTCTAAGCCACATAGACTCAAATTTAAAAGAAGAATGACACTTTGACTTGTAAGTATTACCAGAGATAATCAGGGAAATGGCAAAATGATCAGAGGCTACCAAGGGTAAAATTTCTGAAGAAGAGGAATACTCCGAACCAATCCAATTTGAAGAAATTAAGGATCTATCTAATCTCTCTGCAATTTGCAAGAAATTTTTCCTTCTATTGGTCCAAGTGAACAAGCCATTTATAGGTATTACATCCCTCAATGCATTATCTTGAATGAATGATGCAAAATTAGACATTACAACTTTGGGAGGGCGTATTCCTCCCTTTTTTCCCCTATCATTGGCAATTGCATTAAAATCACCCGCAAGAACACATTTATCTTGATCTATCAAATCAAGTTTTGACTTAAGTAAATCCCACGGTAGTTTTTTATCTGAAGAACTAGTGGAACAATATACACCTATCATAATTCAGAAGGCTCAAGAGATATTTGACAATGATTCAATTAGGGCTAAAACATTGATCAACACTCAATGGTTGAAAACTCCTAGACATGCCATATCCAGATGGCCTAAGGGACTTCCTTAGAGTGATTTCAAAGAGGATGTGAGAGATATGATCACTCTTCTAAGCAAAGTAAAAGTCTTGCCTGAATCTTCTCATTTCCAAGACTCAATGTATAAATACATCCGTACAATCAGAAGAAAGAAAGTACATATTGACTAGGGAACACAGATCAATGATGAAATCCACAAGCAACTGATCAATGTGCCCACCACTTTGAAGTTCTACATGACTTCTTATTTGTTGTATGCAGCTGCAGTAATGAGGCAATACCCAAGCTTGTCTACCAAGGGGAACAAACACTCTGTTCTGATGTATGACTATTACTACCAATTAAATATGAGAGAAAGCTTCCATCACTTCAGAAGTGTTACAAATGCTTTCTTCACACCTCTCCTTTTCACTTTTGATCCTACTCTAGAAAAGAAGAGAATATCGGATGAGGCTTACAAAATAGTCAGCAAGGTTGGTTGTGCCTTTCTACAATTCCCAACCTTCACTTACATAAGAGTAGGTTGTTTCACTGGGTGCCCCTACATGCTACTTAGGTATCCCTCAGACAAATGGATTCTCATGGAGTTGTGCAGATAGTTGATTTGCGTACACAAGGAACGACAAAGGATCCACAAGCCAGGATTCAAATTTTCCCTAACCATTGGAAGGTACACTATCAAAAGTGTACAAAAGGCCAAGAATGTTGCAATAGAGATGCAAATAATGACTATCAAGACCTACAGGTATAGGCATGACTTTGACTATCGAGATCTAAAAAGAAGACTCAAGAAAGGTCATCGTCATGTTTATCATTTTGAAGACATATGGGTAGAATGTAGAGATGAGGAAGATGTTCGTAGAATGGATTATTGTAGATTGGCGGTTGATCAAATCAGAGCCCTTGGAGCGGTTGATTTACCTGAAGACTTCATGGATCCTGGTGACATCCTAAATTTTGCTTATGATGAGGATGAAATTGCCAATAAGCCTTTACCTCTAGTACAATGGTCAAAGAAAGAATGTGTTTACATGAGGGAAAGGCTCACTCCCATTCTACATAACACAACGGAATGGCTACAGAAGAATTGTTATCAAATGAAATCCTTCAAAACCGATTCATAAGCATAACCTTCCAAGGAAAAATCTAGCCCACGACAGGAACTCGACACCAAAGATAAGCATGTTGCTACTCCCTCTTCATCTTGGAAAGGTGCAAGAATCAAATTCACCGTAGGAAAGGGTACTACACAGTTGATGAACAAGAAGAAACAAGATCTAAAACGCCACATGCAGAAGGTAAGGATCTTGCTTCAGAAGAATTATCCTCAGAAGAGGAAGGAGGAGATACAGAGTGTGAATCTGAAGATTCAAAGAAGAAGAGTATGAGGAAACACAGTCTAATAAAGATGAAGAATCGCATGAAGAATCTCAAGAAGAAGTTGAGAAAGATAATGAGGAAGAGCTTAGACATGATGAGAAAATTTTATCTCCTCTTAGAAATGAAACTGGAAATATTCCT
Organism: Sequoiadendron giganteum; assembly: GCA_007115665.2. NCBI lineage: Eukaryota > Viridiplantae > Streptophyta > Pinopsida > Cupressales > Cupressaceae > Sequoiadendron > Sequoiadendron giganteum. The sequence goes on from CM021110.1 coordinate 171,233,135, forward strand.
TCTACGTCTTCACTAGGCCATGTCAATACTCCTCATACTCCTTCAATACCTAAGACTCCTGTCCCTCCTATTCCTTCTTCTCCTCCTCCTAGAATAGCTTCAAGAGTAGAACATATTTCTTCCCCACCCGAAATATCAACCGTGTTAGCTTCTTCTATAGTTGTCCAAACACAAACTGTTGATGTCCTCTTCAGCTCTCCAGCCTTCATACCTAGTTTGTCATCCCTGCCTTTTGACATTTCTTCAAAAGTTGAATTTAACAGGTTCATGGACGAATCTTTGTAGAATCAACTTGGTGTGCAAGTTATTGGGCCAATAATGACTAACACTGCACCCATAGTCACAATCCCAGTCATTTCTCAAGAAGTTGTTGGTGTAACAATTAGCACCTCTGGAATGCGAGTTGGTACAAACAACTATGCACAATGCGTAATGACTGCTCTTCAAATTAGGAGGGGAAGCTCCCTCTTTTGTTGATATGCGTTCTAAAAGTAAACTATTCAAAGTCCTATCTTTTTGACTCAGTTGGGAGTTATTCAGTTGGGAGAGGCAGAAGGTTAAGAAAACCAAGGACGTTGTAGCTAAGGATTTTCTCTGGTTTTGTAGGTCTTTAACTACAACTAAAAACTAAAAGCTTTAAACTATCCAATCTCCTCAAGAAAATGAAGCATGAGGAAAAGGAGCAGGAATGTGTTACACAATAAACTTCAGGTACAGATTCACAACGTGAAGGCAAGGTGGGCTCAACTATTTGCTTGGCTGGGAAGAAGCTTATTAAAACAAACAAATATACGATAAACCGGGTACAACTTCATAACATGAAGGCAAAGTGGGCTCAACTATTTGCTTGGCTGAATAAGTTTATTGCTACAAACATCAAATGATAAGCTTTAAGTACATATTAGCAACATGAAGGCAAGGTGGGCTCAACTATTTGCTCTTCTAAATAGGCTTATTAGAAGCAAAACAAAAGGTAAGCAACTAGGACAATAAATTGTATTAGCGAAACACGCATACAACAAACGATCAAACTAGCAACCCCATTTAACTAAGGTTGAACAAACACCATAATAATAACATGAAGGCAATGTGGGCTCATCTATTTATTATAGCAGTAAAAGCTCATGAACAAATAAAAGAACAAGAATATTACAAGCAAGGTGGGCTCAACTTATATTACTATCGTGTGCAAAAGTTATTTACAAATGAGCTGAAAGCTCTTATTTATAAACATCAAAGGTGTAGGCAACCCTAAAATCACCTTGAGTCAACTACAGTCTCGCAACATGCGAGATTTTATTCAACTAAGTCTAATAAAATAAACTATACAGTTAACTGGAAAGCTACCATCAATTAACCGATAGAAACAAAACTAATTGGACAATGTGCAACATGCATGTCCTTATTGAAAGAGAAGCTAAATGATACTAACATCAATTAACTGACACTAACTAAGAGTCCATCTTCCTACGAAGATATCTCCAAGAATGAGATAGGCATGCCTGATATCAACAAGGAAAACTCAAGAACTGACATTGAGTTAACTTCTGCTTCTGACTCATCCTCGTAAATAATTGCAGGATCCAACTGGGCGTCTACTCCAAGCCCTCTCTATTTATTATCTCGTCCAGGAATTTATCGATTATATCATCATCTGGCACTCTTAATGCTGTCCACGATGATCAATTGCCTATCTAATTCCTTATCTCCATCCTGGATCACCCTATGACTGTCTCTCACCTCTGTAGTCACCTTCTTGAAACTAATAGTCAACATTGAGAACTCCTCCAACTTAGACGCCTCAAGATCTCCACCTAGGTTATCATGAATCAACTCTTTGAACTTAGTCTGAACTGCCTCCAACTCGACGTATGTATCATCTTCATGTCGATAATGACATGGGATTTGGGTGATGAACTTGCAGATAAATCGAAGAGCTGAAGCAACCTTCTCCTGAATGACACCCATCTTAGTAGAAACTCTGTCATACGTTTCCACTTTGCAAAGATACAATTCTCTCCAAGTGAAAACCTTCTTTTTATCTTCTGCTACTTCAATGGCGTCATAGGCAATTGCAAGCTGTGATATGAGAATTAGATCCTTTGGCCTACGCTCTTCTGCTCTTGAATCCTCTGTTGAAGACTATGTGCGTCAACCCTCAATTCATACAACTTTGTAAGGAGATGTCGACCGACAACGATGAAGTCCTCAATCCAGGTATCTAGAAGCTTTCCTCAATTAATCAAGTAGCGAATTGTTTGCTGATTTGTGGTTGTATTCTTCCCATATCCTGTCACAATCTGGAATGGATACTGTAAAGTGATCTGAACGCAGAGGGATAGAAAATCATTTCTCAATGTCCCTCGGTTTGAGGCTACAAACGACCCTTCCATCAGCTGACCTAATTTGTTTGGTAGATGAGTCATAATGTTGGATGCAAGCGATTACAAACTCGAGATCGAAGAATGAGATGGGAATGGACACTGCTGCAAGAAACCCCGAATGCTCAAGATTCCTGACTGTAGTGTTGCTGATACCCTCCAATGTACTCATATTGATGACGGGATAAACATGACCCAAGTCAGTATCGGTAGTTTTCAGAAAATCATGAACACATACCTGTTTGGCTTTGTAATCTATGGGATTGTACTGCATTCTAAAAAACTAAATTATTGACTATAAAGTTGGGTATGTTCAGACAACTTTTAGAAAAGGTTGAAAAAGCTCGTGGATAGACTAAAAATAGCAAGTGGAAGTGAATTTTTTCGGAAAAATTATGAGATATGGGTTTTGTGTAGAATCAAATTCTAAGACAACCCAGATCGACAAAATTGCGAAAAAATGTGATTTTGGTCCGCATGCAAAGAAAATTCTGGAAAAAAGCATAGTGCTTTGGAATAGAGGCAGCAGGACAATTTTCACAAAATAATCTAAGACATGGGTATTGTTGTTGATGCTGAAATAAACGAACCCAGATGATGTGTTTCTGAAGATTTTGTCATTTTCTTTGACATGTGAAGAATACCTAAGACGAGAATATAGGAAATAAGACAAAAGATAGAAGTTTTGTGTTTTGTTTTAATCTTCTTCTATAGAAATTCGCCTATGCTTGAAATAGATTTGATGAAACTTCCATGAACATTCCAAATCTGTAGCTATAAAGAACACTGAATTCTGACACCTGTAGCACCTTCAGATCATTTTTATGCTTCAGAAAAGACGTTTTTAGTCAACTCATGATGAGAAATAATGGACGCCATATGCAAAATATATAAGAAATTATCTTCAAAGGCATGATAAATGCATGCAATGTCTTGGAATAGTGCTTGAACTCTATCCGAACCTTCAAAACCCACGCATGGCCTATAATTGGCTTTAAAATGAGTTAATTGAAAGAAGAATATGCCCTAATTATGGTGCCACCTTCAAAAGTTCAATCAACTGGTGCATGCAAGCTGATCTCGCTCAGTTACAGACTAAAAATAGGCCAAGAAGAAGTCAACTTAAAAAGAGTTGAACTGAAGAGCTAATTTTAGTTGACTGAATCCATTTCTCATGCACATCACTTCTCTTGAGTTCAAAAAGTCAATGTTTGACTTTAGGCGCCTCTCTCTAGACTTGGCCATTTTTTTGAAATTTTAAATTTGAAAACCTCACTAGAGCTCACATTTAACCACTGATTTTGATTGATTGACATGCCAAGTTGACTAGCTGACAACTTTGTTGAAGAGCAAGATCAAATCTGACAAAAGACTCCTTGAGGTGACAAACCCTAATTCATCCATCTAAGGCCTCAAAAAGCAGGGAGCACCTGGCCTTCAGGGGCGCTTTTGACCTCAGACTTAGGAAATTTTCAATGCATTTTCCATCATTTTCATGTGATTTTGACCTTACTTCACTTTGCATTTCCCGATGTTTGGCAAAACCTCAGAACTAGCTGATTGGCTCAATGCGAACCTGGCTGGATTTTGAATAAGAGCTCTTGGAGAGCACTTCTCGTAAAAACATCGTTTGATAGCTTTAAAACATGGGCGCCCCTAGCCTCCAAGGGCGCTTTTCCTCCCAGACTTAGCCATTTCAAAAACTGGCTAAAATTCACTAAACCTCCAACTACAGGCTGTTGAGAAGTCATCTGACCCAGCTGAGACATGCAATCGAAAGATGGAACCAACATAGACAGGATGAGCACTTGGAATCATCAAACATATTGAATTCAAGGCATCAAAACCTTGGGTGCCCTTGGCCTCCAGGGGCGCTTTTTCCATTTCTGGATATTTCTGATCATGGTTGAAACCCCAAATTTGACCTTTGACACTGGCAACTCAACAACTCTGATTCACCCGTTGATGGATGCGTTGCGAAGCCAAATCAAGACGGAAACAAACCTCCTAGGTGTCACTTGATCAGAAATCTTCATCTGGAGCCTCAAAAAGATGGGCGCCCTTGGCTGAGAGGTGCGCTTTTCACTCCAGACTTAAGTCATTTTCAATTTCCCTCCTTTTACGTTCAATCTCCAGTTTCAGATGATAGACAGATCCGTTGGATTGGCTGGCTGGCTCATCGCGAAGCTAACAAGATTTTGGAGAAGACATCTTGGAAGAGACAAGTCTGAAAAAGTTGATCTTGGACTCCAGAATCAAGAGCGCCCCTGACTCATAGGTGCGCTTTTGCTCCAGAGTTCGAAAATTTCCAAGCATTTTACCTTGTCAAAAATCCCCTCCGAGATGAAGCCTCTTTTCAGACAAAAATTTCCATATAAACATCACCGAAGCGTTTTGAGCTTAGCTTTCGACACCTGGCCGCTGGCCATCTGCCATTGAAGGGCTCAGAGAACCTAACTTTTCACTTAAAAAAAGAAAACTACCCACTAGGCTTAAACCGAATTTGACTTCACCATTGTGATCATGAAGCAAAATAAGCTAATCGAAACAATTTTCAACCAATTCTGACAAGTTCCAATTTTTAGGGTTTTTGACCTAAAAATAGGGGACCAGAAACCCTAATTTTCAAGTTTTTCAAATTTGGCCAATATCTTCGTGGTATCACACTGACATGAAGTCTATACTTGATTTTCCCAAAAACCATGTTTTGACACCATTTTTACAAGGTTTAGACCATTTTAAGCAAAATGCCTTAATGAAGCAAAAAAATTGATTTGGGTACAACATAAGTCATGGCAATTCAAGAGTTGGCAGTGCCAATAGACACATACACTTCTTCTCTCCCTCCTTGGTTGATCTCACAAGTATCCAAGCAGAAGAAATAGATGATCTCTCTTGATGAGTTGGACCTTGAAGAAATACCTCCACCAAAGATCAAGGGGAAGAAAAAGGCAAAGGTTCTTTCAAGACTTCATATTGATAAAGCCGGTCAAAAGTATTTCGAGGTAGGTTTTCCTCCACAACAAGAAGGCGATGTAAGTATGGAGGATTACACTATTCAAAAAATCCAACTGGGGAAAGTAACCAATGAAAGTGCTAAAGCAGATGCCCAAGTAGTCCTGGATGCTCTGGTAGGAAGGCTCGACAAGATGGAGCAAACCAAGAATCTATACAAAGAAAAAGACGAGTGCTATGCAAACATCCTAAGGAACATTGCAGGCTCTTCTACTGGAGATACCCAAACTATGACCTTGGTGAATGTTGAAGAACCGGCGGTGCAAAAGGCAGAGAAATTTGCATCTTAAGGTAAAGTGTTGTACGATTTCATTGATGAAATTTTAGATCACGGTTCATAGGTCATCACTGTAGCAGATGAGAAAACTGCACAGATAGCCAAGCTTCAACTGGAGCTTGATAAAGAAAAAAGTTTACTATCCAAGGAGCAACAAGAAATGGAAAAATGCCTCTCATCATGGTCGCAAATGAAAGAGGCAAAGCTTAACAAATTGGTGAAGGTTGGGGTTATTCCCGACAAAGATAAATATGTGGAGGTGAAAGAATCACTAAAGCATATAATATAGGTAATCAAGTCTCTGATTGATAATATTCACCAAGTACAGGAGGATGTCGAAGGACATCGTGTTCTTCTGATAAATGGAATGGAGGAGTTACCAGGCGACCTCCTCGATGACAACCATACCTTTCTCCCCCTCGGTGAGATAACACGAGTTTTCAAAGAAGCCATCATGAAGCAAGTGGATGATAATGATTTATCAAAGAACACCATGCATAACATATGTGATATACGGCTATCACTTGATTGTCTCAAAACACATCTTTAGAGGTGCAAGAAAGTTTTCTCATCTGCCAGGAAAGCGATCACCAAATACACACCCTTGTGGATTACACGGTCGAACCAGATGAAGCATTCTTGCAAGAGACTAAAAAGAAGTATGAAGACTTCTGTGCCTAGAATAAAGAACAATAGAGTCTTCTTCTCGTCTCCAGTGTTCGCCAATTTTGATGCTCCCTTTTATGCATCTTGTAAATATTTTACGACATCTTAAATGTCTTTTTGTAAAGTGTAATTACACCGAAAATATGAGATGTAATTTCACATGGATAGTTTACTTGTTGACTTAGTCAATATTAGGGTTTCCTATTTTTACTCAACTATTTTCCTAAATTAGCTCTTCCCTCTTTTCTATAAATAAGAGGGAACTCTATTGTAATGTTTACCTTTTAGTATTTTGCAACGAAGTGCTGCCCTTTTGAAACGAACATTGAAACTTTGTGTTCAATTTTGTGAATCTGAATCTAATCAATAAAAAAGAAAGTTGCATGCTAGACTTTGTGTTGGAATCAATTCTTTTTTGATTTGAATGAGATTGGTGGTGATTAGTGAATGATATTTGAAGGCCTTCAAATAATTTATGTAAACTTTGTGTTGCATTCCTTATTTGGATTTACTATGTTTGGATACTTTGGTTGAAAGATCTACAAGACTTTGTGCTTGTAATTGTTCATATTGTTCAAGGAATTGCTGCATCTAAGAGAACTTTGTTCTTGTAATGCGACAAACGATACGTCTTTCGCAGATCCATCATTGAAAAAGCTACGGAACGACTTTGTGCCTTCATGGGCTTTCCCTTTTTTTTTAATTTGTTTATTATCAATCATATCTAGTATTTCTACGCTTTGCTTTGACAAGATAGAAATATCGGCATTACTGCTCTTTGTTAAGTTTAATGTTGTTTTGAATCTAAACTTCCAAACCGTGAAGCATTGTAAAACATCTTCTCTGAAAAAAGAGAGAAGGATGAATGTAACACACTCCCCCTATTTCGTAAGTGTAGTGTACATTGTGTAAATACTTTGTTAATTTTATTATAGCTTCTGTTAGCAGTAAGAAGGGTGCCTCCCCTTTCTGAGAGGAGAGATTTTATCACATAGCTATGGCTGAAGTCTAGGTTGTGTAATCTATTGAAAAGTTGATTACATAATTTTCACCCAACACTATCTCACAAGTTTTTGACTGAAATTGTTATTTTCCCACACTTTGGTGCACTTGTCATCTTGTGCATGCATCTTTTGTACTTAAAAATGTGTTCACCCATTGAAGGGTGTGCACCCTGATATTGATATATTGTTTTTTGCTTTGAAAATTGATTCATGCATTCATAGCTGCACACATTTTCAAGTTCCAAAGATGCAAGTACATGTTAAATAGCAAGACACACCTATATAGATTGTAAATAGCAAGTAAACATTATTAAAACTAAGATTTTAGTTTTTGTTTACACGTTCAAAGAGCAGTTCTACCACACATATATTCTATTTTGTGTTGCTCTAAAAGGTGTGGATTGAAAACACACAAATAGATGGAGAGGAGGTATCAATGTGTTACAAATTGGCAATATAGAGATATGCTTGATGTAGATGAACAACTTGTAATTAAGACAGCTGAAACTTCAAGCCTAGGGAACCTATGAAGCATGGAAATCTGAGTTGTATTTGCTTGGGATTAAAATACTATTATCTAGAATAATTACTTATAAGATTTCTACTTTATAATATTTCTTAATAGTTGCATGATAAAAAAACAGATCATACAGAAAATTACTCTTCCTCCAAATAGTTGAAATAGAATCCTTCACCAAAATATGAAATAGCTTATATACCAAGTCTTATTCGTCCACATTATCCTAATGTATATGCCATGCACACTAAGACAAGTAGAGAAAAAGCAAGGATATATTTATGTTCAATGACATCCCACGCAGGGATATGTACCATTTATGTCAATAGCTCGTGATTAAGAAGTCACCGCAATACTCACAACCACAAGGCAAGAGAATTTAAAAATCATTGTCCTTTCTAAGAAAAAAGATACAAGTTAGATACTGATTGGCAAATTTTCTTGGATTACATTATGGAATCAAGAGATCAGAACTGTTCTCCACTCTTGAAAAGAGTGTTATATTCCATAATCAAATACTTCAGTGACATCCATAGAGTCTACATCACCAAAGCTCAATGCTTCAATTTTTTTATTTCGGTTAATAACCTGTCATGAGAAAAGCTCTCATTGTTAATGTCAGTTACTGTGGCAGAAGACAAGCATAAGCACAGTCAACATTCACAGACTTGAGTTGCATACTGTGATACTGGAGTAAAGTTACTGGGATTACCTTATGGAACCAAGAGATCAGAACTGTTCTCTACTCTTGAAAAGTATGTTCTTTTCCATAATCAAATTCTGATATGACAACAAGAGAGTCTCCATCACCAAAGCTCAATGATTCAAATTTGTTATTTGGGTTGATAATCTGTCATGAGAGAAGCTTTTGTTGTTACAATGACAGAAGACAAGCATAAGCATAGTCAACATTCACAGACTTGAGTTGCATACCGTCTTGTTGGCTAATCTATAACCAATAGCCACTTCACCACGCAAAATAGCTCTCTCAGAAAGCTCATAAAATGAAGGATTCTCTCCCTTCTTCAAGTAAAAACCAATATCCTGACAGTCAATTAAAAAATGTCATTTTTAATCTATTTCACAAGATTTATAAACAATGCCCATCTCTTGTAACATTTTCACAAAGGAAGATATTAAGCCCATATTTTCACAATAATACAATTTATCAGATGTGAAAACTTACCTTTACATATATCTCACTGCCCCAAGAGTTCAGAAGCTCTGTCCAAATCTCATTCATTTCATTGTGCACTGCCACTGAAAATAACCAGCAAAAATAGGTGGTGACATTAAATTGAACTCTTAAATTGAAAAAATGTTTACAGAAACCTACAATCTCCAGAAAGATGTAAACCTTGGGCTGTCACATGGCCCATCAATTCTTCTGTCGCAATATATGTCAGATTTTGTTTTGTATTGCATACCTGTATGAATGGAGAAAATTTTCAATGGATGGATATTATTGCATACAACTAGTGCATTGAATATAGAGAATGGATAAAATCCTTGGAAGTAAAAGTTATCAATATTATGTACTTACTTGTTTTCCAAGTTTTGTTTCAAGAAACTCTGCTACAAGATTAGCAACCTGTTCCAAGAGTGATTATATCGTTTAAAAGGACAAATAATGCATATACAACAAAATCATAACTAATATCCAATTTGATTTAGTTGCAACTGCTTATTTCAAAGAATGAAGAAATAATAAATGCTAATGGATAAATTCCTGCTTTCTATTAACTTTAGTGAGGGGATCGAATTGTGACCCACTCAATGGCAGCACATAACTTCCCTGCCATTACTCATTGGATAGGGACTAAATCATAAATGAGAGAAGGGAAAAGTAAACAACAAAAGTCTATATAGCTAGCATCATCATTTAAACAAAAGGACCAAAGCTTGTGTAATGTCCCCTTTTCAGTCCTGTTGGCATTTCAATTAGCACCTTTGGAGTGCTTATTGGAAACGGACAGCTATTGCAAGTGTTTTAGTACTGCTCTTCAAATTATAGAGAGGAAGATCTCTCTTTGCTGATGTTCTATGTAAAAAAGGTGTACTAAGGTTCCTATTTTTTTTACTTAGAGGCAGGACACAAGAGTGCATAAACACAATGCGTCATAGCTAAGCTTTTTCTCTGGTTTCTGCAGATTCTTAACTACGACTAACTAGCTTCTAGACTATCCTACCTCCTCAAGATAAACAGAGCATGAGGGCGTAGGAGCGGAATGGATGGGTGGGAACACTTGAATCCTCCGTCTCCATAGAATATGGCCGAAGCTCTGAACTCTCGGATATACGCTTGGGATAAGGTCTTATGCAAATGAACACTTTTTACGGTAGGCTGGATCAGAGACTTGCCAAGGAGGAGGAACCCCTGTCCAAGGTATAGGCTTGGAAACAACTTACTGGAAACAACAAGGTACGATGATTTGGCTAACAAGATTCCCGAGGAGGTGACGACACCTGTCCAAAGTGTAGGCTGAAAGACAATTCATTAAACAACATCAAACGATAGCAATCGATGACAAAATATCCAAGGAGGAGGAACCCCTGTCCAAGGAGGAAAGTGAAACAATAAACTATTTGAGAACAAAGACGTTGGATCAACTCAAAACTTAGATCAAATATGCATACGCCATCTGACTTTCTTCTTCAAGCTTCACCAAAGAATTACAAAGGGTGGGACAAGAAAGGCACGAAATCATGCACAATTACTATCAACCAACAAACTCTCATCCAATAGTGAACATATACAAACAAGCAAACTCTGGCAACAATGGCGCAACAATTTTGCCTAGCAAATAAAAGTTAAACAAACAATGAGCCCAAGGCTCTTATTTATAGAAACTCAAAGGAGTAGGCAACCCTAAAGCCTCCTTGAGTTAACAATCAATTCTTGCCAATCAGCAAGATTTATTTCTATGTCTAAAAGTAGGTGAGCAAGTAGTTAACTGGAAATATACTTCAGTTAACTGAAACTAAACAAAAGTCAAACTGGAAGTCTACTTCGGTTGACTGATACCTAACTAAAAGTGAACTTAAATTAAAAATGTGTCTCCAAAATAGACATTCACCTTTAAAGGAGATCTGAGATCCACAAATTGTGGGAGTCAATTAGACATCCTAGATTAGTGGGATCTGACATGCAAGATCTGTGGAGATCTAGAGTCAACTTGGAAAGGGGCATCAAGTTGACTTCAATCATAGTTATTCAGTGTTCCACGGGGACGCGTCCCCCCTCAAATTTTGGCCGTCCCCCCGTCCCAGACGTTTCGGGGACTTGGAGACGGCAGGGAGACGTCCCTCCACTGTCTCGCCACCGCCACCGGGACGTGAGAAACGTCAGGGAGATGCGGGGGATGCTTGGGTGTCTCCGAGACGTCTCAGGGACGCCCAGGCGTCCCTCGAGCGTCTTGGAGACGCCCAGGCGTCCCCCGCGTTGGGACATCATGTAAAGTGTTTTTTTTTTTAAATTCTTTTATTTTTGTTGGTTTGTGTGCCTAGGGTCGAACCCTAAAGCTTTGTGGGACCCATATCAAAGCCTCTAAATGAACTAAAACACTCTAATTGCTCATTTTTTTACTCACATATGCATTTGATGTTTTGGAGCAGCTAGGTGAAGAAGAGGAAAGCTAGTAAGAAAAGTGAGTGAAAGAGTGAGTTTGAGGTGCTGCAAGTGCAAGAGGGGTGAGAAGGAGAAAGAAGAAGAAGAGGAGGAGCATTCTACACCAATTTTGAAGGATTTTTCAAGCACAAGGTAGGGTTTTATGACTATTTTTTGAAGTTTTTAACTGTTTTTTCAATTTTTATTTTATTTTGTTTTCCAAGTTTTTAGATTCATTTTGAAAATGTAGTTTGATGTTTGAAATGGGCATTGAAATGAAAATCAAAACATGAATATGCATTTGCAGCCATGTCTATGAAATTATGATTAAAAAATTAATCATAATTTCATATACATGGCTGCAAATGCATATTCATATTTTAAATTTTCATTTCAAAGCTCATTGTTTTTTTTTTCATTTTTCCATCAAGATTCATCATGAAGTTTTAAAATTTTAGTTTCAAATTTGTTAAACTAGGCTGAAACTAAGCACTTATAGAATTTATTTTTTTACTGGAGTGTCACAATGAGCTCTCATGACATCAACATGAGTAAGGATGAGGTCCATTCACATAGAGATACCGATCCTGAATATGCACTTGAGGATGAGGGGGGTGACCATGGGGCTGAGCATGAAGTCCAAACTAGTTCCATGGCAAGTGAAGCAAGTACTTTTGAGTGCCCTTCTGCAGAATTGGCAAAGTATGCTAAGGGTCCTTTTGATCCCAAATCCCCTCTCAAACAATTTGCAACAAAAGATCTAAGCAGGCAAGCCCAAGGGGCAACATCCGGTGGCACAAGGAGGTGGAGGTGCAATTTTTGTGGTATTGGGTGGTATGGGAGCATCACTAGAGTGAATGCACACCTTCTTTTCATTAGAGGAAAAGGTGTGGGGATATGTGAGTTTTTGGCAAAACCAGAAAACATGAAATACAAAGTTGAAATAAATAAGTTATGGGGTGTTCTTGATGATACTCTAGCTGCACCTATGCCTACTACTTTGCAGCATAGGACACATGTTCAACATAGCTAGCCACAGAGATCCAGCCATACTTTGCAGATGAGAGTAGGAGGGACACCAGGTTCTTCTTCTAGTGCCTATGCAGGAGAGGGGAGGGGGAAATGAAGATTGCAAAGTCAAACTCAAAGTAATCCCATAGCAGATTTGTTTAATGTGCAGCTCAAGGATGACATAGATGATGCCATTGGCAAGTTCTTCTTTGCCAATGGCATCCCGTTTCATGTTGCCTGATCTCCTTATTATAAGGAGATGATATCGATGGTGGCAAAGGGAGGACCATCATATGTGCCACCAAGTGAGACAAAATTGAGGACTACGATCTTGGATAAGAACTATTCCAAGATCAATTTGTTGATGGAGAAGATGAAGGAGTGTTGGGTTAAGACAAGATGCAACATAGTCATGGATGGGTGGACGGACATTAGCCATCGTCCACTCATTAACATCATGGTTACATGTACCGAGGGCCCATATTTTCTTAAGGTAATTGATTGTTCAGGGCATCGCAAAGATGCTGATTTTCAGTTTGAGGTTCTCAGGGATGCTATTGAGGAGGTTTGGCCACAAAATGTGGTCCAAGTTAAGTTGTGACAGATGCTGCAAATGTGTGCAAAGCTGCAAGGAGACTTGTTGAGGCTAATTATAGGCATATTTGGTGGACCCCATGTTGTGTGCATGCCATGAACAATGCACTCAAGGACATGGGAAAGATTGATTGGATTAGAGCAGTGGTGTGCAGATGTTTATCTGCAACCACCACACGTCACATGCACTCTTCAGGACCTTCGCTAAGAAGGAGTTCCTGAAACCTACTGATACGAGATATGCTTCCTATTTCATTCTCTTGGACAAAATGATTGAGTTGCAAGAGGCACTGCAACTCATGGTCATGACATCAGATTGGAGTAGGTGGGCCGAGTCTAAAACAAGGCAAGGGAAGAGGGTGAAGGATACGGTGAAGAGTGATGTGTTTTGGGGTGATGCAAAATATATTGTTGCCATCATTAAACTAGTTTTTCAGGATATCAGGTATGGGGATGCGGATGCACCTAGCCTTGGAGAGGTGTATGAGTGCATCGATTCTATGCTTGATTAGATGAGGGCTGTTGTGTGAGAGAGGGACCCCACATTAGCATTCTACTGCGAGCACATTCAGCCAATCATTCACAAGAGATGGGAGAAGCTCAACACTCCCTTGCACATGGCAGCCTATGCACTTAATCCTAGATGGTATTTGACTAGGCCTGGTAGAGTGACACCTATAGAGGATGCAGAGGTGAAGGCAGGGTTCTTCAGGTGAATTGAGAGGATGTACAATGATGTAGATGCCAGTATGATTTGCACCGAGTGGACCAAATTTGCCACTCTTAGGGGTTATTCAGATGTAGCCAAGATGGATATGCGAACTATGGCGCAAGAGGACCCAATTTCGTGGTGGACTTGCCATGGATCAGGACCTTTGACTACCACTCTAGCCATCCGATTGTTATCTCAGGTTTCTAGTTCTTCAGTTGCTGAGAGGAACTGGTCTACATATAGCTTCGTCCACTCTCTTAAGAGGAACAGACTTACCTCTAGGAGAGCAGAGAAGCTTGTGGCTGTACATAGTGCTTTGTGTCTCATTGACCGCAAAACACTTTTGTACAAAGAGAGTCCAGCAGCACGGTGGGATGTAGAGCCAGAGGAGCCAGAACAGATTGATGATGATGCTTTAGTTTCGGCTTCAGATGTTAGTTTGGTAGAGCTTGAGCACGAGGATTCCAGTAGTTCGAGTGATGAGGAGTTTGGAGATGATTAGAGGCCTCCCTTCACTACATTTTTGCATTTTGTACTTATTTTGATTATGATTCATATCAATGTATCATGCTACTCATTGTAATCATTTTTATGATATGATATTTTGATGTGACATGTCATATTTTCGATATTCATATAATAGAAATCTCAAATTCGACAATTTCATTTGTCAAATTTCAATATTTATTTACTTTTAGTCTTTTAGTAATAGTATTCAAGTATTCAAAATGTTAGTATTTGCAATTTTACTAATTTGCCAAAGTTTAATTTGAAATGTTATTCTTAAACATCTTTTTATAACTAGTTATTCAAGTACCATATGTATATCAGCACCGCCCCCCTGTCGCCCCCCCCGCCGTCCCCCGCTGTCCCCAAACGTAGACCCCTTGTCCCCCATCCTCGAGACGCGTCCCCTTCAGGAAACTCCATGGAACACTGTAGTTATTGCTACTTTGGAGGGTAGGATGTCCTCCTTGAGGTGCTTGACACCTCATCACTATTGGTCAACGGTCTTCTATCCATTTGTTGACTTCTTCTGCCTTACGCAATCTGCTTTTGATATTCAACCTTCTTTGTAGTTGCATCATTTAGACTTTTTGACATAAAGTGTGGAAGGTAGTGTGATAGTAACCTGATGTCGGCTCTGTATTTGAACTGACTACCTTCCGTATTTGGCTATCCATTGAACGATGATGTCATACATGCCTTCCAAGGCATCCAACTTGAATACAAGCTTTACTTGATGCATGTTTGTGTCAAGTGTTTTCATGAAATCATGAAGTGGGACCATTTTGGTCTTGATTTTAACTTGAGAGTACTACACTCTGAAAAACTTGGTCACTGCCTGTAAACACGGATACATTTAGACGAATTTTGAAAACCCTTAAAAATAGCCATCCGCCGAGAAGTATTTTTTTGCGAAAAATCTGGCACATGGGTTTTGTTCATGCTTCAATGCTAAACATACCTAGTTCCTTGGATTTTCGATTTGGAGACTTTTCTGGAAAGATCCCTAAAAATAGGGGCAACAAGTTTGCCGATTCTGGCAAATTTGAAAAGATGGGTTTCATTGGAAAATTGCATTGATCATACCCAGTTGGTCAGATCTGAGGTGGCCTGCCATTTCCTGTGACATGCAAAGAATTTTAGACATAAGAGAGGAAGTAGACAAGAGGTGGATTGGAAGTTATAATTTGCCTCTTTGCAAAAATCTGCCTCTGGAATCAACCTCAAAGAAGAAAACCTTTACTGCCGCTGATCTTCAAAAATATCGAAGATCCGTTCAAAACCTCTGCCAGATCTTGAAAATACGTTCTTGGGAGCAATTTGTTGTTTTATCCTTCAACCTGCAAAAGAATAAGTGAGAATGAGATGCCTAGCTTGAATGTATGATGATTCAAGTTGAGATCCACCAAGTATGGGCGCCAACTCATGATTTAAGCTTGATTTGGAGTTCAAAAAGGTGATTTCCATTGATTGTGGAGTGTTTGGCCTCTTTTTTCCTCCAAAATTTGTTAGCTCAAGTCAACATTTTGCTTTGACTTCTTTTAGGCGTCCCTCTTGGATTTTTGATCATTTTCATCATTTTTTGCAGGCTGAAGTGCCTCCGTTTGATTTCGATCTTGGCTGCTCAATTGATTTTTGGCAGTTGCTGATAGATCCATTGTCGAGATGGGATTAGCTTGATGAGATATGCCTAGGAGAGATTAACTCAGAAAATTGAGTTTGAGCCTCTAGAATAAAGGGCGCCTTTCTTCAAGAGGGGCACTTTTGGCTGTGCCTTAGTCAATTTTCATTGACTATTCTTTGTTTTGGCCTTTTCCTACCCTTCGTGCCTTGATCTAACATTCTCGTTGATGGATGAGTCGGATGACGCTGCTTGATGGTGCATCAGGTAGCCAGCTCAGTCCTGCACAGGATGATTGACTTCTTAGCTTCAGACAGTGAGTTTATGCCCTTCAAGTTCAAGGGCGCCCCTAGCTAGTAGGGGTGCTTTTAGCTTTGTTGACTGATTTTATCTATGTTGAAACTGTCTGCTTTGATCTCCGTTGTTAGATGATTCAGTTATCATATTCTTTCGTTGACAGTCTCGTTGTCGAGATTCATCAAAGCTAAGAAGATCGTTCTGGAGGTATTGATCAATCAGACTGCATTTACTCCTCCAAAAGAAAGGGCGCCTTTCTTCAAAAGAGGCGCTTTTCTTCTGTACTTAGCCAATTTCTTCGCTTGTTCCTTCAGTCTTCAGTTCTGGCTTTTTCTACTTGATTTTAGCGTGTGATCGTTTGGCGTGTCCTGCGAACGTGTTGTCAGATTGATCACGTAGCTGGGAGGGAGCTGAAAAGATGTCATGTATAGAGCAGCTGCGGATAGGTTCATCAAATTTCTTGAATTGAGGGGTGCCCCTAGCCAACAGGGGCGCTTTTGTCATGAAGCTCATTAATTTGCTTTGTTCATTGCTTGCAAGTTCTCCATACTTTGCTGACATTTCGCCAATGATCCTTGAATCAGATGATCTGACTGATACTTTCGTTGTCGAGCTAGCATGAACGTGAAGAAGACGACTGATCTGAAGATGTCAGGTGATTACATTTTCCCTTTGAGATCAAAGGGTGCCTTTCTTTAAGAGGGGCGCCTTTTGGTATTTGACAGCTGTTTTTGCCTTGGTAGCAAGGTGTGCACCTTCCAGAGAGCCAAATTTTGACCTTTTTCGTTTTGAGAATCTCCTTCGTTTGAACATCTTTTTGACCTTTTCTGCCATGGCTTCTTCGTTGGAGCTTTTGAAGTTCAGCTTTTAGCACTTGGTACTGGCCAATCTACCATTAATGGCTGCGGAGCTCCTAAATTTGTTCCTGAAAAATGAGAATAGACCCACCAAACTAAAACATGTCTTTTGATGATTTTGACTTGATCAGTGTGATCGTGAAGTCGGTTAACCCTATCAAAATCATTTCAATCATTTCCAGAAAGGTCCTATTTTTTAGGGTTTCCTTAAAAATAGGGGTATGAAACCCTAATTTTCAGTTTTTCAGAATTTTAACCATAGGTTCCTTGATAGAAACCCACAAAGACCTTATGTCTGGTTTGACCTAAAACATACTTTTGACGGCATTTTTACATTATTTAGCTCAATTTAAGTAGAATGCCAAAATTTTATTTTGGGTACAACAAGTCCTAAGCTTTCCAATTTCCGTTAGCCTATTTTTGGAGTCCCATAGGTTAAATGAAGGAGTTTAAGGGATTCCAAGTTTCTTGGAGGTTTCTTGCCAACACTTTCAGGGGGTAATTGCAGAGGGTTGCCAAAGTTTGTTTTGGGTTTTCTGAGATCCTTGGAGGGTAGTGTTGTGACCTTTTTCACACATCACCCCATCCAAGATGGGAACCCCCTAAATTTTGCTCCATTCTGGTCTTTTGGCTTTGGTTCGCTCTCTCTGGTCTTTTGTCCTTCTGGGGATGTCCCACCGTTTGACCCAGGTAGAAATATTGTTCAAGTCTGTGAAATTAGGGTTTTCTATCCCTCAGGCTTTTTAAGGTCAAACCAGGTTATCAAATTGAAATCTGAGCTTAGTACAACAATCACAAGGCTTCCAGCAAAGTCCCACTGAATTTTTATCGAATTCTGACAATTTACTATTTATTGTAAGTACTCAAATCGGGGACTGTTTCAGCAGGATTTTGGAATTCTGTCAGCTTCGACACATTCAGAACGCATCAAGCTGCTTGCGCGTAAATTTTGAGCCAGATCAGACAACTTGTTATTTTTAGCAGTTCAGGCTTTAGGAGCCATTTTCAGGGTTTGCACATGCGCTTTTCAAATGCATGTCTGGATATTCCTTCTGGGTTTTTCAAGACCTCCGCAACGATATAACATGCAAACCGAGACGATCACTTTCAAAGTTCAGCCTTCGGAGGCTATTTTTAGGGTTTGCATGCGGAGTTTTTCAACGCATGTCCGAAGATTCCTTCTGGGTTTTTCAAGAACTTCGTAATAGTGTGACATGCAAGCGAGGAAGATCAAATTTCAAGGACTTACTATTTTTAGCCAGTGCATGCATGCAGACCAGTTTTCTGGGTTTTTCTGGGTTTCTTGAGATCCCACAGGCGATATGACATGCAAAATCATCCGGCAATGGATCAGTCACTTTTCAGGAAGTTTCTATAAATAGCAGTTTCACCCCGGCCACCCAACACTTCAGTTCAACATACAAAGCGACATGCAGAATAAACAAAGTCCAACGGAGACCGTTTGGGACACATGCAAGTCAAATTAGGGTTTCCACTTTTATAGGGGGTTAAATCCAGAAATTGCCAAAACGAAGTATCCCACCAATGACAGCATACTTCAAGGCACCTGCTGGCAAAATTTGAGCGGAATTGGAGAACTTACTATTTTTAGTAAGTCAGGGCACGGCTATAAATAGCAGTTCTACACCCAAGGTTGGCATCAGCACGACACTCAAGTTATCAAGATCAGGCGTTGCAAGTTTCAAGTCAAACGGAGCTACTGAAGTCAGAAAGTCAAGAACTTACTATAAATAGCAGGTGGCTATGAATAGCAGGTCAGGGCAAGGAACTGGCAAAATAGGTTCACAAGGCAAAGAAGATCAGATGGTGAAATTTTCAGGCAAAACGGAGATGTAGAAGTTGAAAATTAAGGGACCTGCTAAAAATAGCACAATTTGCTAAAAATAGAATGCAAGAGCAAGGGCAGGCAGGGGCATGGAAAATATTCTAAGTGTTGGGATTGAAAGTAGAGGCTCCAGAATGCGCCCTCAAGGAATGGTGAACATCAAATATTTCTAAGGCAAAATCAAAAGCTCCACCTTGTAAATGCGCCCATCACCTTGAGGCCACTTCAAAATTTGTCTAAGTGAGAGCACACCCTCTCAAATGCGTGCACCTTGAAGTTAAGGAAGCAAGTCAAAAAATTCTCTAAGTCTGGAAAATGAAAGTGGCCTAGTGGAAATGCGCCCTCAAGCAAATTCTAAGTGTTTGGAAATTTTCCAAGGCAAAAACAAAAGCACAAGGGTCAAAATGCGCCCACCTTCAAGAGGGAGACTATGAAAATCCCTAGGGCGTGGAAACTTCAAGGGGTCACCTTCAAAATGCGGCTAAGTATGAAATTGAAAGTACAACACCTAAAATGCGCCCACCTTAGGAAGGTAAAAGGAAATGGAACCCCGAAATATTTCTAAGGCGAAATGAAAGCATGAGGTCTGAAATGCGCCCTCAAATGGGAGCTCATGCCATTAAATGCGCCCACATGTAAATGCGCCATCAGAAACGCCTAAGGCACAAGAATAAAAGTATGCCTAGTCAAATGCGCCCAAGGTGGTGATGGGAAGATCAAAATTTTCTAAGTGTGGAAAAGTGAGAGCACACCCTATAAAATGCGCCCAAGCTAGGCTTGATGTTCAAAAGTTACTAAGGCATTGGAAATTAAAGTGGATGGGTGGAAATGCGCCCATGTTGGAGGATGCCTAGCAATACGCCTAAGGCGTGGAAAATAAACGTTGAGGGTGCTAAATGCACCCAAGTTGAAGCAAAGATGTTGAAAAACGCCTAAGGCACAAAATCAAAGTAGCATATGCCATTTGTGCCCTCAAGAAAGGTGATGGTATAAAAAGTTTTCTAAGTGTGAAATGAAAGCTTCACATGTTATTTGCGCCCTCAAGCAAAAACATTACACCTAGAGTGCGCCCATCTTGAAGTGAGGATATTTTAAAAAGTTTCTAAGTCATTGGAGATAAAAGCATAGGTCCTCAAGTGCGCCACAAAATAGAAGTACCATGTGTTGAGTGCGCCCAAGAATGAAGTGGAGAAATTTGCCTAAGGCACAAGAACAAAAGCTCACAAGTGAAAATGCGCCCACCTTGCAAATGGAAAATATGCTAAGGCATGAGAATAAAAAAACGTCCAAGTATGAGAAGTGAAGTAGACCCTCTCATTTGCGCCTAAAATGAAGGCTCCCTAAGCTATTTGCGCCCATGATGGAGTAGGCTGGAAACGCCTAAGTATACAGGATGAAAGCTGAAGGTATCAAATGCGCCCCAGATAAAAGCTAGCACATAGAAATGCGCCCATAATGGGGAAGAGTTACAAAATATTTCCCTAAGGCACGAAAATGGAAGTAAAAAGGGTGGAAACGTTCCCTTGATAAGGTGATGGGAAAATACTCTAAGGCGTGGGAATCATCTAAGGCAAAAATGAGAGTAACACAAGCCATATGCGCCCATCAAGTGTTAGAGCCTTGAGAAAATTTCTAAGTCACAAAAAATAAATGCCAAGGGGTCAAGTGCACCAGAGGTGTAAAGTGATAAATTTTTCCTAAATGAAATAAATATTTCATCAAAAATATATGCCTATGGTAGAGAAAATGTTAGAAATATTTTCTAAGTAAAATAACATTTCACTGGGAAAAATACGCCCTTGGCATGGAAAGATAGCTTGATGAATTTTAAAATTTTCCAGAGGCAGTTGAATGAGGTTGACGGTGGAGAATTAATATCGATGAATATTTTTCATGGGTTAATAAAAAAAAAAAAATCAAATGGACCCATTCAAAAGGCACCCATGGGTTGACAAAGTTGAAAAATTGATTTCTTGAAGGAAATTTTAATATTTCCAGAGGAAATTCGTTTTGACTAGATCATTTTCCTAACGGAAATTAAATCTCAGGGGATGGATTGATTTGAGCAAGCAAGTGATTTCTGTCAGCGGTTTGAATTATTTTAAAAGGGAAAATTTAAAATGTCTAAGGCAAATTTCATGAAATTGAGGATTTAAATGACAGACATTTTAACAGGTTGAAAATAATTTTAAATCTCCCATGAATTGTTTCGAGATAAATTTAATTGAATATGGCGAGAATTTTAAATGGAGTTCTCAAACAAATCAGAGTGATTTTCTCGCGAGTTGTTTAATCACCAGCAGTTAACTGGCAGACTAGAAGGAAAAATTCGAATTTTTACAAGGAAAGAATCTTCATTAATAGCAACTGCCATAATGACTGGCTGACGACTAGCCCACTACTGCGCCTGAAATGGAAGATGCCAAACGAAGAGAGTGGAGAATTGATGGAGGTGCTAAAAATAACCCTAGCACTAATTGGCAGGATTCTTCAAGAAGAATTATTTAAGCAGTCTCTCCTCTCATTTCTTCTCACATTTTTTCGAAGTTGAGAGTTGCTGAGGAAGTTCTTGAGAGATTGAAATCTTTGAAAGTTGCTGAAAGTGAGCTTGAATTTTCTTTTTTTTTTCGAAGTTGAAAATTGCTGAAAAGAGAAGTTCTTTGAGAGTTCTATTTTTCGAAGTGTTGAGTTGCTGAAAGTGCGAAGTTGCTGGAGGATTTTATTTCTCAAGTTGCAGAGACTCTCGAAGTTGCTGCAGATTTTATTTATTCGAGCTGCTGAAGGCTAGTTGTTGTTGGAGTTGAGAAAAAATTCGAATTTCCACACTAGCAGTGATCTCTTCATTCTTCAAGTTGTTGAAGTTGAAAGTTGAAGGTTGACAAAAGTTGAAGCAAAAGATTTAATTTATTTTGTGCTGGGAAAATTGTTGAGTTGCTGAAAGTTGTTAGTGTGCTGCAAATTTTTTTCGCCAGTCGAAGGCCACGTTGCTGAAAGTTTTTTTTCGAGCTCAGGGTTGTTATACAGTTTGAGGTTTGGAGTTAGAAAATTATGCTGAAGAATTTCATGTTCAAAGCTAACTCCATATCCGCAGCCGTCTCGGAGGCTATTTTATTTTATTAAAAATCTGCAAACTAACTTATTATTATTCTATCTTATTCTTGCAGATGGCTGGAGCAAAGGATGTTGCAGGAACAAGCAGAGCTGCAGGCAGAGCTGCAAACACTGAAACGGGCAAGGCTAGCTCATCCCAGCAGGCAATGATCAAAAGGCTCGCCAAGTCATTTCTTCCAAAATTGGCAATTGTTTCAAAGTTGGCAGGATTAAGTGACACCAACTTGGGGTCGTTTAATCTAAATGCACTCAAGTCTAGGATGTACAGACTGGGAGGCCATCAATCGTCAGTCATGGCACATAACATCATGAAGAGTGGTATCTACGCAGCCGCTGGTTTTCCACCAACAATTCAGTGTCCGGAGCTAATTATGGAGTGTGCGAACTACTACAAGTCGGAGCGTAGAACCATTATCTTTCCGGATGGCAAATTGCTTGCCAACTTAAAGCCAGATGCCATCATAGAGGCATTTGAGATTCCTACTGCCGAAAAGATGCTGTACAGATGAAAGGAGAGGGCGGATAAAATGTACTCCACCTCCTTCGAGAGGGTTGTTGCAGTCATCAACAGAGTCTGGATGCAGAAGCCAAAGCCACCTCGCACTAAACTCCCAAAGCAGATAATTGCCGAAGATGTGAAACAGGAATATTGCGACTTGATGATGATGCTGAGCCGAATAAATGGGAGTGCACAGGCCTACTTCTTCGAGCCTTGGATGTTCTACTTCATCGAGATCATCTTGGAGGGAAAGGAGTGTGTTGACTGGGCAAGAATGATCAGTGATAACATAGATGAACAGTTTAGGAGCCTGAGGGGGACGAAAACCTTTTATATGAGCTCGTATGTGATATATATGTTGGCAAGAATGACCAAGTACCGAGGGATTACATACAAGGAGCCAATAGGCTGTGCACCTGATCAGTTCAAAATCCATGAGGCCTGCACGCAGTTACATCTAACCAACCCTGCCAGTTACAAACGGGCTAATGATGCATTCACAATGCACATCACGAGGACCCTTCAGCGGAGAACGCAGCAAAGAATATCCAAAGAGGCACAAGCATTGATAGAGGAATACGGATATTGGCTCATCCAATTTCCGAAATTCACTTACATTAGGCTGCAGGGGTTCACTTCGTATTCATACCGGCTATTGAGGTACCCCACCAATCACATTATAATGCTGGAAATATCTAGGCAATTGATCGCCTATGATAAGATTCAGAAGAAGAAGAAGAAGGGTGGACTTGACTTTCCTATTGCCATGGGAAATTCCACTGAGGTGTGTCCCTCCTTGCAGGCAGCTCGAGAGGCAGAGGATGAGCTGCAATTCTATCATCTATCGTATCACACAGGCAGACAGGATTTCGATCCTTATAGAAACATCCGAATGATACAGAACGTTGAGTACCGGCACAAGGCCCACATCGAGGACTTTTGGGCAAATGCTGTTGATGAGGTTGAAATAAGGAAAAGGATGTTTTCTAGGCTTCCCCTCAAATTGGTCAGGGAATGTGAGATCATTCCATTTCCCGACCGGGTGGAAGAGGATGTCAACGTTATACAGCCCAACTATGGTTCAATCAGGGATACTCCGGTCCCACCACCTGATTGGTCCGAGCCAGAAATCATGGACTTGGACACGCTCTCTATTCCGGTGTTGACTTTCACAAGAGCTTGGGTCGATAGACATGTATGCAAACTTAAGAGTAGATCGATCGCCCTTACTTATAACTTGATGGGTGACCTAAGGCCGCTGTCGGTGAGAAGGGGAAAACAGGTTGCTCAAACACCAGAAGCACAAGTAGAAGTACCAACCCAACCGATACCGTTGAGGATGGAACAAGCATCACCTATGCACTCACAAACTCAGTCTTCGAGTTTGAGAGTGATTTCATTATTTGCTGATCAGAGGGCAGGATTGGGTGAAGAACGGGAGCTTGAGGAGGTAGATCAACCCAACATTCGAGAATCAGATAGTATATGCGTCAGTGCATCCAGGGCTGGCCGACAAGAGGAAGAAGTAGAAACAGTGGCTGACACTCGTTTCCAGCAGATGTTGGACATGACATTGGAGGAAGAGGAAAACACAGAACAGGGGACCCAAGGGTCAGGAGATACGCAGCTCGTGGAAGATGATGAGCCCGAGCAGAACAGTGCAAGAAGAGAAGTACACGAGGGGGAGGCAACGAAAGAGCAGCCCTTCGTCATTTGCAATCAACAACAGATAGTGCCGGATTGGCTTTCGGAGAGAATGAGAAGAGACCCCGAGGATGATATAGATCCAGCTGTCGAGATGGAGGAGTTCCTCAGAAGAATTAGTGCGCCTCCAGAAAAGAAGAGAGCCATAAAATTCTCGAAGATTTCGACTGACGAGTCAGGCTCCCGCACACTCCAAGTTGCTATCCCAAGGGAGGAATATGATTGAGCCAAGGAAAGGCCCGAAAACTATGTGATCACCACCGTAGAGTTGGGTTGTCCTACGAGAGCCCAAATTGTCGAGGAGTTTGATAACTCCTATCAAGCGTTGAAGGACCAGTTGCTCAGAACAGAAGGGAAGTATAAGAAGTTAACGAAGGAGCACAAGACTTTGATTGGATATGTGCAAAGTCTAGCACGTCCAGGTGAACAGGCAGACCCAGCAGTAGAACTCCCACCTGAGCTTCCGAGGGAGTCAGTTATTGGCTTAGAGGACCTAAAGAAGATGGAGACAGAGGCAGACAAATGGGTCAGTCATGTTCGGGCTGATACAGAGAAATTTATGGAGGACCTCGCCCATGCTTATCAGCAGGCCTCTAATATTTTGACGCGCATGGATATGGTAGATCAAGCCTGGGGCGATACCCGCATCTATCAGATGAAGACTGTTCTTCGTTTAGAGGTTTTGATGCATATACCTCTACGGACTTTGGTGGATGGAGGTGTGATTCACAATGGTGACAGGTATGATTTCACCAGTTGGTATTCCTCGGTGGTCACAGGCCGTGGGTTCCACGATGCAGCAAGGGTAGATTCGGCCAGAACTAGGAAGGCAATGGGTAACATCGTGGAGGGAGTTCTTAATACACTGGAGGCCATATTTGGTAGGAGGCTGGCCCCAGAGGAAATAACTGTTGATAGCTTGAGAGGCAAATTGGCTCCATCCTTCTCAGCTGCGAGGTCGCTTGTCCAGGATGACTTTGAGAATGTCTCCACTTTCTCCAATATAATCCAGAATACCCAGGACGCCTTGGTGGCATGGAGGAAGTCTTACACTCGGCACGGACAAACGGTAGCAGTCTTGGAATTTTAGCTCGACCATATTCCACCAATTTTGGTTCAAGAGGTTGAGGCGGTGTTGGCCTGATTGATCGAGTTTGCAGTTCGAGAACGAGATAGTGGGAACGCTCTGCTTGATGAGGATCTTCTGGAAGAAGATAGTGGGCATTAATTGCTCGTAGTGGGGAGTGGAGAATCTTTTGTTCATTTATTACCCCACTCCTCTCAGTGGCGGTTTTTAGGGCAGAAACCCTAATCAGGGCATAGGTGGCTCGATCTGAGCCCTTTATTGTAATTGAATCTAAGCCGTTCGCTGAAATGGGCTAGCTATAAAAGGGGCATCCCCCCTCATTTGTAAAATAATTAGAACTAGAATTGAATCAGAGATAGAGTTGAGCTAGAGAATAAAAGGCATATAGCATTTAGCTTAGATTGAGGAGGAAAGGAAGTTTTCCTATTGAGGACTTTGTAAGAAGTTGTTGTGAACACTCTCATAATATAAAGATTTATCATTGTTTGGTGGTTCTATCTTCTATTGTGAGTAGCTAGCAAGGCTTGTTCGTCTTTCCAATTCAAGTGGATAGAGTAGAGTAGACTTTGTTTTATGCAAGTAGTTGTTAATTGTGGAGTGTGGCGTTGCGATTTGAGCACATCTTCTTTCATCCATACCACTAGCGGGCTTACTGATGGTAAGTTCGCCTTGCGTGGTCAACTGGAGTACTGGCACTTAACTTCGATTGTGGCTCATATGTCCATATGCATCGTGGTGATGGTATGTACATGTTGTGTCATAATTTGAACACCTTTCTCATCCTTTGAAGATTGCACCAACTTTGTCAGAGTTGTCCGAAAGGAGACGAAGCAAAGTCTGGTTTGGAGATTGTTTAAGTCGATCCTCGTCCTCCACCCTTTAGAAGTAGATTGTAGAATTCCTATCCCTTCTCCTTTTTAATTCAGTATTTCCCAGTTAATTTAGGAGTCAGAGCAATATTGTCAAATCATTCATGTCCTAATTGCTTCACAAAATCAAACAACTACGTAAGTCCCCTTGAATACCCAGCATATTCACATTAGCCAACTGAGTCTATTCGCGTTAAAGGAACCTTGGAGTTGAACGCATGAACTTTCACGCAATCTTAGCATGCAAAATACTTTGATCAAGAGAGAATAGAATGACCGTTGGGCATTTTTATTCTGTGTTGATGTCGTCATAAAAAGCACGTCAACAGGTAGTAACTACTATTTATAGCACTTACTATTTTTAGTAAGTTCAATTGCATCTCAATTTGAGCTAATACAGAGTTTGAACACACTTACTATTTTTAACAGTTTGGTATTTTTAGTGAGTTCTATTTTGTGCACTTGGTCCTGACAGCTGTGCAATGTAGGGTTTCCAGTTTTGGTAGATTGTTGGCATTTTGTTGGTCCTCGGGATGGTGGTGATGACCACCATTGCATTTTTGGCCATCTGGGTGGTTCTCCACATTTCTTGGAGAACACTACTACTTTTAGTAAGTGCCTGTTTGGGAACTTGGCATCTCTCCTTGCCATTAGAAGCTCCTTGGTGCAATCAATTTCCATTTCGGATTTCTTGTTGACGCATTTTGTGAAGTGGTTGGAAATATTTTAATATTTACACTAAAGTCATAAAGTAGTGTTTAAATATTATTTTAGTGTTAAATGTTATAAAGTGAAAAAGTTATTAAAGTTATTTAAAAAAAAAAAGAAGCAAAAAGTGCTTTTTCAGGAAAAAAAACAAAAAAGTGCTTTTTCAAGAAGCAATGAAAAAGCAAGAAATTTTTTTGAAAATGATAAAAGCAAAAAAAAAGGGTTTTTAAAAAAAAAACAGCGAAAAAGAAAAAAAACACTTTCTTGAAAAAGCAGCGAAAAAACTATAAAAGGAGGTATGGGGTAGCTCATTGGGTTATGTTGAAAATGGCAATGTTATGTTGCGGGATTGAAACCTGAGAGTTCTTTCTTAAATCTTTGGAGGGCGAAAACCCTCTTTAGGTTGTTGGTTTCGGATTTGGAAGACAATCCCTAGCTGGTTGGGTGTGATTGCATTCAGTAATCACCATTGGAGCTTATCGTTGATGGTTTGTTTTCAGTTTTGGTTACTTATGATGAGTTCTAGTTATGTTTTGGTATGATAACTATTCTTGTAGAGGTTTGAGTGTTTTTGGAGCCCTTTTCATGAGTTCATTGCTTGCTGGCCATTCCATTCCTACATAGGCCAAGCCAACATTTGTGATTGTGTTGATAGGAGGATGGCATATCATTTTGTGGGTATTGAAGCAAAGGATTTTACTACCTTGGATGCCCCCTTTGTGCCAATTTGTAGTTTTTTTGGAGGAGTTTCTGATTTTTCCTTTCTGGTCGCCCCTCTCTACCAACCGTTCCATTTGGGGTTTGGGGTGTTTTGGGAGTTGTGCATCTTTTCTGCCTCTTTGCTTGCTGTTCCTTCTCATTTGGAGGCACCTAGGCCTTGTCACTCCCTTGCAGACATCCTTGGGGAGTTCTATGATGATTTGTTGGTAGTTGTGGACATTGGTAGCTTGCTGGTTGGTGTTTTCAGTCTGCTGCACATCTTTATCAGACCTGCAATTTTATATCAGATCTGTAGCAGCAGCATTTTAGACCTCTCATAGTCCTTTGAAGGTCATTCCATTGAGGTATACTTGATATATTTTGTTAGGGAATACTTCATTTCGTGTTGGGGTTTCATTTTGGGGTGTTGTGCCAAGATTTCCGTAGTATTTTCACATTGTAGCAACAATATATGACATTCTGAAAATTAATTGTAATGAGCTTTTTGTAACACTGTTTGGTAGTACCATCAGCGATTTGCTCTTTGTTTATTGCTACTCATCCCACTGAATAAGTGGTGCTCCTATTGAATAAGTGGTTGAGCTTTTCTTTACATTTCATGTTCTGCCTGCTAAATAAGAGAATGAAGTTTCTTTACTTTCATGTTATGCCCACTGAATAAGCAGAGAATCTTTCTTTGCTTGGTTGGCTTGCCGCCAACGCTTTCTTTGCTAGTTGTTATTCCTGTTGAATAAGCGGAGGTTTCATTTCATGCTTTGGAGATTACATACTTAACCCACTGAAGGAGTGGTTTTCTTTAGAAACACAAAATTGTAAGCCTTACCACCGTATGCTCTCACCTTGCCCACATTGGGATCTGGGTGATCACAAAGTGGAAGGCATTTTATTTTTGTTGGTTATTGATTATCACTCACCCCACTGAACAAGTGGATGTTTTTAGCTAATGCAATGTACACCTTACCACTGTATGCCCTCACCTTGCCCACATCGGGATTTGGGTGATCAAAAAGTGGAAGGTAGCTTTTCTCAATTGATTTCCATTTTTATTTTGGCTAACGCTAATAGGTGCAAAATTGAAAAAAAATTAAGGGTGGGTTATTATAGCTTGAAGGTCGGCACCCAAAAAGCATGTTTTCTACTGGTGTAATATTTCATTCACCTTGGATATATCATATCCTAAGTGTGTTATTGCACATATTTAAGAAGTTTACTTAAGATAATTAGAGTATTTAATTACTCTTACCTAAGTAGCTAATAATGAAAATGTGTACCCCTTGACTTGAGGTACACAATTGCCACCATTGTCTCATCAACTTTTGATTGTAGTCAAGTGCCACTTTGTTTATTCAAGGCCACCTTCGCCTTAGTCAAGTTGAGTGAACTAATCCACTGATTGGAAATTCAACTCTTGATTTCATAGTTAGACTAAGTTAATTAATCCACTAATTAGTAGTTAAACTCATGGTTAGAATGCATGTCATCTCCTTGAGTCATGCATCTAGGTGGCCTACTTATATGTACTTCATCTATTCATTTGATTGTTGATAATTCATTTTCTTTATTTTGGAATAGTTGATATTTGCATTCTTCATAATTTGTTGTTTGCATCTAGCTTATTGTAACTTCCTCCACGCACCTAGACCTAGGCTTCTATGGTTAGATTCCTGCTGAATCTTACATGGTAGCAGAATTTGGTTGGTGATTTAAGTTTATTCGTGTCCATTGAGGAAAGAGGGTTTCATCTAAAGCTTCACATTGAAAGTTTCACATCAATGATTCCTAGATCAGATCAAAGGCCATTATCAGTTTTAGAGCAGTCAAAAAACAAAAGTTTTCCTTTCCTTTTATCCAATTTGGACACCCAAAAGTAATTTTATTTAAGTTTCTAATTGCATATATTCTAGTGTCTTTTGTGAACAAGTAAATTTTCAAAGAATTTTGGCGCAAAAAGAAGTGCACCATTGCATCTAGAGTGGCCAAGAACTTATAAATCAACAAAAGATGGTTAAAACTAGTGCATGCCAATAAAAGGCAAATCTTCTTGTTCAAGGACACCATACGACCTCCTTTAATAGTGTTGTATAGGATTGTGATTTAAAAAAAAAATCTATATATTGCAATTTTTAATTTTTTTTATTAAAAATATAAAATAAAACAAAACAATTATTATTAATCTTTTCCAATCTTGGCCAATTTTGAAGAGACAATCAATCCTTCCTAGTTTATGGATTATCCGTCCATCTTTGAAAAGGACGTCCTGGAAAAAGGAGTCTGGAAAACTGTTCCCCTATGCAACCTAATCTCGAAGTTATGAAGAAATCTCATTTGATCTTGCCAATGCTGTTGAAGAGAAACTATTTGTGATTTTTCTCTTGAAGTCGATTTGCAAAGAATAATGGAGAAAAGACGCCTTGATGCTTAATAAATATCAATTTGGAGGTGGAAGCATCAGTTAGGGCATCTGAAATCCTGATTGAGGAGTCAACTTGTGTGATTGACTGTTAATTGGAAGTTTTCCCCAAATTTTGGGACACCTAGGCATGAGGAAGCCTTAAAAAATCGTAACTCAAGTCAACTTGGGCCCACTTTGACTTTAGGCATCCAAGTTTCACTAGTGTTAGAATATTTTTGAAGAATTTCGTCTTTTTTAGTGATGAACTACCCCTGTTGGATCCTGAATTCCGGATGCTCGATTGATCATGAGGCTTGGGTGATAGATTCATTGCAGATTTGGATCAACTCTAAAGAGATGTCACTAGAGGCTATCAACCATGAAAATGAGTTCTGATGGCTCAAATTTCTAGGTACCTTTTCGAGATAGGGTGCCTCTATTTGCCAGTGTTAGTCATTTTTCAGGTGAGTTTGAATTCTTCAATTTTGACTTCTCATGCTTCAATCTGCAGCTGCCCGTGATTGATGATCCCCGTGGATTGGATGTTGAATCTATCACAAAGCAAGAAGAATCTTGTAAAGGATGACTGATTGTGCAAGCTCTGAAAGCTGGTTCAGGAGGTTGAAATTCTTGGGCAACCTTGGCCTATAGGGGTGCCTTTGTGCTTCTGAGACACAATTTGCACTTTGTAACCCTTGATGAAATGTTCTAGTTCAGTTTTCGTCACTAGGAGTTTGACTGCTCCGATGTATTTGTTGACAGTTTCATCGCAAAGACTGATCAATTATGAGGAGGTCTTCTTGGGAGTCACGAAGCCTAAAAGCAGCATTTGATGCTCCAAAAAGTTGGGCGCCTTTTGCTAGAAGGGTGCATTTTTCTCTATACAGCTAAATTTTCACGTTTTTCAACTTGCCTTCACTTTAAACGTTTCACGCTTGATCTTCGTTTATGAGCGTTTGACAGGTCCCATGAGATGGCAACTAGATTCATCGCTAAGCAGGAAGGATTTTGAGCAGATGTCTTGGAGAAGACAGCTACTAAAATCTACATTTGACTGCTCAAAATGTTGGGCGCCCCTGGCCAGAAGGGGTGCATTTTGCTCTGATGAACTTCATTTTATCCTTCATTTTACGTGTCTGCTTGATCAACAACCACTTGCATTTGATAGGTCCTTTGAGTTCGCGAATGGATTTGTTGCAAAGCTAGGTTGAATCCGAAAAGATTATCTGGAGATGGCTAACCCAAATTCTGAATTTTGAGTAGTTTCTTTTCTAGGTGCCCCTAGCCTACAGGGGTGCATTTTCCTTGATAAATTGCCAATTTCTGATGTTTCTCATGTGCAACATCTTCCACTTGATCCTTGTTTGCCGGTGTTTGATGAATCTATTGACCTAGCTTGGCAATCCGTTGGAAATCTTGCAAAATTCTGAAGAGGATGACAGGTTTTGCAAATATTAACAACTGTATTTGATCCCTTGAATTCATGGGCACCCTTGGCTAGCAAGGGTGCATTTTGGCTCTAGAGTTGATCATTTTTGATGATTTTCATCCTTCTTGAGCTTCGTGTTCACTGTGTCGTCGACTGCGTTGACCGCGATCACCTTTCGTCGATTGCGCTTGCTGTTAGTGTGCAACACCAACACCAGCCATTCACGTGTTTTTCGACTACGTCATCGCCATTGCTGATGTGTTGACTGCGTCTGCCGTTGCTCGTGCATGATCTGCGAAGCTTCCAACATTCCAGACTTAGTTTATTTTTTGCATTTTTCAACTTTTGAAATTCCCCTCTGCTGTTGAGCATCTTTCTCCATAGATTCTTCTATGCGTGAAATTGTAGTGGAGATCTACAATACGAAGCAAGGGAAGCATGAGAACGTGTGAACCTATAACTGGAGACTCAAAGACTTGTTGGGGAAATTGGAGGCTCAGCGTGTCGACAGGCTAAAGAAGCGATGGTTCATCGAAGGCTTGCTTCCGTCGCTGAGGAGAAAAAAGAAATTCGTACCTTCGTCGTCGTACGTCGAAGCGTACAATTGGGCGATGGATATAGAGAGTAAAAATAAACATCCTCCTGAGGGAAAAGGAAGGCGAACGACGAGGAGAGTACGGATGACAACAACGATGGTGAGTCCAAGACCGTACACGCACTGAGGAAGGACATGATGAGAATGATGAAAGAATTGAAGGCCAACAAGGAGAGTGCGAGGGAAGCTAGAGAACTATGGTGTATGGATTGCAATGGGGAAGGTCACACAAAAGCAAACTACCCGAAGAATTTGTTCTGCGATATCTGCCAAGTGATGGGACATTCCATCAAGGAATGCCCATACAATTTGAAAGCAAGGGGTACACAAGTACTCTTCACTCAGGGAGAACCATCAACACCATTGAATACACCACCGAAGCCCTAGTATTATAGCAATGCATCCCCTGGAGGTTACCAAAGCAACAAAAGTCCAAGAAGCAAAATACAGTACGATGCTAAAGGAAGGCCCATGATACAATGCCTGAAGTGCAACGAATGGGGCCACTTTGCCAAGGAATGCCAGAACGGTCAAGGTTCGGGGGGAAGATTGTGCAAGTGGTGTGGACCAGGTGACCATGAAGACAACGAATTCCCCAAGTAGAATGGCATCCATATGCTGGAGTTGGAGGGCAAGAGGTACTGGCTATCACCAGAGCGCAAGTGAAAAAGGCCACCCACCCAAATCCATATACGTAAAAACAAAGGATGAGGGAAGCAATAGAAGAAGTGGAATTGGCGATGACGAAGGAAAAAAAAACACCTCTAGAGAAACCAGGAACCCCTTCACGGTCGGAGATGGAAACCAACATCGTATGGTAAGTACTGCAAACCACCGTATTGATAAAAGTAACTAACCTTCCCCAAACTTTGCCGCAGTTGGTACTGGCAATGACAACGTCATCGGGGATGGCAAGCAACCGTGATTGGAGGACTGAAGAAAAGAATTGGTACCAAAACTGCCACCGTAGTTGAACAAACCATTGACCCAGTACTGCTGACAACAAACATCGGGAAGATGCCAGTAGTTGTGCAGATGGAGATCAGAGGGAACATTTTGACAAATACTTTCGTCGACAAAGGATCGAGAGTCAATGTACTACTCGAAGACACATGGAAGAGCCTTGGGAAGCCAACACTCTGGGCACCGACATTCCAACTAGTAGGTGTCGATCAACATGGCATCAAACTTGTTGGCATTACAATTTGCACCTCTGGAGTGCATATTGGCAACGGACAGCTATGCATAGTTGAACTGCTCTTCAAATTAGGAGGGGAAGCTCCCTCTTTTGCTGATATGCATGAAAAAGTAAAGTAATCTAATTCCTATCTTTTTTGACTCAGCTAGAAGAGGCACAAGGTTAAGAAAACCAATACATTGTAGCTAAGGTTTTTCCTTGGTTTTGTAGATTCTTAACTACAACTAGGCTAACACTAAAACTATCCTATTTCCTCAAGAGTAAAAGAGCATGAGGACTTAGAAGTAGGGAATAATTGAAGATAAACTTTAAATCAAGATTCCAAGGAGGATGAACCCCTATCAGAGGTGTAGGCTGATATGAAGGTTATTGGTAACAACATCAAACAATAAACTTTATTACTAAATTCCCAAGGAGGAGGAACCCCTATCCAAGGTGTAGATATGCAACAAGCTTATTGGAAACAACACTTAAACGACAATCTTTATTTCTAAATTCCTGAGGAGGAACCCTTATCCGAGGTGTAGATATGAAAGAAAGACTATTAATCACAACATCAAACGATAAACTTTATTTCTAGATTCCCGAGGAGGAACCCCTATCCAAGGCGTAGATATGAAATAAGCATATTGAAAACAAATAAATTTGGGACAGCAAATTGCATGAAGGACCTATCACACAAATGAATGATCAAACCAGCTTTATATTAACAAAGTGAACAAGTACAAAATAGCAATATTGCACGGCAAGGTGGGCACAACAATTTGTTATTGCAGAAAAAGTTAAAGTACAAATGAGCAAGGGTGCTCTTATTTATAGAACTTCAAGGAGTAGGGAGCCCTAAAATCTCCTTGAGTTTACACTCAGTCTTGCAAGCATGCAAGAGTTTATTCTCTAAGTCTAACTGTATGCAACTTAACAGTTAACTGGAAAAACTACTTCAGTTAACTGATTTTAAACTAAACTAATAGGATTGTGCAACACGCAAGTCCTTATTGATATGAGAGTTAACTGAAAACTAATATCAGTTAATTGAAACTGAAAACTAAATGAGAACTCCAACTATACATAGATGATTCCAAAATAGACATGCCATGATATGTGGGACAGCGAGTTAACTTGGAAAGAGGCCTAAAGTTAACTGCTGTGTCTAATATCTATCTTGGAAATATGGGACATCCTGATTTGTAGTTAATTGGCTGTGATCTCGTGCAATTAACTCCTCCACGAGGTTGTTGATAGCCTCATCATTTGGAGTACTAATACTTCTCTGCAATACTCGGTGTCTTCGTAACATCCCTTCACCATCTGTGATATGACTTTGTAGCAACTTGAGCAATCCTGGAAATATCTGCACAGTCAAACTGACAGTTCACTGATTGGTAACTCTGACTGCTCCATAACTAGAGTGATGACCTCTATCTCTTCTGTAGCTTTACGCTTCTAACACTTTTGACAATGAAAGAGTGTGGCATGACGAAACCGTGAAGTTTGACCGCGAACAATCTAGTTGTGAGGAATGCACACAAACTCGCTGCACACGCATAATTCCAATGGTATCAACCCTCTAAACTGGCCTTGGAAGGCAATCAGCTATATGAGGTATGAAACCATGTGGACTTTGAGCAACTACGCCTGCCAAATTGTTTCAATCAACCCTCCGAATGTGCTTGATGCAAATCGGTGTTAGTTTTTCCTATGAAATTGTGAATCAAGACCAATTTGGTTTTGAATTTAGTCTGAGTGAACTGCATTCTGAAAAACTTGCCCGTTGACTATAAACATGTCTTTATTTTGACAACTTTCCGCAAAGCTAAAACAACTCCTAATGAGGCGGTTTTCACGAAAAATCCTGAGATATGGGTTTTGTAGAGAACAAAATTCTAAGCGAACCAAGATCATTAGAAATGTAAAAAACTGACTTTTACTTAAGCATGCAATGACTTTTCAGTGTAGAAGCTGAGAGGGCATCATAGTTATTTTTTCCTGAAAAATTCAGAGATATGGGTTTTGTAGAGAAAATGGTTCTAAGCCAATCCAGATTGTCAGAAATTCAAAAAACTGACTTTTACTAAGGTATGCAAAGGCTTTTCAGTTGAGAACTATAGTGGCTATAGGTGCTCTAGGGGGAATTTTTCCCAAAAAGAACTGGCACATGGGTTTTGTAGGTGCTGATGAGCTGAACACACCCAGATCCTCCGTTTTTCAAAAAATTGACATCTTGGCCCACATTCAAAAGAGTATTCGGAAAAAAACACAGTGCTTCAAAAATATAAGCAATAGGGCAATTTTCTCGAAAAAAATTTGGAAGATGGGTTTTGTAGGCGCCAATGAGCTGAATAGACCCAAAATCTTCGTTTTTCCAAAAAATAGACTTCTTGGCTGCCATGCAAAAGAACCTTCGGAAAAAAGCACAGTGCTTCAAAAATGGAAGCAATGGGGCAATTTTCTTGAAAAATTCTAGAACATGGGTTTTACTCTTGACGCTATGCTGAATGAACCCAGATGACCAGATTCTGAAAATTGTGCTGTTTACTTTGACATGTGAGAGAAAACCTAAGACAAGGATAGAAGAATTTTAGAGATAGAAAATAGATGTTCTTATTTTGCCTTTGAAAAAGACGCCTATGTTGAATTCGATTTGATGAAGTCTGCATGCACTCGAACAATGAAGTCTGAAAAATATTTCCTCTGAACAATCTGGACCTGGTACTGCGAAGAACATTGAAAAATATCACCCATAGCACCTTTAGATTTTTGCTTGCTCGAGAAAATGTGTTTGCTTCCACCTGTGATGAGAATAATGGATGCCCAAATGCCTTAATGAATTTTTTTTTTATGAAGGCATCACATATGCATGCAATTCCCTAAAATAGGACGCAATAATCTCATTGGACCTCCATTTCAGTTAACTGAATGAAAAATAGGCCCTAAAATGGGTGCCACCTAGATGCACTTCAGTTATTCACCACATGCAAGTAAAATTTAAGTCCTGTTGAAGTCGACACAGAAGTTGAACTGGAGATTAAATATTATTTTAAGTTGAGTTAACAACCTCCTCCATCATAGGGCGTCACTTTGCACTTGAGATCAAAAAGTCAAACTTTGACTTTAGGTGCCTCTACTCCAGTCTTAGAAATTTTCTTGAAAATTTCATTTGCAAACTTCACCAGAGGCTATGTTCGATCACTGATTTTGATTGACTGATGCATCCAAAAGACTGGTTGATAGTTTCATTGAAGAGTAGGATCAAAATTGACAAGAAACTCCTTGAGGCTACAAACCCTAATTTTGACTTCCGAGGCTTCAAAACTCAAGGCACTCCTTGCTTCCAACGCCCCTGGCTTCCAAGGGCGCTTTTCCTCCCACGACCATTTTTCAAAATGGCTGAATCTCCACTTAATCCCCGGCTACAGGCTGCTGACAAGTCTCTTGACCCGACTAGGATATGCAACGGAAAGCTGGAAGCATCACGAACAGGATGAGTATCTGAGATAACCCAAAAGATTGCATTTAAGGCCCCAAAACCTTGGGCGCCCCTAGCTTCTAGGGGCTCTTTTGCTCTTTTCTGACATTTTTGACCATGATAAAACCTTATGTTTGACTCTTGATTTCGGTAGTTCAACAACTCAAATTAACCTACTGACGGATTCATTACAAAACCAAACCAAGTTTGAGACAAACATGCTGGGTATCATTTTGGTTAGAAACCCTCATTTGGCACCTCAAAAATTGGGCGCCTTTGGCTAGCAGGTGCACTTTTTGCTCCAGTGTTAGTCATTTTTCCATCTCCCTCGTTTCTCGTTCAATGTCTAGTTTTAGGTGCTAGACAGATCTTCCGGACTGGTTGGTAGGCTCATTGCGAAACTGACAGTATTCCGGAGAAGTCTTCTTGGAAGTGACAAATCTCAAAAGGTAATATGGGCCTCTGAAGTCTAGGGCGCCCTGTAATGTCCCCATTTTAGCCATACACTCTTCCATGTTTGATAGCCTATTTCTGGAAGCCCGTAGGCCAATCAGAAGTTGAAATTAAGGTTTCCACTTTTAGAGGAGGTTTTGAGGACTTGCATGTGAGTTTTTCTGACGCATGTCTGGTGGAGCTTTTTGGGTTTTTGGAGAGCTACGTGATGAGGTAGCATGCATGACAGGATGTTGACTTGCGTTCTTGGCTACTTATGGAGGCTTGCATGTTGGAGTTTTACAGTTCTGACTCTGGATTCCTTCTGGGTTTTCAGAGAGCTTCGCGATGGTGTGACATGCAAATGAATTAGGGATATTTTCTAAACTTGCTATTTTTAGTAAGTTACGACAGATGCTCGGTTTGTGCTTAGAATGAGTTTGGAACAACTTACTATTTTTAGTAAGTTCTATTTTTGGTAGTGCTATTTTTTAGCAACAGTTCTGCAGCCTGGAGTAGTAGCTATTTTTGGCAAGTAATATTGGGCAGTTGGTCTTTCTAGCATTCTTGGAGCTATTTTTGGGCAATTTAGTGTTTTGAGTTGGCGCTCTTGGATGAGGTAAAATATTTGATTAAATGAATTATTTCTAAGGTTTGAAGGACGCCTTTGGAGTGATAAGTTGATTTTATTAAAAAGGGAAATTTTATAAAATATTTCGTTATAAGCTTTGGACACCTATTCCATGATATTATTAATATTTCAATTAAGTTCAAAGGTCTTATGAAAAAGGACGACTTGGAGGAATAAGTGAATTTGCATTTGAAAATTGGATTTCATTTTGGGGAAATGTAATTTGAATTTGGGCGCCCTTCTAGAAGCTTCTGGAGTTTCTTAGCAAATCTATATATTGAGGCTCTTGCTCCTTCATTTGAGATCCATGAAAAAATATATCGTTATGTTGCTGAAATGGTGAGTCAATGCTTCGAGGAATGCATACCTCCTAGTGTGTTTACTTGGTTTCGTGCTTGAAAGATAGCACCTAGCTGAGTTCCAGAGACTGCTTCTCATTTAGGGAGTGCAGATAGAGTTTCATAGTTGAAGTATTAAAGTTTTTGTTGTCTACAGGTTGCTAGTTTTGGATATAGTTAAAGCATATTTTCACTTGCAGATCAATACATGATCTTTATTTTATTCTGGGTACTTGTTATATCCATTCCTAGGCCCTAGGCGTCCCATCTTGCAAAGTTTGGGAATTTTTAGTGAAGTTTCTGATTTTATATTGTTGGTAGCCCCTCTTGAAGGCTGAATCTTGCCTACCAAAGTCTGGGAAAAGTTTAGAAAAAAAGATAACTCTAGTTTGCAGTGGTTTCTTGGTCTTAGCATGGTCGCCTTCTCCTTAGGCTTCATTTGCATCTTATTTCAGGAGATTTGGTGGAGTTTTGAGAGAGTTGTGAGCATTTTAGTGGGTTTATGTTTGCTGTCTGAGTTTGTGTTTTGCTGATTATTTATATCAAATTGTCTTAAGTTGGAGTTTTGGGGGTTGTTTTCATAAGTTGGGGGTCTTTAGAGTTGGAGAGACATTCTTATATTACTTGCAGCATTGGGACCTCTCTAATTCTGTGTAATCGGTAGGAATTCTATCTCATTGTAAGGCTGAATAGTAGTACTGTCAGCTATCTTCATTTCTTGCTAAGTTGCTTTGTAATTCCCACGATTGTGGAAGAGATTGGTCTTGCTCCAATCTTCCTTTACTGCATTTTCCTTTCTGTATTGCCCGCTGAACAAGCGGAAGGGGTTGGCAAGCCGCCCATTTACTTATTGTACTTGCATTGTAATCATCATATTGCTGATCGGCTTAGCTGTCATCTTGTTCCCACTGAAATACGTGGTTGAGTTGCATATATTTACTTTCCAGCATTGTACTTTCTTTCAGTTTGAATGCTAACGATCCCCGACACCATATGCTCACACCTCACTCGTCATTGGGATCTTGGTGTACATTCTTGGTGTAGGGTTACATTCTAGTATTTGGTTTATGATTTCCCTAACATTAACGGGTGAAATTGATGCATTAAAATTGAAAAAATTGTTGGGGAACATTTCACGCCCCTGGCCTCCAGGGGCTCTTTTCATTCCAAAGTTCGAAAATTTTTCAGCATCTTCATGTTGACGAAAATCCCCTCCAAGACGAAGCATCATTTTGAACATATCTCGCCATAGAATCTTCACTGGAGCGTTTTAAGCTTAGATTTCGACATCCAACACTTGGCCATCTGCCATTGACAACCTCAAAGGTCCTAACTTTTGTCCCAAAAAAAAGTGAAATAGACCCATCAACCTTAAATTGACTTTTTCTTGATTCTGACTTCACTGTGATCGTGAAGTGAAATAAGCCAATCAAAATAATTTTCAGTCAATTTTGACAAGTTCCTAATTTTTAGGGGTTTTTTAGGGTTTTGGGCTATTTTTAGGCTTTTTCCTTTATTTTTAGTGTTTTTTGAAAAAGTAACTTTATGAGCATCCGTTTCACAACAAACCCAGAAAACCTTAAATTTTAGGAAAGGAAACCCTAAAATTTAGGAAACCCTAATTTTTCCTAAAATCTAGGAAAACCTAAAACTGAAAAACCGAAATCTGGGTTTTTAAGATAACTTCAGTTTCAACAGATCCAGATCGTCAAATTTTGAAAATTCTGAGTTCTTGACCCTCATGCATGACATGCAAATTTCCACTTTTCCAAATTTCCAACTTCAAACAATTTTGAGATTTTGACTATTTTAAGCAAAATGCCTTAATGAAGCAAAAAAATTATTATGGGTACAACATTAGGTTCTGTTTGGTGAGCATGTTGGATACCGTCAGCATAGGAGAACCGAGAATCTTTGGGTAAAATGTAGACCAGTGTGATATCAGTTGGGCATTGGAGTCAGGACTCCTTCCTAATCACCTATGAAGTTGGAAACTTTCCTAATCACCTAAAACACGATGAAACTTCACGAAATGGGGAAACACATAACGACATAACGAAAAAGCATAAATAAATTATTTAAAGAAAATTCACTCCACCCCCGAAGGAATGAAGTGCTTTGGATATGGTTTGCTACATGACAATAGTAAGAGCCCCCCATCGATGTCGTTTCTGCCTGAAAGGCTTTACTTCTCTTCTAATGGGCATTGCAGGAGGCAATCCCTCTGGCGTGAAAATTCTTAGGTATTCATATATCCAAGAAAAGGTACTCTGACAAAAGTCAAAATATGATGCAAATGGGAAACTTGATACCCCTAAGGCATTGGTTCCGTTTTAGTCCACCCTTGGGATGTTGATTTCTTCAAACTAGTCGATCGAGTTCCAAACTCAATTTCTGTAATGCCGTAGGTGATCTTTTTTAACCTGAAAATATCCTTCGACCGGCTCATCGATCAGCTCTACATCACCTTTAACACATAGAATTTTGATTCCCATGTCTTCGGCATCTTTGAGGCCTAACAAAAGCACCTCTTTTTCAGATTTAGTGAATTCCAATTGCACAGATGGGTGCAACTGTCCTTTAGGGGAGATGACCATTTCCCCTGCTTCTGAACTTGTATTTGAACAATCTCCATCAAAATGTATTGTCCATGACTTTGTATCCTCTGTCAGTCTCTTTTTAGAACAAGCAATGTTTCGGTTTTCAGTTTCTATCTTTGACAGAGTCCCACAATTACTAGGACCCGTTTTAGGCTTTTCTTCTGCTAGAACAAATGACTTGAGCATAGTCTGCTTCTTTACAACTTTGAGAATCTAATCTAGTTCTTCTGGATGGTCCTGAAGATATTCCAGTTGGGAGATTTGTACCTTGGTCTTCATCATGGAAGCTATGATGTCAAAATTCGCTGCAGATGGATCTTGAGTAGCTGGCATAGTGTTCTCAAGTGAAGGTTTGGGTTTAGAAATGAAAGGCACTTCTTTACCCTTTTCGTTTGATTTCCACCTTTCTTCTTCTTCTTTCTATGCTTTGAAGTGCTAAGCATGTGTGAACACAGGCGTTGAAACATCTTCATGATTCACCACAAGAGCATATTGACAGTATTCTTCTTCTTGTTCTTGATTGACGAGTTCTTTATCAAAGTATCCCACAACGGAGTCGCCATCGGAGTTGTATGTAATGTCCCTTACCTAGTTTGGTATAGAATTCATTTGTTGATTAGGTTTAGGGTTTCTTCCTTCCAAATGAATGGTCTTTTTAATGAAGTAATCTTGGTTTAAAATCTGCATTCACCATATTAACAACATTTCCACATACACATATATGCATTAGCATTAATATCTAGATATCCAAAATATAAGCGTAATCATAAATGCAATTTTAACAAGCAAGAGGAGTGCCTTGTATGGATCTTGCCCTGAAGCCTTTGTGTTGGGCACGGGAGGTTGCCTCTCACAATCCTCCTTTCCCAATGGCTTAGTCCCTGCATATCCCCATACAAGACAGTACCTCAAAGACACTTGCCCTATTAGGACAAGGTGAAGTCCTACGATCCAAGGGCCTACGACCTACCACCCCTATAATAGTGTAGTTTCCTACGGTGGGACCCCCACCTCTCTATGTCTAACCCGTTCCTTGGCCTACGAACATGAGAGGGGGGTTTTTAGGCTATCCACTTGGACTCTACTTCACCTGCCTAAGAGGGTACCAATCACGGAGAAAACAATCGTTACACAATCAGATATATTTGCATTCATCCAAGATCTATTTCATGCCTATAATCAAATATATTTTCATGTATCAATGATTCTTTAAATTCATTATTTCCTAGAATGATTCTCATTATGATAAGATTAAAGAAAACATTATATCAATAATCAGATTAGCAATATCTATTTCTTATATTCAAAATATGCTAAATATTATTGCTAAGTGAGTACATCACCTGATCTATTGTGTCTTCCCATGTTTCCTTATTTCTTAGTCGCCTTCCTTCAACTTCCTCCACCACGATCCTCTATCTTTCCCTTTATTTCCAACCAGTGATATCCTTTTATTCTACAGAGGCATTCCCTTAAATTCCTCATCTTATGATGGTTTGTTGCTCAGAATATATTTACATATTTCTCCATTTAAATGTTCCTTCATATTTCTTTTCAATCTATATATACTTCTTTTAAATCTGCTTATATATTTCTGAATATATTTATATCTTTAGCAGATCTCAATATAGGAATATCTGCCCGACAGTATGCAATCTGTATTTTATTTCTTATTATTTCTACTTTCCTCATCCT
This sequence comes from Sequoiadendron giganteum, assembly GCA_007115665.2. Taxonomy (NCBI): domain Eukaryota; kingdom Viridiplantae; phylum Streptophyta; class Pinopsida; order Cupressales; family Cupressaceae; genus Sequoiadendron; species Sequoiadendron giganteum. The sequence continues at coordinate 171,275,521 of CM021110.1, forward strand.
AATCCCTAATTTCCCTCTCCTGTTATCCACGTTTTTCCTTTATATCTTCCCCTTTGGAGAAGCGAAGCAACTTGTGTGGAGGATCGTGACTTTTTTCTTTGTGGTGCCGATTCCTTACAAATTGTGATCGCTGCTTTTTGTGGCTTGTTAGTAGTTAGGATATAATCATAGTCCATGTTTATATTTATTAGTTAATGTTTATTTATAATATCAGTTATTCTATTATTTAATAATATGGTTATAATCAGGAAAACATATATTAATAAAATAATATTATAAGGTTATTCTTAACATGATTTTAATTTAATATTATAACATTAACAGTGATACATATGATACAATTTTAATATTATAATATTATCAATGATACACACAACATGATTTAATTTAATCTTATAAATGATAATTTAGATCTCTTTAATTTATATTTATAACATTATCTTGATGCTTGTAATTATAATTAGATTGCTAATATATTTATATTTTATTATTTATTTATTTATTTATTTGAGACATAGTTATCATTTTGATATTTGGTTTATTTATTTTTGTCTCAATACTTCCTATTCGGTGTTACAATTTCGGGGACATGACATTGTACGTTTGTGGTAATACAACCTTCGAACTTGGTGTTGGTACAAAACTAGAACTAGGAGCAGCTTTAGTGTATCCCATGATTTGGTTCATCCTCAGATTCTCAAGATATGTAGATCCGGTATGTGCATCGGTGTCATGGAAACAGCAAAATGCTGCATGGTGTGTAGCTTCAATCATTGGTCTTGATGGAGATGTTGGCAACCATGGCTGAAGATTGTCTCTCTTTGGCTGGTACGGTTGTTGAACTAGAGATCTAATAGAATCTGTCTTCATCAGGCCGAAAGTGATCATATTATCCTCCAACTTGATGGTGTGTTCTTGCAGACTCTTCAACTCTATTTCTTTTGCCGTCTTGAGGAAGAAAGCTATCTCTGATGGAAGAGCATTGATGGAACATCTCATCAGAATCTCCGATTATGGATCAAATGTATAAAGTCTTGTAACAAGATGATTAAATCTTGCTACAAAATCTCTCATGTGTTCATTGTGTTCCATCTTTCAATTTGTAAGTTGGGCGAACAACAGGTGACTGTCTTCAGCGGGCTTGAATCTCGCCAAAAAATTCTCGCTCATAGTAGCCCAGCTTGTGATACTGCCTAGCACTAGGTGATTGAACTAGTTGGCAACATTTCCTGTAAAGATCTCGACAAAGAGACGCATCGCGATGTCTTCATGTGCCACGTGCAAGACGACACAAGCCATTGTGAACGCAGAAAAATGTTCCTCTGGGTGTTTAGTTCCATCGCCGTGAAACCAGGGAAAACGCTTCTTCGACCCTTTAGGTAACTCATGATTTACCTAAAAATCCAAAGGTCCAATGTTATTACCCCAAGGTAATGGGGGTGGTTGTCGGTGATTCCTATCAGCATTGCCAACATTATCATTGTTATCATCAATTGCGCTTGTATGGATCATGCAATAGGATGCCAAAGTGTCATTCTTGTGAAATAAAAGTGTTTAGCTTTTCTTGAAGTTTTCTTGCCTTGTGCCCCACGGTGGGTGCCACAAAACTGTTGGCGTTACAATTTGCACCTGTGGAGTGCGTATTGGCAACAGATAGCTATGCATAGTTGAACTGCTTTTCAAATTAGGAGGGAAAGCTCCCTCTTTTGTTGATATGCGTGAAAAAGTAAAGTAATCTAATTCTTATCTTTTTTGACTCAGCTGGAAGAGACACAAGGTTAAGAAAACCAATAAATTGCAGCTAAGATTTTTCTCTGGTTTTGTAGATTTTTAACTACAACTAGGCTAACGCTAAAACTATCCTATTTCCTCAAGAGTAACAGAGCATGAGGAGTTAGGAGTAGGGAATAATTGACGATAAACTTTAAATCAAGATTCCCAAGGAGGAGGAACCCCTATCCGAGGTGTAGGCTGATATGAAGGTTATTGGTAACAACATCAAACGATAAACTTTATTACTAAATTCCCAAGGAGGAGGAACCCCTATCCAAGGTGCAGATATGCAACAAGCTTATTGGAAACAACACTTAAACGGCAATCTTTATTTCTAAATTTCCAAGGAGGAGGAACCCCTATCCAAGGTGTAGATATGAAAGAAAGACTATTAATCACAACATCAAATGATAAACTTTATTTCTAAATTCCCAAGGAGGAGGAACCCCTATCCGAGGTGTATGAAATAAGCTTAATGAAAACAAATAAATTTGGGACAGCAAATTGCATGAAGGACCTATCACACAAATGAACAATCAAACCAGCTTTATAATAACAAAGTGAACAAGTACAGAATAGCAATATTGCATGGCAAGGTGGGCACAACAATTTGTTATTACAGCAAAAGTTAAAGTACAAATGAGCAAAGGTGCTCTTATTTATAGAACTTCAAGGAGTAGGGAATCCTAAAATCTCCTTGAGTTTACACTCAATCTTGCAAGCATGCAAGAGTTAATTCTCTAAGTCTAACTAAATGCAACTTAATAGTTAGCTGGAAAAACTACTTCAGTTAACTAATTCTAAACTAAACTAATAAGACTGTGCAACACAAAAGTCCTTATTGATATGAGAGTTAATTGACAACTAATATTAGTTAACTGAAACTGAAAACTAAATGAGAACTCCAACTATACATAGATGATTCCAAAATAGATATGCCATGATACGTGGGACAACGAGTTAACTCGGAAGGAGGCCTCAAGTTAACCCCTGTGTCTGATATCTATCTTGGAAAGGTAGGACGTCCTGATATGTAGTTCAGTGGCTGTGATCTCGAGCAATTAACTCCTCCACGAGGTTGTTGATAGCCTCATCATCTGGAGTATTGATACTTCTCTGCAATACTCGATGTCTTTGCATCATCTCTTCACCATCTGTGATCTAACTGTTACATCCCAAGTTGTGAGGTTACTTTTTACTATTACTATATAGGGCAAATATGAATGTAAGGAGAAATTTGGAGATGCTTGCACCTTGTTATAAATATGTAATCTCATTTGACGTTGTTTCATTTGATGTTATCTCAATTGATGTTATTCATGGTTATTGAAAGTATTGTTATTCTAACTTTAAAGATGTTTATATATATATATATATATATATATATATATATATATATATATATATACTGCTTATTGTTGTGAACAAAGGACTGCTAAGGTATGTGCTAGTGGTTGCAAGAAAACGTTCAATCTCCAGGGGGAGGGAAAGTATCACTCGGGAGAGGAGCTTGGTCGGTTAACCGGTAATGTGAACTATCTGAGCAAACACAAACGTCATCTTAGATTGAGTAAACTGAGTCAGTTATGTTGGTACTAGATAAGTCATTCGTAGCTCGTATATTGGCATTAGGAGTCGTGTCTACTTCTTTACATTTTATGAGTGATGTTTATCTATCTCGTTGTGTTACGATCATTATGATGGTAACGTGAATTAATTTAAGTGAATAGGGAGTGGACATATATACATATGTATAGTATATACACGTATCCATAAGTATAGACATATTGATACAAGCGTACGTTGGTAGATGGATATGCTCCTACGGTTGCATCGATATGGTACACTTACACATACGTGTACATAGAAGAATATATTGGTATATGTATGTATATATGCACATGTCCTTTATTATGTGGATATTAATAATATTATATTATTATTGCCTGACAATTTGCATATACATATAAATGTATGAATATACGTATCAGATGTGCTGACTAGCTCACGGTATAAATATATATTTGTTAAATATCTATATATATATATATATATATACATAATTATATATTAAAGATTATATAAATATATTATAGTTATATATATGTTTAATATATTTAAGAACTATAATTATGTTTATATAATAAAATATATAATTATTTCCTAATAAATTATTTGTTACTTTAATACATATAAATATATATATATATAATATAATATATATTTTTAATATTAAATTCTCATAGTTGGAAATCGAATTATTTCCCTTAAGAGATTTAATATTTAATGGGAATCAAATCATTGATTTAAATTATCATCACATTTGCAAAATCGAATTATTTTTCTGACACTCACATAAGAAATTGACTTGTTTCTTATTTCACCATGAGGAATCGAGTTAATACTAAACCCAACCAAACATTTCAAATTATTAACCATGGAAAATCGAACGCAAAAAGTAATGTATTTGGAAAAACATCATTCTTCATAAAGTTTAAATCAAAATATTTGGCAAGACATTGGAACTTTGCCATGAAATATGAATTACGTAGCTGAGAAGAAATGCGTGCTTGTGGAAGCGCACGACCATGACCGGGTCTTAGAGACTTGGACATAGCTTGCATTGTGCCAATTTCTCCTTGAAAGTAGGGAATGCGGAGAGAAAACAGAGAGGGACTTTTTCCTTGAAAATATCAACAACTACCTATACCTGTTGAATCACGCCATTACCTGTAGGTGTCAATTCTTCCTCATTTGAACTTGTGCAAGTTTGAAACTTTCTCTAATTGCTGTCAGTATGGAGGTTGATTCATTTTTTGAAATGTTGAGTATGGGGTTCACAATCCGCCACTTATCATTTAAATTATTCAAAGAGCAGACCTGTCTCTTAACATGCCATTTTATGTGGAATACGTTGGGCAAGAGCGCTCTATATATAGCCGCCATTCTTCTGGAGTTATCATCCATTGCAATTCATATTTTTAGTATCATATTTTTTGTTCTCACCCACACGAATTATCCAGCTCTGTGCATTCATTCTGACAAGAGTATTTTACCATTTTCTGAGAGAAAAATCATTATATTTTCTGAGTGACATTTCTTCATATTGCTGAAAGTGCAACCATCATCGTAATTTTTGAGTTTATAATTGAGAAGCTGAAATCAATTACCAGCTATAGAGTGTTCAATTTATGAGAGAGAAACTGAGTTTATCTGAAGGATTGCTGATAGTCTGGAAGTGCTGCAAGTACTGACCAATCCATCAACGTTGGAGAAAAGCTTAAACCAGGCATGGGTTATTCTTCTATACATCTCATCTAAGAATCTTTGAGTTATTCCAGAGTTATGTTTAAAGTCTGTGTTTAGATAGAAGTTTGTTTTATTGAACTACTACTATATGTTGAAAAAGGGTGTTTTCAATAGTCTATACATTAGCTTGCATATAGTGAATATGTTATTTTAGAGCATGGAAGATGCATACTTGTTAAGAAAAGTGTAATAAGCAAATACTGGGTTTGAAAGGTTAAAAGATGTATACTTGTGAGATTGCATTATTTGAATGATCCCCATAGTAAGAGAAAGTTGTTTGCACGAATACTATTTGCTGAGCTTGTTTGCTTCCGGATAAAAGGTATTGAAACCTTGGAGCTGCTATTATAATGTGTTTTAAGTACTCCATGATAGGAGAAAGTACTTGATTGAGGAATTCAACTATATTACATAAGGTACAAGATAAGTATTTAATTATACTAGCGATGTTGGGACATAGGATGTTTTATGTTTACCATTGGTACATAAGAAATGAATGGTTGCATACTAGTTGTATTTTGCATTAAATTGTATGATCTCCATTTAAGGAGAGTATTGTTTTCATTAGTTACTATATGCTAAGATTGAGATGAGGATAGAAGTCAAGTAAATTCTTCAGCTTTAGTTATTGGGTTAACTTAGGTAAGTTGAGTTACTCCTAGGATAAAGATTTGCAGTATAGGAGGGGATATGTGAATTACTTGATTATGATGATTCATTTCTAGTAGTACAGTATGATGTAGGATGTTTGAGGTACGGATTACCCATTAGAAGGCAAAGTCCTGTGCGTAGTGTAAGATAGCCCTAAGTCAAATCAACCTTGAATAGTGTATGTGACAGTTGACCCTCAGTAGAAATACTGTATGAAACACTTTGATCAAAGTAGTGTAATGTACCTACATCCTCTTAGATTGGGCAATGATTACACTGTCAGTTCACCGTGATCCCGTATTACATACTAGGGCGAGAGTTTGCCGGATTTCACAGATTCTAGTTATGTAGGACACCACTATGCTCAGTTGGTAAACAGTATTAGTTACCCTACCAATCTCTTCGTTGAAGGGAGGGCTATCTATCGAATGATAGATGTGCCGGGTACCGCATTATAAGTCCGTGGTTGGCGGAAAAGCGCCCGAGTGATGCTTCTCTTCCTCTGAAGGCTATTGGAGCATCAAGACTTGAAAGGCAGATTCCTAGACCTTCTTACTACTATTTGTTCTAAAGCTCATTGGAGTTAAGTTAGTTGAAGTACATTTTGTATTTGTGAAGTTATTGTAATGACATGGAATGTTTATTGTAATTTTATTATGATATCTTGTTCATATATTATTAATAAAGGAAAGAAAAAATTATATTGCAATAACTTGTTAGCATGTTTATTTACTCTTTTGATGTAAATTGGATTTTTTTTTTTTAGCTCATTACGCAACAATGCGTAAACCTTATCAGAAGATAATGGTTGAAAAGTTCTTGTGCCACAACGGCAAGAGAAAAGAACTTGGGAAGTGAAAAGGAAGTTGAGAACCTTAGTAACTTGTGTAAATTGGGACTAGTTAAAGATTCGTCCTTGGAATCATCATTCCTAAACCAAGAACTTATGATATTACCTAGGGTTGCGGAAGATTACACAATTAGGTTATGTAGGGAGGTTAAGAAGAATGACCAGTATATACCTTTATCCAACGAAATAGTTTTATGACTCTAAGGGAAAGAGAAGGAATGAGAAAACCCCTTAATTGTAGCAACCTACAATTGTAAAAAGTCGGGAAATCTTGGATTTAGTGAAACACCTACGAATTTGTGTATGCAAGTCAGCATAATTTAGATCGAAGTAGGATATCAACTAAGAAGGTATCCACAAAGGTTGGATAAATCATGACATAAATCTAACTCTTGTGTTAAGATAGGATCTTGCAAGAAAAGAGTTAGTACCTATGAAATGAGAAAAGACCAGAAGGGTTAGAAAGAAACAATCAACAACGTGAGCAAGGTTCCACCAACCAAAATCAGTGAGATTATTGGAGTTTTGATTAAAGATGAAAAAGAGACCAAACAACTTTGGTATCTCAAAGGCTATGAGAGAATAAGATTCCAAGCATTGGAATAAGGTCATATGAAAAGGTGAGTGTGAGAAAGAAGCCCGAAAAGGTAAATCAAGTTGGTTTAAAAACAGGTTTGGATAGTACATGGTTAGGTTGAAGTTATAAGTAGAACTCACCAACATGTTGTACGAAAATCAACATATGATTAGTGGTTCCAAAAGGAAATGGAATGCAACATGGCACTATGTGTCAGTTCAATATAAGTTGCAAGGGAAACAACACTCTGAGTAGAGAGGTTCATCAAACAATGATGTGTTGTAAATATGGATATTCCTCCACTAAAAAGGATATTAGAAAGAAGATGGGAATATTAGTATGCCTCTTTTAACTTTTAAAGTCGCTGATTACTCATTAGATCTCCTGTTGAATGATCCAAGTTATTGAATCGCCGAGATAGAAAATAATGATGAATCAAACTTTGGGAAAGAGTATATTTGAAGTATGCTTTAGAGGCATGAGAAGGCAATGGAAAGTCAACAACAAGGAATGACAAATCCATATCCAAGAAGCAAGTGATTGCTTGGAGTTCAGCATGAGTAGAATGAAAGTTGTGAACACACTAAGGGGGGAAGAAATAGTGGATTGACTCGAGATAAGTACCTTGCCCAACGAAAAACGTGGGTATGTTCTCAGTCTAGAAGAACTAATGACTTCTTCACAAGTCATGATGTCTAATAAGTCATATATTTTATGACCATAAGGAAAAAAGCGGTATTGGGATTTTAGGAAAATAGAAAGGTTACGGACTATGACCTAATAATATTCCATACCTTACGATTATTTGATTAAAAGATCAAATGATACTATTATCAATGCCTTAGAAAAGGATAGGCAGATAATTTGATCATGATAAGGAAGATCATTGTCTATGGGATTGGCAAGGAAAGATCTAAGATACTCATGATTGGAAGAAAGTGTCTCTATACTTCTATACTGAAATATACCGGGCAATTTTTTTCACTTTTTCACAACTAAGTTCACCTGTTAACATTAATGAAATCTCAATCCAACCGAAGGGAACCCTTTCCTCTGATCAACCCAGATCCCAGTGCGGGCAAGGTTGAGAGCATACTCGAAAGGGGATCGTTATCATAACTGAAACTGCTGGAAAGTAATAGAAAAAAGATACAATCAACTCTACCACTTATTCAGCAGGAGGACTGAAATGGAAAGTACATTACTGAATTTAAAGGATGCAACTCGACCACTTATTCAGCGGGAGTATGTTGACGGCTCAGCCGATCAGCAATATGATGAATAATGCAATACAGTAAAGAAATAGGCGGCAAGCCAGCGTTTTCCACTTGTTCAGCGGGTGATGCAAGAAAAGGAAACCTGAAGCTATAGATTGAATTGAGGCCAGTCTCTTCCACGATCGTGGGAATTGCAAGAACTAGATAAGAGGGAAGAATTGCTGACAGTACAACTGTTCAACTTACAATGTGATAGAGAGCCTGTCAAGAACACATGATTAGAAATTATACAATGCTGCAATAACGTAAAGAAACTCCTCCATACTCAATCTTGACTCCTTGGACTCAAACCCACTCAAAAGGATGACTTCTCATAATCTGATATGACTGTAACAGTGACTGAAATTGCACAGACCAGCAACTTGTAACCTTACTAAATCACTCATAACTTGCTCAAAACCCAACCAATTGACATGAGATAAGATGCATAATGATCTAGCATGGATGGAGACCAAGACAAGACACCAAAACCAACTCAAACACCCCCTATTTATTTTGCACGGAAAACAATGCACTTACAAAAAAGTATGGCCCTCTAGGAAGGGCGATTTTGCCTTTTAAAATTCCACACTTGTTAATAAATTCCGAGATTTGACATGAAGGGTCGCCCCTAGCAAGGAAACCAATAGGCACAACACCCAGAACCACACTATTTTTATTTTGCAAGATGTGAATAAAAACTACAATCAGCTGAGCATAATCAGCAACTCCGTAAAATTGGTAAAATGCAAAAACATCAACTACAATATGCTCAAAATTCAACTCAAAAAACATGGACAATCCTATCTTAACTAGTTGCTATCTTTCAAGCAAGAATTCAAGCCAAGCTAGGGGGTATGCCTTCCCCGAAGCACTCAGTCACCATTCCGGCAGCATAACCTTGCAATAAACTCAAGATGAAAAACATGAAGAGAAGCAACTCTTATAATTTGTGAGGAGCACCCTAGAAGCTTCTAGAAACTACGCCAAAACCAAGGAGTCAACATAATTTGAAATTCCAAGTTGACTCACCTTCTCACAAAGTTGGCATCCCTTTTCTTTTAATAAAATATTTCATTAATCTAAAACAAATCACCTTCCTCAAGTTGGCGTCCTTTTTCTCCTTAGTCCACTTTATCATTTTTGGAAATATTTCACTTAACCCCTTGATGAGGCGTCCACCCATGAAGACCCTTTTTTAAAACAACTTAAAAGTCATTAGACTAGGCCAAGGGACATAATATTAAAATATAACATTATTAAAATAACTTCTCTCTCCCGGAAAAGCATCCCAAAGCCAAATCGAATTCTGCCAACTGAACTGCTTGAAGAGGAAAGCCAAGAGTATTGATATCAACAGGGTCATTGCCAGAAATAGAATTTAACTAAAAATAGTAAATTCAAGAAGTTGCTCATAACAACATGCCAGCTATACTGTTGCGAAGCTCTCAGAAAACCCAGAAAGAATCCACAAACAAAACTTCGGAATTCCACATCCGAGTAGCCTACGGGTCTCAGAAATAGGCTAACAGTCATCACCAAGATCACTGTTGAGAGGGGGCCATTACAGTTCGCCCTTTCCAAAATTGCTTGTCCGCAAGCAATTGCAAACCAGGATGCTGCAAAATCTCCTTATTCTCCCAAGTGGCATCCTCTAATGGAAAATTTTTCCATTTCACCAAGTATTCTCTGATTGTTCTTCTCCTCAAGGAATGCTCTTTGGAAGCACCAACTGCCCCTCCTCATCCAAAGGTGGTAAATTAGATGAAGCAACAACATTATGTCCCAACGCCTTCTTGAGGCGAGACACATGAAAGACATTGTGTACCTTGCTGCTAGCTGGTAATTCCAACTCATAGGCCACTACTCCAACCTTCTGATGACCCTGAATGGTCCATAGAAATGGGGTTTGAGCTTCTCAGCTCCACTCTTTTTGAGAGTAGACTGTCTGTAAGGTTGAAGACGAAGATAAACCATGTCCCCCACCTCGAAAGAGCGCTCAACACGCCGCTGATCAACGTACAACTTCTGCTGATTCTGTGCTATCTGAATGCTGTTCTTCAATGATTTCAAAATATCCTGACTTTGCTGCAACATATCTTTGGCCTTGTTGTGATCTTTTTCACACATCAGCCCATCCAAGATGGGGACCCCCTAATTTTTGCTCCATTCTGGTCTTTTGGCTTTGGTTCTCTCTATCTTTGATCTTTTGTCTTTCCGGGGATGTCCCGCCTTTTGACCTAGATTGAAATGATTATCAAGTCTACGAAATTAGGGTTTCCATCCTTTAGGCTTGTTTTAGGTCAAATTGAGTTATTAAGGTGAAATCTAAGTGTAGCAGTGCAATCAGGAAGCTCAAGGTAGGATCCCACTGAAATCCTACTGAAATCTGACAACTTACTATTTTTAGTAAGTACCTAACCTGAGGTCTTTTCCTCAAGATTTCAGGATTCTAATTACTTCAGCACATTCAGGTAGCTTCAGAGCACCCACATGCGAAATTTGAACAGATTCAGACAACTGGCTATTTTTAGTAGTTCAGCCTTTGGAGGCCATTTTCAGGATTTAAATGTACAATTCTCCAATGCATGACTGGAGAATGGATCTGGGTTTTTTAAGACCTTCGCAACGGTATAACATGCAAACTGAGATGAGGACTTTCAGAGTTCAGCGTTCAAAGGTTATTTTTAGGGTTTGCATGTAGAGTTTTTCAATGCATGTCCGGATATTCCATGTGGGTTTTGCGAGAGTTTCATAGTGGTATGATATGCAAACGGAATGAGTTAGTTTTAAGGGACTTACTATTTTTAGCCGGTGTCGGAATGTTGACCAATTTTCTGGGTTTTTTGAGATCTCACGGGCATTGTGACATGCAAACTCATCCGACGTCCAATGGACCACTTTCCGGACACTTACTATAAATAGCAGCTTCAGCCCAGCGGTTACCCAGCAATTCATTCCAACGAGCAGAGTGACAAACAGTGGAAATCAAGGCAATCAGGAGCAGTCGAGAGCGTAGTCAAGTCAGATTAGGGTTCCCATGCTATGTCTAAAAATAGATGGAACAAAGTAAAGAGATGTCAAAACGAAGCACGCCACCGGGATCAACATCCTTCAGGCTACCTACTGACAAAATTTGAGCACGATCTGAATACTTACTATTTTTAGTAAGTCATCTCATGGCTATAAATAGCAAGACTATGCCTAAGGCAGGTGTGAACAGATCACTTACAGCATCACGAGCAGGTGAAGTGGATTTCAGAGCAAACAGAGATACAGAAATCGATCAATTTTAAGGTTTGCTAAAAATAGCAAATGGCTAAAAATAGTATGTATTGTGCTAGATAAGGTATGAACAAGGCGACAAAAGTCAGTGGAGGCACAGCCACGCCAGCTCCAACTCAGAACTAGATGAGATGCAATGAAACCCTAATTCCTCCGAGTTTACTAAAAATAGAAAGCCAAGGCATGGCTAGGGCATTGAAAATGTATAAGTGATGACTGGCATAGGAACCCATGAAATGCGCCTGAGGTATGAAATGTTCTAAGTGTAGAATTTCCTTCACACATCCTAAAATGTGCCTTCAAAGATAAAATGGAAGCAACATAGTTGAAATGCGCTTAAGGAAGGTGAAGAGCCACTGGATATGGGAGGAATTCCTTCTAACACCCTCAAATGCGCCCAAACATGGAAGTTGCATTGGCTAAATGCTCCCAAGGGAGATGAAAAGTCACTAGGTGGTGGCGCTTTCCTTTGCATAGTTGAAATGCACCCAAGACATGAAGTCTACATGCTCAAATGCGCCTAAGGAAGGTGAAGAGTCATGGAAGGCATGGGAAATTCCTCCCTCCCAAGGCAAATGCGCCCACAAGTTCCCCTTCCCTATGGCAAATGCGCCCAAGATAAAAGGATAACAAGGTAACAAGGTAAAAAGTGAAACGTTGAGAGGGGAAAGAAAATGCGCCAAGGTAAAGAAGTTTCCCCCACCATGTGAAATACGCTTGGAAATGGAAGTTGCCTAGTCAAAATGCGCCCAAGGGAGGTGAAGGGTCACCATGGGCGTGGAAAATTCCTCCTCACACCCTTATTTGCGCTCAAGTTGGAAGTTGCCTAAGGGAAATGCGCCCAAGGTTGGAAATGTCATGTGTGGTATGCGCCCAAGATGTTTTTCCTCCTCCACATGCTAAATGCGCCAAAGGTAAAGGTAATACTAGGGGTGGCGTGATTTTAAAAAGGGTAAGGGTCAAATGTTTTTTCCTCCTCACGATGTGAAATGCGCCCAAGTGAGTTGAACTTGGAAATGAAAATTGCTAAGTATGAGAAAGGAAGTCTAGGCGTGGAATTGCCTAAGGAATGGAATGGAAGCATCACATGCTAAATGCGCCCTTCAGAGGGTAAGATGATAAAATTTAAATTTTTAAAATAAATTCAAGGCATTTTCTAAAGAGAAAATGAAAATACGCCTACAGGTAATGCTAAAATTTCCAGAGTAAAAGAGTCTTCAAAGAGAAAATTCTTCAGAGGGAAAATCAAAGAATAATGCCGAGGCAGAGAAACTTGAGATTGCAGGAGTGGAAGACATCCGGATGTGAAGAGAAATAAACCTTAGCCATTTTTATTATTTTTAAATAATAAAAATTAAAAGTACCCCTTCGTCTGGATACACACGAAAACGGTGGATTTTGAAAAGAATTTTCTTCTAGGTACTGAACGTTTTCGATTCAGAGATGATTCAAACTTACTCCACGCCTCGCTCATATCGTTTCAGTGGATATTTTGCCCAGTGCCTATTTTGATAAAATTCCTAATGCAATTTAAAGAATTTCTCTAAGGCAAACAAATAAAATGAATGAGAAGTATTTCGCTAGAAGTTTGAACTAGATAATTTTGCGAAAGCGAAGATGAGATAAAATGACTTAGCCAAATGAATTTGAAATTGTCCAAGGAGTGAGTGATTTAATATTTTGAAGAATCAAATGCGATGAGGCAGGCCTGTGCAGAGATGATGAATTTAGAATTCTAGAAACTTGAGATTCCGATGCCTCAGATGACAAGTGTTACGATTGGAAAAGAGAGGGAAAGTGGAATTCAAAAAAATGCTAAGTATAGCCTCTGCAGGAATTCGACCTGGCTATAATATTCTGAGTCTTCTTCATTCTCCTCACAAGTTGCTGGATACAGAGCATTTGCTGAAGCTGAAATACGAGTTTGCAGAGAAGTAAAATATTCTCAAGTTGCTGGAGGAGTTCGAATTTGTGAGGTGTGAAGCTGCTGAAGTATGTTTTTTTTGCTGAGAGGTGCGAACTTCCTAGTTTCCAGTTGCTGCAGTTGCTGAGAAGGTATGACTTTGTGAAGAAGTTTCATTCGACTGCTGAGATAAACGAGGCTAAGCCTAGACATTTTTGAGGTTGCTGAGGGGGTACGATTTGAAGTGCTGCAGTTCAAGTTCACAAGCTTGCTGAAAACGCATTTAGGAGAAGCAAACGAGTTGCTGAAAGTACATTTTAGAGGAGAAGTACGAATTTGAAGAAGTTTCGTAACTGCTGCAAGTACATAGATTTCGCAGTTGAAGTGAGAACATTGAAACGAACAAGACATTTGAGGTTTGTAGTTGGAAATGGCAGAAGTGTTGCAGCCTTTTTATTTGAAAATCTGTTGACACCCTCAACAATGATTATTTATTATTTTAAAAATATTGTTTTCTAACTATCTTGCCTTTTTGCAGAATGGCCGAATCAAGCAGAAGAGTTGCAGGCAGGAACAACCACACCGAATCCAGACAAGCAGTGATCAAGAAATTAAGCAAGTCCTTCCTGCTAGAGTCAAAATTCTCATCAAAGTTGGGCAAGCTGGCTGACACAAATTTAGGCTCGTTCAACTTGGAGGAATTCAGAAGAAGGATAATGGGGACTAGAGGCCATCACCCATCAGTGACGTCACACAGTATTGTCAAGAGTGGATTGTATGCCGCTGCCAGTTTTCCGCCAGCTATCTGATGTCCAGAGCTCATCATGGAATGCGCCCACCACTACAACACAGAGCAGAGAACGATCACTTCGCCAAATGGCAAGATATTGGCCAACTTGACACCTGAAGCAATCGGGGAGGCGTTTGGGATTCCAGTGCATGAGAAGATGATCTACAAGACAAAAGAAAGGGCTGAAAGAATGTATTCATCCACAACAGACCGATGTGCTGATTTGATAAACACCAGGTGGATGATCAAGCCCAAGCCAACTCGTACAAAAACTGCCCAAACAGATAATCTCAGAGGACTTGAGACAGGAGTTTGGTGATCTCATTATGATGCTAAGCAGAGTTGGAGGGTGCCCCCAAGTGTTCATCTTCGAACCTTGGATGTTCTACTATGTCAACTTGGTACTAGAGGGCAAAGATCACATGGATTGGGCACTATTGATCAGTGACTGCATTCTTGAGTAGCTCCGTGGGGTGAGGAGAACGAAAATGTTTTATATGAGCTCTTACCTTGTCTATATGCTGGCTCGCATGACAAAGTATAGAGGGATCTCTTACAAGGAACCAATTGGATGTGGTTCCCATCAGTTTAAAATACATGAGGCTTGTCCATAGTTGCATTTGACAAGCACAATTAATTACAAAAAGGTCAATGACGCCTTCACGATGCATATCACGAGGACCTTGCAGCAAAGAACCCATCACAGAATACCCAGGGAAGCACAGGAAATGATCGAGAAATTCGGATGTTGGTTTATCCAATTTCCAAAGTTCACCTACATAAGGCTGCAAGGATTCTCTTCCTATCCTTATAGATTGCCCCGGTATCCCACCAACAGTATGGTGATGCTGGAAGTATCTAGGCAACTTATTGCCTACGATAAGATCCAAAAGAAGAAGAAGAAAGGTGGACTCGGATTCCCAATTACCATGGGGAATTCAGACGAAATCTGCCCATCGCTGCAACCAGCTAGGGAGGCAGAGAATGAGCTCCAATTCTTCCATCTTTCCTACCATACCAGCAAGCATCATTATGATCCCCATAGGAACATTAGATGGATATTGTTAGAGGAGTTTAGGCACAAGGAACAAATCGAAGACTTTTGGGCCAGTGCAGTGGATGAGATCGAGGTTAGGAAAAGAATGTTCTCTCGGATACCGTTGGTGATGGTCAGAGAGTGCGAGATTGTCCCAAAACCGGATCAGATTGAAGAAGACATAAACGTAGTACAGGCTGACTACGAGACAGTGAGAGATACGCCCCTACCACTCCCAGATTGGTCGGAGCCAGAGATCACCGACTTGGATACTCTCTGTATCCCGGTCTTAGCATTTACACGGAGTTGGGTAGAGAGGCATGTCAGCCGACTTAAGGGACGATCAATTCCCCTTACGTATAACTTGATGGGAGATCACAGATCACCAGCAGTTAGGCAGAGAAGGTAGGTGGATCAAACTCTAGAGCCGAGAGGAAAAGAGCCAGTTCGACCTAAGCCTTTGGTAGTTGAGGAGTCCTTGCATACACCATCTCGGACGCATTCTCCGAGTATGCAGGAGGTATCACTATTTGCTGATCAGAGGGAGAGATTGGATGTGGAGCAGACAGTGCAAGTGGCAGGTCAGCCACCTCGTAGAGAATCAGTGGGCCAGTGCATCAACATGCCCCGAAAAGATAATCAGCAAGAGACAGATGAGGGGACAGCTATTGATACTTAGTTTCAGTAGGAGAGTGAGGCAGCTTTCGAGGATGATGCTACTTCCGATCAGGATGCCCAGAGCTCAGGAGACACCGAGCCTATAGATAATGATGAGCCTCGCCGAAGCGAAGGCAGAAATGAAGTTCATGAGGTAGAGGCCGAGGTGGAGCAGCCTTTTATTATATCGGACACACGACAGGAGGTGCCAGAATGGCTAAGGGATAGGATGAGGCGTGATCTTGTGGATGAGACCGATCCCGCGACTGAGATGGAGGAATTATTACAGAGGATCAGCGCACCTCCAACAAAGAAAAAGGCTAGGGAGTTCTCTGAAATATCCACATATGAGGATGGGTCTCGAACTTTACATATGGCAGTGCCTCGGGTAGAGTGTGATCGGGATGAGGCCGTTCCTGAAAATTATGTTGTTATAACTATGGAACTTGGCCGCCCTACTGGAGCACAAGTAGTAGAGGAGTGCAATAATTCCTATCGAGCACTCAAGGATAGATTGTCCTATGTTGAGGGAAAATACAAGAAATTGAAGGTAGAGCACAATACATTGATTGGCTACGTGCAACACTTGTCCCGTCCTTGTGGTTAAGAGAATCCGGTAATTGAGCTTCCAGCCGAATTTTCCAGAGAGTCAATCAGTGGGTTAGAGGATTTGAAGAGAATGGCACAACAGGCAGACAAATGGGTTGCCAGCGTCCGTGCAGAAACAAGGAAGTTTATGGAGGACACATGTCTATGGGCAAGCCTCCGATATTATGGCAAGGATGGATGCAGTTAACCATGCTTGGGGTGAGGCGCGTATCTATCAGACAATAGTTGTTCTCTGTTTAGGGGCTTTGATGGGCATACCTCAACAGACTTTGGTTGAGGGAGGTGCTATTTACCAGAGGGATAGATACAACTTTGCCGGATGGTACTTTTCAGTAGTCACAGGCTGGGGATTCTACGACGCATCACAGACAGATTCTGTCAAGGTCAAAAAAGCCATGACGAACATCCTAGATGGAATTCTCAACACATTGGAGGCAATCTTTGCCAGGAGGTTGAATTTTGAAGAGGTAACTGCAGATGGATTGAAGGACAAATTGACGCCATTCTTTTCTGAAGTGAAGACCTTCACACAGGATGATTTCGAGAACACTGCTACGTTCTCCAGTATCATACAGAACACCTAGGACACCCTTGTTGCCTGGAAGAAATCATGTGCCCGGCATGGGCAAACAGTTACAGTTTTAGAATTTTAGTTGGATCACATTCCTCCCATTTCGGATCAGGAAGTTGAGGCAGTATTGGCCAGGTTCATCAGATTTGTAGTCAGCGAGAAGGAGAGAGGAAACACCCTTTTGGACGATGACCTTTTGGAGGGAGACGACGTGCATTGATGGCAGTTAGTGGTTCATTGATGAGGAGTGGAGGGCGCATTCATTACCCCACTCCTCTTAGTGGCGGTTTTTAGGGCTGGAACCCTAATCAGGGCTTAGGTGGCTCGATTTGAGCCTTCCATTATATTTCGATCTAAGCCGTCCATTGGACTGGGCTAGATATAAAAGGGGTATCCCCCCTCATTTGTAAAATAGTTAGAAGATATTAGAGTTAGACAGAAATCAGAGATAGAGTTGAGCTAGATAGAAGTTAAAGTAGAGCTAGGAGTTAGCTTAGTTGGAAAGGAAAGAGAGACTTCCCTTTGAAAGTTTTTGTAAAAGATTGTTGTGTAAGACTCTCATAATATAAGGATTTCATTGATTGGTGACTTCATTTTACATTGTGGGCAGTTGACGAGATCTTTTCGTCTTTCCAATTCGAATAGAGTAGAGTAAAGTAGATTTTGTTTTCATGCAAGTAGTGTTAATTGTGGAATGTGACATTGGTTTGAGCATATCTTCCCGTATCCATACCACTCGCGGACTTGCTAACAGTAAGTCTGCCCCTATGTGGTCAACTGGAATCTCAACACTTAACTTCGATTGTGATTAGTGTGCCCACTTGCTTCGTTGTGAAGGGGTGCGTGTTGTGACCTTTTTCACACATCACCCCATCCAAGATGGGGACCCCCTAAATTTTGCTCCATTCTGGTCTTTTGGCTTTGGTTCGCTCTCTCTCTAGTCTTTTGTCCTTCCGGGGATGTCCCACCGTTTGACCCAGGTAGAAATATTGTTCAAGTCTGTGAAATTAGGGTTTTCTATCCCTCAGGCTTTTTAAGGTCAAACCAGGTTATCAAATTGAAATCTGAGCTTAGTACAACAATCACAAGGCATCCGGCAAAGTCCCACTGAATTTTTATTGAATTCTGACAACTTACTATTTATAGTAAGTACTCAATCGGGGACTGTTTCAGCAGGATTTTGGAATTCTGTCAGCTTCGACACATTCAGAGCACATCAAGCTGCTTGCGCGTAAATTTTGAGCCAGATCAGACAACTTGCTATTTTTAGTAGTTCAGGCTTCAGGAGCCATTTTCAAGGTTTGCACATGTGCTTTTCAAATGCATGTCCAGATATTCGTTCTGGGTTTGTCAAGAGCTTCGCAACAATGTGACATGCAAGCGGGGAAGATCAAGTTTCAAGGACTTACTATTTTTAGCCAGTGCATGCATGCAGACCAGTTTTCTGGGTTTTTCTGGGTTTCTTGAGATCCCACAGGCGATATGACATGCAAAATCATCCGGCAATGGATGAGTCACTTTTCAGGAAGTTTCTATAAATAGCAGTTTCACCCCGGCCACCCAACACTTCAGTTCAACATACAAAGCGACACGTAGAATAAACAAAGTCCAACGGAGACCGTTCGGGACACATGCAAGTCAAATTAGGGTTTCCACTTTTATAGGGGGTTAAATCCAGAAATTGCCAAAACGAAGTACCCCACCAATGACAGCATACTTCAAGGCACTTGCTGGCAAAATTTGAGCGGAATTGGAGAACTTACTATTTTTAGTAAGTCAGGGCACGGCTATAAATAGCAGGTCTGCACCCAAGGTTGGGATCAGCACGACACTCAAGTTATCAGGATTTGGCGTTGCAAGTTTCAAGTCAAATGGAGCTACTGAAGTCAGAAAGTTAGGAACTTACTATAAATAGCAGGTCAGGGTAGGGAACTGGCAAAACAGGTTCACAAGGCAAAGAAGATTGTATGGTGAACTTTTCAGGCAAAACGGAGCTATGAAAGTCGAAAATCAAAGAACTTGCTAAAAATAGCATAACCTGCTAAAAATAGAAATGGGGTGCTAGGAAAATTTCTAAGGCATGAAACAAAACCTTGATACCCAATATGCGCCCATGATGAAATTGAAAGTGAGGCTTCTAATATGCGCCCAAGGAGGAGGATGCCTAGCAAAACGCCTAAGTATGAAAGTAAGAGTTGCCTACCTCAAATGCGCCCTCACATGAAACCTCACTATGCTAAATGCGCCCTCAAGTCATGTTGTGAAGACTTCAAATATTTCCTAAGTCTGGAAGATGAAAGTGGCCTAGTGGATATGCACCCACCTAGTAAAACAAAAGCACAAGGGTCAAAATGCGCCCACCTTCAAGAGGGAGACTATGAAAATTCCTAGGGCGTGGAAACTTCAAGGGGTCACCTTCAAAATGCAGCTAAGTATGAAATGAAAGCATGAGGTTTGAAATGCGCCCTTACATGAAAGCTACCCTTCTAAAATGTGCCCACTTTAAATGGAAGTGAGCTAGTCAAAATGCGCCCACCATGGAAGAGCCTTGAGGAAATATTCTAAGGTGTTGGAAACAGAAGTTGCCTAGGCAAAATGCGCCCTCAAGTCAAAGAGAAATGACGTCAAAATATGCTAAGGCACAAATGAAAGCTCATAGGCTAAAATGCACCCATGTTGGGGAGATGATGAAAGTATTTTCTAAGGCAAAATTAAAAGCTCACCCTAGCAAATGCGCCCACCAAGGTAGAGACTTCAAAAAGTTTCTTAGTCATAAAATCAAAGTAGCCCCTTCCAAATGCGCCCATGGGGAAAATGAAAGCTCACATGTGTAAATGCGCTCACCTTGATGAGTCCCTTAAAATGTCTAAGTATGGATAAATGGAAGCATGCTAGTGAAAATGCGCCCTTATATGAAAGCTCCTCCATCTAAATGTGCCCATCTCAATTGAAAAAGCTAAATGCACCCAAGCTGAAGTGGAGATAAAAGTACGCTGAGGAAGTAAATGGAAGAGCCCATATGAAAATGCGCCCAGCTTGTAAGACTAAAGCTTGCCTTGCTGAATGCGCTCACCATGGAGGAGTTGACTGGAGAATTTTCCAAGGCAAGACAAAGTATTCTTGAGGTGTGGGAAAATGAAAGCTAGAGGTGTGAAATGCGCCCATGAGTAATAGAGGGTCATAAACTAAGGCATTTAAAAGGCAAAAAATAGCTTGACATATCAAACGCACCCACCTCAAGTGTGAAGTTGTCTAAGGCGTGGAAACTTGAAAGTACAACTATGAGAATGCGCCCACCTTGCAAATGGAAAATACTCTAAGGCGTGAGAATCATCTAAGGCAAAAATGAGAGTAACACAAACAAAGTGCGCCCATCAAGCGTTAGAGCCTTGAGAAAATTTCTAAGTCACAAAAAAAAAAAAAATGCCACAGGGTGAAGTGCGCCAGAGGTGTAAAGTGAGAAATTTTTTCTAAATGAAATAAATATTTCATCAAAAATATACGCCTATGGTGTAGAAAATGTTAAATATTTTCTAAGTGAAATAACATTTCACTAGGGAAAAACACGCCCTTGGCATGGAAAGATGATTTGATGAATTTAAAAAAAATAAATTTCCAGAGACATTTAAATGAAGTGGACACAGTGACGAAGTTTTATTTCCAAGGCGGAAGCAACTGATATATTTTTCCATGGGTCAAATAAAGATTAAATGAACCCATTCAAAAGGCACCCATGGGTTGACGAAATTAAAAAATTGATTTCCTAAGGTAAATTTTAATATTTCCAGAGGAAATTCGTTTTGACTAGATCGTTTTCCTAACGGAAATTAAATCTCAGAGGATGAATTGATCGGAGCGAGCGAGTGATTTTTGTCAACAAGTCAAATTATTTTAAAGGGGGGATTTAAATTTTCTAAGGCAAATTCGATAATTCAAATGATGGATATTTTAAGTGAGAGGGAAATATTTTTTTTAAATCTCCCATGAAATCTTCAAGTTGAATTTAATCAAACGTGACAAGAATTTTAAATGGAGTTCTCAAACAAATCAGAGTGATTTTCTCGCGAGTTGTTTAATTACCAGCAGTTAACTAGCAGACTAGAAAAGGAAATTCGAAATTTGAAGAAGAAAGAATCTTCATTAATGGCAACTGCCATAATGACTGGCTGACGACTAGCCCACTACTGCGCCTGAAATGGAAGATGGCAAACGGAGAGAGTGGAGAATTGATGAAGGTACTAAAAATAGCCCCAGCACTACTCAGCAAGATTCCTCGCGAAGAGTTATTTAAACAACTTCATTTCTTTCATTTCTTCACACGTTTCAAAGAGCTTGGAATTGCTGAAGTGAAGAATTTTGTGAGATATCAAAATCTTTTTCGAAGTTGCTGAGAGGGAGGTTGGATTTTATTCTTCTAAGAGCGAAGTTGCTAAAGATTTTAATTTTCGAAGAGCTGAGAGGGTGTTGCTGCAAATTTCGAAATCATATACTGCAGTTGCTGGAGAGATATTTCCGGATTGCTGAAAGTTGAAGTTGCTACGGATTTTTGAAGTTGCAGAGGTTCTTGAAGTTGTTAGAGATTTTATTTTCAAACTGCTGAGAGTTAAGGTTGTTGAAATCATTTTCGAAGTTGCAGAGACTCTCGAGGTTGCTGTAGATTTTATTTATTCGAGCTGCTGAAAGCTAGTTGTTGTTGGAGTTGAGAAGAAATTCGAATTTCCACACTAGCAGTGATCTCTTCATTCTTCAAGTTGCTGAAGTTGAAAGTTGAAGGTTGACAAAAGTTGAAGCAAAAGATTTAATTTATTTTGTGCTAAGAAAATAGCCACATTTCTGAAAGTTGTTAGTTTGCTGTAATTTTCTTCGCCAGTCAGAGTGCAGTTGCTGAAAGCTTCTTTTTAAGCTCAGAGTTTTTATACAGTTTGAGGTTTGGAGTTAGAAAATTATGCTGAAGAATTTTATTTTCAAAAGCTAACTCTACATCCGCAGCCGTCTCGGAGGCTATTTTATTTTATTAAAAATCTGCAAACTAACTTATTATTATTCTATCTTATTCTTGCAGATAGCTGGAGCAAAGGATGTTGCAGGAACAAGCAGAGCTGCAGGCAGAGCTGCAAACACTGAAACGGGCAAGGCTAGCTCGTCCCGACAGACAATGATCAAAAGGCTCACAAAGTCATTTCTTCCAAAATCGGCAATTGTTTCAAAGTTGGCAGGATTAAGTGACACCAACCGAGGGTCGTTTAATCTAAATGCACTCAAGTCTAGGATGTATGGACTGGGAGGCCATCAACCGTCAGTCATGGCACATAACATCATGAAGAGTGGTATCTACGTAGCCGCTGGTTTTCCACCAGCAATTCAGTGCCCGGAGCTAATTATGGAGTGTGCAAACTACTACAAGCCGGAGCGTAGAACCATTGTCTCCCCGGATGGCAAATTGCTTGCCAACTTCACGCCAGATGCCATCGGAGAGACATTTGGGATTCCTACCGCCGAAAAGATGCTGTACAGATCAAAGGAGAGGGCGGATAAAATGTACTCCACCTCCTTTGAGAGGATTGCTGCGGTCATCAACAGAGTCTGGATGCAGAAGCCAAAGCCACCTCGCACTAAACTCCCAAAGCAGATAATTGCCGAAGATGTGAAACAGGAATACTGCGACTTGATGATGATGCTGAGCCGAATAAATGGGAGTGCACAAGCCTACTTCTTCGAGCCTTGGATGTTCTACTTCATCGAGATCATCTTGGAGGGAAAGGAGTGTGTTGACTGGGCAAGAATGATCAGTGATAACATAGATGAACAGTTCAGGAGCCTGAGGGGGACGAAAACCTTTTACATGAGCTCGTATGTGATATATATGCTGGCAAGAATGACCAAGTACCGAGGGATTACATACAAGGAGCCAATAGGCTGTGCACCTGATCAGTTCAAAATCCATGAGGCCTGCACACAATTGCATCTAACTAACCCTGCCAGTTACAAACGGGCTAATGATGCATTCACAATGCACATCACGAGGACCCTTCAGCGGAGAACGCAGCAAAGAATATCCAAAGAGGCACAAGCATTGATCGAGGAATACGGATATTGGCTCATCCAATTTCCGAAATTCACTTACATTAGGCTGCAGGGGTTCACTTCGTATCCATACCGGCTACCGAGGTACCCCACCGATCACATTATAATGCTGGAAATATCTAGGCAATTGATCGCCTATGATAAGATTTAGAAGAAGAAAAAGAAGGGTGGACTTGACTTTCCTATTGCCATGGGAAATTCCACTGAGGTGTGTCCCTCCTTGCAGGCAGCTCGAGACGCAGAGGATGAGTTGCAATTCTATCATCTATCGTATCACACTGGCAGACAAGATTTCGATCCTTACAGAAACATCCGTATGATACAGAACGTTGAGTACCGGCACAGGGCCCACATCGAGGACTTTTGGGCGAATGCTGTTGATGAGGTTGAAATAAGGAAAAGGATGTTTTCTAGGCTTCCCCTCAAATTGATTAGGGAATGTGAGATCATCCCAGTTTCCGACCAGGTGGAAGAGGATGTCAACGTTATACAGCCCGACTATGGTTCAGTCAGGGATACTCCGGTCCCACCACCTGATTGGTCCGAGCCAGAAATCATGGACTTGGACACGCTCTCTATTCCGGTGTTGACTTTCACAAGAGCTTGGGTCGATAGACATGTATGCAAACTTAAGAGCAGATCGATCGCCCTTACTTATAACTTGATGGGTGACCCAAGGCCGCTATCAGTGAGAAGGGGAAAACAGGTTGCTCAAACACTGGAAGCACAAGTAGAAGTACCAACCCAGCCGATACCATTGAGGATGGAACAAGCATCACCTATGCACTCACAAACTCAGTCTTCGAGTTTGAGAGTGATTTCATTATTTGCTGATCAGAGGGTAGGATTGGGTGAAGAGCGAGAGCTTAAGGAGGTGGATCAACCCAAAATCCGAGAATCAGATAGTATAAGCGTCAGTGCATCCAGGGTTAGCCAACAAGAGGAAGAAGAGGAAACGGTGGCCGACACTCGTTTCCAGCATATGTTGGACATAACATTGGAGGAAGAGGAAAACACAGAACAGGGGACCCAAGGGTTAGGAGATACGCAACTCGTGGAAGATGATGAGCCCGAGCAGAACAGTGCAAGAATTGAAGAAGTACACGAGGTGGAGGCAATAGAGGAGCAGCCCCTCGTCATTTGCGATCCACAACAGACAGTGCTGGATTGGCTCATGGAGAGAATGAGAAGAGAGCCTGAGGATGATGCGGATCCAGCTGTCGAGATGGAGGAGTTCCTCAGAAGAATTAGTGCGTCGCCAAAAAAGAAGAGAGCTAGAAAATTCTCGAAGATTTCGACTGACGAGTCAGAATCCCGCACACTCCAAGTTGCTGTCCCAAGGGAGGAATATGATCGAGCCGAGGAGAGGCCCGAAAACTATGTGGTCACCACCGTAGAGTTGGGTCATCCTATGGGAGCCCAAATTGTCGAGGAGTTTGATAACTCCTATCAGGCGCTGAAAGACCAGTTGCTTAGAACAGAAGGGAAGTATAAGAAATTGAAGAAGGAGCACAAAACATTGATTGGATATGTGCAAAGTCTAGCACGTCCAGGTGAACAGGCAGACCCAGCAGTAGAACTCCCACCTGAGCTTCCGAGGGAGTCTGTTATTGGCTTGGAAGACCTAAAGAAGATGGAGACAGAGGCAGGCAAATGGGTCAGCCATGTTCGAGCTGATATAGAGAAATTTATGGAGGGCCTCGCTGATGGTTATCAGTAGGCCTCTAATATTTTGACGCGCATGGATATGGTAGATCAGGACTGGGGCGATACCCGCATCTATCGGACGAAGACTGTTCTTCGTTTAGGGGCTTTGATGCATATACCTCTACAGACTTTGGTGGATGGAGGTGTGATTCAAGATGGTGACAGGTATGATTTCACTAGTTGGTACTCCTCGGTGGTCACAGGCCGTGGGTTTCATGATGCAGCAAGGGCAGATTCGGCCAAAACCAGGAGGCAATGGGTAACATCGTGGAGGGAGTTCTTAATACACTGGAGGCCATATTTGCTAGGAGGTTGGCCCCAGAGGAAATAACTGTTGATAGCTTGAGAGGCAAATTGGCTCCATTCTTCTCAGCTACAAGGTCGCTTGTCCAGGATGACTTTGAGAATGTCTTCATTTTCTCCAGTATAATCCAGAATACCCAGGACGCCTTGGTGGCATGGAGGAAGTCTTACACTCGGCACGGACAAACGGTAGCAGTTTTGGAATTTCAGCTCAAACCATATTCCACCAATTTCAGTTCAGGAGGTTGAGGCGGTGTTGGCCCGATTGATTGAGTTTGCAGTTTGAGAACGGGATAGTGGGAACGCTCTGCTTGATGGAGATCTTCTGGAAGAAGATAGTGGGCATTAATTGCTCGTAGTGGGGAGTGAAGAATCTTTTGTTCGTTTATTACCCCACTCTCCTCAGTGGCGGTTTTTAGGGCAGAAACCCTAATCAGGGCATAGGTGGCTCGATCTGAGCCCTTTATTGTAATTGAATCTGAACCGTCCGCTGGACTGGGCCAACTATAAAAGGGGCATCCCCCCTCATTTGTAATTATTAGAACTAGAATTGAATCAGAGATAGAGTTGAGCTAGAGAATAGAAGGCATATAGCATTTAGCTTAGAAGTTAGCTTAGATTGAGGAGGAAAGGAAGTTTTCCCATTGAGGACTTTGTAAGAAGTTGTTGTGAACACTCTCATAATATAAAGATTTATCATTGTTTGGTGGTTCTATCTTTTATTGTGAGTACCTAGCAAGGCTTGTTCGTCTTTCCAATTCAAGTGGATAAAGTAGAGTAGACTTTGTTTTATGCAAGTAGTTGTTAATTGTGGAGTGTGGCGCTGCAATTTGAGCATATTTTCTTTCATCCATACCACTAGCGGGCTTATGGATGGTAAGTTCGCCTTGCGTGGTCAATTGGAGTATTGGCACTTAACTTTGATTGTGGCTCATATGTCCGTATGCATCGTGGTGATGGTATGAACATGTTGTGTCATAATTTGAACACCTTTCTCATCCTTTGAAGATTGCACCAACTTTGTCGGAGTTGTCCGAAAGGAGACGAAGCGAAGTCTGGTTTGAAGATTGTTTAAGTCGATCCTCGTCGTCCACCCTTTAGAAGTAGATTTGTAGAATTCCTATCCCTATCCCCTTTTAATTCAGTATTTCCCGGTTAATTTAGGAGTCAAAGCAATATTGTCAAATCATTCATGTCTTAATTGCTTCACAAAATCGAACAACTATGTAAGTCCCCTTGAATACCCATCATATTCACATTAGCCAACTGAGTCTATTCGCGTTAAAGGAACCTTGGAGTTGAATGCATGAACTTTCACGCAATCTTAGCATGCGGAATACTTTGATCAAGAGGGAATAGAGTGACCTTTGGACATTTTATTCTGTGTTGATGTCGTCATAAAAAACACATCAACAATGCGCATGGTGAATCTCAATTTGAACATCCTATCTATCCTTTGAAGATTGCACCAGCTTTGTCAGAGTTGTCCGAAGAAGAGATGAAACAAAGTGTGGTTTGAAGATTGTTAAAGCTAGTCCTTACATTCCATCCTTAGAAATAGATAGTAGAATTCCTACCCCTACCTCCTTTAAATTCAGTATTTCCCGGTCCGTTCAAATACCAGAGCATCATAGTCAAAACCCTTCATCTGCTTGGCAAATAAAATCGAACAATTACGTAAGTTCCCTTGGAATACCCAGCATATTCACAATAACCAATTGAGTCTATTCACAATAAAAGGAACCTTGGAGTTGAATGCATGAACTTTCACGCAATCTTAGCATGCAGAACACTTTGATCAAGAGAGAATAGAGTGACTGTTGGACATTTTATTCTGTGCTGGCGTTGTCATAAAACACATGTCAACAGGGACCATGTTGGATACTTACGACATAGGAGAATAGAGAATCTCTAGATAGTTTAGTGCAGACCACTATCTGATTAGTTGGGCATTAGAGTCAGGACTTTTTCAAAACACCTATTGGTTGGAGTTTTCCTAAATCACCAAAACAAGACTACCTAAGAAATCACCTAAAGCACAACAAAACTTTACAGAATAGGGAAAAACATTACTACATAACGAAAACAAAAAGAAAATTATTTACAAATATTTGCTCCACCCCCGAAGAGATGAAGTGCTTTGGATATTGTCCGTTGCATGGCAGAGGGAAGAGCCTTCCATCAATGCTGCTTCTGCCTGAAAGGCTTTACTTCTCTTCTGATGGGTATTGCAAGAGACAATCCCTCTGGGATGAAGATTCTCAAGTTTTCATATATCTAAGCAAAGGTACTTTGACAAAAGTCAGAATATGATGCAAATGGAAAAGCTGATACCTTGGAGGCATTAGTTCTACTATCGTCTATCCTTGAGATGTTGAATTCTTCAAACCAATCGATTGAGTTCCAAAATCGATTTCTATAATGCCATAGGTGATCTTTTCTGACTTGCAAATATCCTTTGATTGGCTCAACGATCAACTCTACATCACCTTTAACACATATGAGTTAGATTCCCATGTCTTCTACATTTTTGAGGCCTAACAAAAGTGCCTCTTTCTTAGCTTCAATGAATTCCAATTGCAGGCAATATGCAACTAGGTATGACTATCCTTTAGGGGAGATGATCATTTCCCTTGCTCCTGAAACTGTTATTGAACAACCTTCATCAAACTGCATTGTTCATAACTTTGTATCCTCTATCAGTCTCTTTTCAGAACAAGCAATGTTCTGGTCTTCAGTTTCTATCTCTGACAGAGTTACATAATTACTAGGACCCATTGAAGGCTTTTCTTATGCTAGAACAGATGACTTGAGCAATATGGGTTGAATCACAGCCCGCTCCTTTACTACTTTGAGAATCTGATCTAGTTGTTCTAGATGATCTTGAAGATATTATAGTTGAGAGATTTGTACCTTGGTCTTCATCATGGAAGCGATGATATCAAAATTTGTTGAAGACGGATCTTGAGCAACTGGCATGATGTTCTCATGTGAAGGTTTGGGATTAGAAGTGGAAGGCACTTTTTTACCCTTTTCGTTTGATTTCTGTTTTTCTTCTTCTTTCTATGCTTTCAAGTGCTGAGCATGAGTGAACAAAGGTGTTGAAAAATTCTTGTGATTTACAGCGAGAGAATACTGACGGTATGCTTCTTTATTTTGATTGACGGGTTCTCTTTCAAAGTATCCCACAACGGGGTCGCCATCAAAGTCGTCCGTTTGTGGTAAGACAACGTTCGAACTTGGTGTTGGTACAAAACTAGAATTGGGAGCAGCTTCAGTGTATCCAACGATTTGATTCATTCTCAAATTCTTAGGACATGTGGATCCGATATGTGCATCACTCTCGTGGAAAGAACATAATATTGCACTGCGCGTAGCTTCAATCATTGGTCTTGATGGAGATGTTGACAATCGTGGTTGAAAATTGTCTCTCTTTGGCTGGTATAGTTTTTGAACTAGAGATCTGATAGAATTTATTTTCATCATGCCGAAAGTAATCATATCATCCTCCAACTTGATGGCATGTTCTTGCGCACTCTTCAACTCTGTTTCTTTTGCTGTCTTGAGGAAGAAGGCTATCTCTGATGGAAGAGCATTTGTGAAACAACTCATCAGAATCTCCGGTGATGGATTAAGTGTAGAAGAAAGTCTTGTAACAAGATGATTAAATCTTGCTACAAATTCCCTCGTATGCTCATTGTGCTCCATCTTTGAATTTTCCAGTTGGGCAAACAACAGATGACTGTCTTCAGCGGGCTTGAATCTCGCCAAAAGTTTCTCAATCATAGTTGCCCAACTTGTAATAATACCTGGCTTTAGATGATTGAACCAGTCAGCAACATTTCCCATAAGAGTCTCCACAAAGAGACACACTGCGATGTTTTCATGTGCTACGTGCAACACAACGCAAGCCGTTGTGAATGCATCAAAATGTTCATTCGGGTGTTGAGATCCATCGTCGTGAAATCAGGGAAAGTGCTTCCTTGACCCTTAGGTAACTCATGATTTACCTGAAAAGCCAAAGGCCCAATGTTGTTACCCCAAGGTAATGAAGGTGGACATCTCTTGCCAGCATTATTGTTTTTATCATCCATTGCTTCTATATGGATCATGCAATAGGATGCTAGATAATCATTCCCGTGAAGTAAAGCGCTAGCTTTCTTGAAGTTTTATGCCTTGTGCCCCATGGTGGGCGCCAAAAAACTATTGTCGTTTCAATTCACACCTCTAGAGTGCATATTGGAAATGGACAGCTATGCACAAATAAACTACTCTTCAAATTAGGAGGGGAAGCTCCCTCTTTTGCTGTTGATGTGCAAAAAGAAATGTAAACTAAATTCTTATCTTTTTACTCAACTGAGAGCACAAGGTTTATAAAAGTCTATGCATTGCAGTTGAGGTTTTTCTTTGGATTTGTAATCTCAACTACAACTAAGCCTATTTTATAACGCTTCTATCTCCTTAGGTAAATTCAAAGTGAGGATTTAGAAGTAACTTGGAATGATTTGGGTAAATTAGACAAACTGTTTCTCAGAATGCATCCTAAGGCAAATTGCTCTTTCAAATTTATGCTGAAATAAAGTTTATACAAGTAAACATCAAACGATAAGCTAGATCTTAGGATTCCCTCGAAGGCTCATAGCTCTTTCGAGGTGTAGGCTAAAATGAAGATTTTTAAGAACAGAACATCAAACGACAAACTAAATATCAGGATTCCCTTGAAGGCTCATTGCTCTTTTCGAGGTGTAGGCTGAAATAAAGATTGTAAGAAACAACATTAAACGATAAACTTAATCTCCAAATTCCCTCGAAGGCTCATTGCTCTTTTTGAGGTGTAGATCGAAACAAAGATTATATAAACAACAAATATTGATAGATCTTGAAACTTTGGACCAAAGGCTCATTGCTCTTTTGATTTATTTTCTCAAACTCAATCAACGATTACACATTTGGAACAGAAAATGGTATGAAAGAGGACAATCATACAAGATACGATCAACTAAAACAAATCTTAGACAAAGAGTGAACGCAAGTACATGAACAACAAGAAAGCTAGCAAATTGCTCAGCGTTTTGTTATCACAAGTATGGTTAAATTACAATGAGCAAGGTTGCTCTTATTTATAGACACTCAAAGGAGTAGATAACCCTAAAATCTCCTTGAGTTAACAAACAGTTCTTGCCAATCTGCATGATTTATTCCTATGTCTAAACAAAGGTAACTTAACTGTTAACTCGAAAGACTACTTCAGTTAACTGATTCTAAAACTAAAAAGAACACTATACAAAGGTGTCTCCAAAAATAGACATGCATGAAAGGTGGGACACTGAGTTAACTTGGAAAAGGCATCAAGTTAATTGTTGTGTCAAATGCTATCTTTGGAAAAGGTGGGACGTCCTTAACTAGTAGTTCACTGGTTGCCATCTTGGGCAATCATCTCCTCCAAGAAGCAGTCAACTGTCTCATCATCTGGAGATTGTCACATGCCTCAACTATCAGTTTACTGCTTGTCAACAACTTGAGCAATCTTGGAAATATCTGCACACTTCAATTGGCAGTTCACTAATTGGTAACTTTGGTAGCTTTGTAACTGGAGTGATGACCTTTGTTTCTTCTGCAACTTTATGCTTTTGACACTTTTCTTGATTTTTCTCAATGGAAGAGTGTTGCATGATGAAACTACGAAGTTTGATTGCGAACACTCTAGCTGTGAGAAATGCTCATGAACTCACTGCACACTCAGAGTTCCAATGGTATTCAACCCTCTAAATTGTCCTTGAAAATCTATCAGATATACGAGGTATGAAACCATATGGAATTGGTGGACTTTGAGTGTCTATGCCTACCAAATTGTCCAAATCAACCATCGGGATTCACTTGATGTAAGTCGGTGTTGAGTGTTCTCACGAAATCGTGAATCAAGACCGATTTAGTCTTGAATTTGACTTGAGAGAATTGCATATTGAAAATCTGGAAGAATGGCTGGGCACATGACACTATTTGAACAACTTTTCACGAAGGCTAAAACTAGCTTTCCCTAGGGGTAGCTTTTTCGAAAAATTCCGAGATGTGGGTTTTATTGAGAATATCATTCTGAACAAACCCAAAATGTCTGATTTTTGAAAAGATGACTTTTTCTTGGACATGCAACAACCCCTCAGAAGTATAAGCTATAAAAGCTATTTTTCTTGAAAAATTCTAGCACATGGGTTTTGTAGGTGCCTCTATACTAGGCAAACCTAGAATGTCAGTTTTTGAAAAAGGTGACTTTTTGCAGAAACCCTAAAAATTTGGGGCAGCAGGGCAATTTTCTCAAAAAAAATTGGCATGTGGGTTTTGTAGCCAATGTGTGCTGAAAGAATCCAGAAGGTCAGATTTGCGAGAAAATGGAGATTGCTTGGATATGCAAGAAAACCTAAGACAAAAGTAGAAGTTTTCATAGAAAAATGTCAATCTTCAAGAACAACGCCAAATGGAAAGACCCAATATGATGAAATTCTGGAAAGAAGATCTTTTGTCTTTGAAAAGGACGTCCTAAAAAAAAGGAGTTTGGAAAACTCTTCCCTTGTGCAACTCGATCTCGAAGGTATGAAGAAATCTAACAATGGCCTTCGTTTGATTTTGCCAATGCTATTGAAGAGAAAATATCTGTGTTTTTGCTCTTGTAGTCAACCTACAAAGAATAATGGAGAAAAAATGCCTTGATGCTTGATAAATATCAATTTGGAGGTGGAAGCATCAGTTAGGGCATCTAAAATCCTGATTGAGGAGTTAACTTGCGTGATTGACTATTAACTGGAAGTTTTCCCCCAATTTTAGGACGTCTAGGCATGAGGAAGCCTTAAAAAATCGTAACTCAAGTCAACTTGGGCCCACTTTGACTTTAGGCGTCCAAGTTTCACAAGTGTTAGAATATTTTTGAAGAATTGTCTTTTTCTATGATGAACTGCCTCTATTGGATCTTGAATTCCTGATGCTCGATTGATCAAGAGGTTTGGCTGATAGATTCACTACAGAGTTGGATCAACTTTGGAGAGATGTCACTAGAGGCTGTCAACCATGAAAATGAGTTCTAATGGCTCAAATTTCTAGGCGTCTTTTGAGATAGGGTGCCTCTTTTTGCCAATGTTAGCCATTTTTCAGCCATTTTTCAGATGATTTTGAATTTCTTCAATTTTGACTTCTCGTGCTTCAATCTGTAGCTGCCCGTGATTGATGATCCTCGTGGATTGGATATTGAATCCATCGTGCAGGAAGAATGCCGGAAAGGATGACTAGTTGTGCAAGCTCTGAAAGCTGGCTCAGGAGGTTGAAATTCTTGGGTGCCCTTGGCCTGCAGGGGCGCCTTTCTGCTTTTGAGACACAATTTGCACTTTATAACCCTTGACGAAATGCTCTAGTTCAGTCATCATTGCTGGGAGTTTGATTGCTCCAATGTATCCGCTGACGCTTTCATTGTGAAGACTAATCAACTTTGAGGTCTTCTTGGGAGTCACGAAGCTTGAAAGAAGCATCTGATGCTCCAAAAAGTTGGGTGCCTTTTGCTAGAAGGGTGCATTTTTCTTTATACTTAAGCCATTTTTTCACGTTTTTCAACTTGCCTTCACTTTCAATGTTTCACGCATGATCTTCGTTTATGAGCATTTGACAAGTCCCGTGAGTTGGCAGATGGATTCATTGCGAAGCTGGAAGGATTTTGAGCAGATGTCTTGCAAAAGACAGCTGCTAAAAACCACATTTGACTACTCAAAATGTTGGGCGCCCTTGGCCAGTAGGGGTGTATTGTGCTCTAATGAACTTTGTTGTACCCAAACCGAAATTTTTGCTTCATTAAGGCATTTTGCTTAAAATGGTTTAAACTTTAAACCTTGTAAAAGTGGGGTCAAAACTCAGTTTTTGGGCAAATAAAGTATGGGCTTTTAGTCAGTGTGATGTCAGGAAGATACTGGCAAAATTTGAAAATTTTGAAAATTAGGGTTTCTGAAATCTATTTTTAGCCCGAAACCCTAAAAAATAGGAACTTGTCAGAATTGGCTGAAATTAATTTTGATTGGCTTATTTCACATCACAATCACAGTGGTGAAGTCAGTTTCAGTTAAAAGTCAGTTTAAGGCTGGTGGGTAGTTTTCACTTTTTCAGGAGAAAAGTTAGGATCTTCGGGGTCATCAATGGCAGTTGGCCAGTACCAGGTATCAATATCTAAGCCTGAAACTCAAAGAGGAACGCTCTACGATAAAAGATGTTGGAAATAATGCTTTTTGATGGAGGGGATTTTCAGATTGGCAAAAAGTGCTAAAATATTCTAAGTCTGGGAACTTTTCACTATGTAACGTAGTAGACACTTGCGCAATCAACGTGCAAATCAACTTTATAGTGTCCGTACATGTGAAAATGATGAAGTATAGTCATCCACACACCTCAGCAGTCACAACGCTTCGACATGGTCAACCGCAGTGATGGATACAGCGTTTGCAAAGCATAAAATGGTGAAAATCAATGAATTCAAAACAAATCCGCTCCCCTGTAGCCTAGGGGCGCCCTTCCTTTTGAAGGTCAAGATTTGATTGTTTTGGATTAAGAACACATTCATTGTTTTATGTTTTCAGTCAGCTTTCCGACTAGCCATGAAGCAAGATTATCCGAGTTACAAAACTCCGACAAACGAAGACAGAAGCAGAGGTTGCGAAGAGTGTTTTCTCACAAGGAGGCAGTCTAGAAATGCAGATCCGCTCCCTTCTAGCCCAAGGGCGATTTTCTTTTTGAAGGCCCATATCTAGATGCATGTGTGTTTTGATGGTTTCAGTCTTTGCAGAATTAGTTTAGCTTTTCAACGAGCTATCAAGCGGAAGCGTATCCAGTACAGAAATCCAGTTATCAGCGTTAGAAGTGGAAATTGTAGGTAGGATACATGTCATAAGAAGTTTTTCAGAATGCAAATCCGCTCCCCTGTAGCCCAGGGGCGATCCTGAATAAGACCTGTTTGATGGATGAATTTGCAATTGAGGTCTTCCTGAGATCTCTTCCAGCTCAGTTCAGTTTTGCAGTGTATCCGTTCACAAGACGATCCGATATTCTGAGTAACTGTGACAGAGGTCCTACCGAGCACGTAAAACAAAGGATGGTGAAGCGTAGCTACACAAAGCTGCACAGCTGTAGGCTAGGGGCGATTCTCCTTTAGGCCTGCCAGACGGGGTTATTTGCAATTACAGTCTTCACAAGACTTGTGTGCAATTACTCAAGCTATCCAACGAGTCTAGCCGACAGCCTCCGGGATTTGGCGAATGCTCGTACGTGCGAGGTCAAGATGATAATGCTGTGAAGAAGAGCTGATTGAAGGCAGTTCAAAAAATGACTAAGTGTAAGAATATTATTTTCTTTGAAAAAGGCGATTTTCTTTTAGAGGCCTTAAAAGCAATTTTCTGGCTTCGTCGTCTCCAAGAACATCTCTTGCAAGTTGACCAAACTATACAGCAAGACAGGCGGCATGCGTATCGGAACATTCCAGTTCCCGGTATCAAGGGTCAAAGTATGGTGTTCAGATGAAAACCACACTTTTGTCAAAATGGTGTTTGAGCTATCACAGAATAGGGGCGCTCATTCTTTTAGGGTTCTTAATACAATTTTCAAATCCCTCATATACAATCATTGGATGCAGAATACTTCTAGTCATGCAATGAATCCATTATTCAGTCAGTGGAGTTCATCATTCACCGTCAACGGCAGTTTGAAGCATCAGAAGGCAGAACGAAGAAATGACAAAGTCTGGAGTCAAAACATCAATTTAATCAGAGGCGCCTAATTTTCTAAGGTATCAGATGATGATTTTAGCAGTTGTTGTTCCCAGCAGACATTTCATCCTTGTCATGCAGGCTTCGCAGTGGATATCTCAGCACAGTCGCAGGCTCAGTCAGTCAGCCAGAAATCAGAGCTGAACATGGTCGGTTGTAACTTTGCAGTCAGCTACAAAATAGGAGATTCTCAAAAATCTCATAACTCTTGCAAATGGAAGCCTAAAACATCAAAATTTGACTATTTAGAATCAGGGAAGTGTGTTGAACACAACAAGATGCTATTTTTGGCAAAAAATGAAAAAAAAATATTTTGCATGCAAAGCATTGAAAAGTGACGAATTTCTTCAAAGATAGATATTGGCGCCATTTTTAGTTTTTTTGCATGTTTTGAAATTAAAATATTATTTTTAGTCTAAAGACTCAGAGACAGCAGCAGTTCAACTGGTAAAGGGCCAATCGGTTTCCTTCTTCACAGTTAGGGTTTGAGCTTGCAGTCTTGCTTTTGTAGTACGATTTTGCTCTAGTTATGCAAGCATGGCATTCATCATTTCATTCATCCAGCTTGAGCAGAGGTGAATTCTTTCCAGAGTTGGGCGAATTTCTTCAGCGGTCAGTTGTGAAGGCATAAAAAATATTCTTTTGCAGGTACAAGTCAAGATTCATCAGCAGAATTCAAGGCAGAGTGGCGATTTTGACAGAAGAAGATAATAAATAAATAAAAATTAAAAAACATCTTTCTTCTTCTCTAGATTTCTTCCATCTTCTCGTCTTAAAATTTTCTCACATGTTTGAAGAATTGGCGTTTTTGGCAAAACAAATCATCTGGGTTGATTCAGAATTGCTTTCTCAGCAAAACCCATGTGCTAGAATTTTCAAGAAAAATTTGTTCCAGAGCATCAATTCTTGAGGCTTTGATTTTCTGAAGTGAAATTCCTTTGCATGGTGGAGTAGAAGTCGATATTTTTCGAATCTAACGTTGTGGGTTGTCTTAAAAATATCTTCTGGATAAAACCCATATCTTAGATTTTCTCGGAAAAAATGCCCTCACAGCCCTTCGGATCTCAACTGAAAACCTTTTGCATGCGGGCCTAAATCACATTTTTTCACAATTCTAACATCGTGGGTCATCTTAGAATTTGATTCTACATAAAACCCACGTCTCAGAATTTTCTGTGAAAATTGCCCTTTGACAAGCTATTTTTAGCCTCATTAGGAGAGATTTTTGGTTTTTTGGAGAAGTTGTCAGAATATAGCCATGTTCACAGTCAACAGGCGAGTTTTTCAGGATGTAGTTCAGGTAGAACGAATTCAAGACCAAGTCAGTCTTAATTCATGATTTCATCAGAAAAGCTGACATTGATTTGTATCAAGCGCATCGGAAAGGTTGACAAGAGTAGTCACTCAAGTTCACATGGTTTCATGTCTCGTATAGCTGATTGTCTTCCAAGGCCAGTTTAGAGGGTTGATACCGTTGGGTTTCTGTGTATGCAGCATGTTCATTTGTATTTTTCACAACCAAAGAGTTCGCAGTTTCATCATGCAACACTCTTCCATAAAGAAAAGCATGAAAAACGTGAGAAGCATCAAGCTGCAGAGGAAACAGTGGCCATCACTTCAGTTACAAAGCCGCCATAGTTACCAGCCAGTGAAGGGCCAGTTTAAGTATACAGAGATTTTCAGTTTTGCTTGAGTTGCTAAGAAGCAGTGAATTGACAGTTGAGACATGTGACGACCTCTAGATGGTGATGCAGTCACTAACCTCGTGGAGGGGTTACTTGCTCGAGATCAGGGTCAGTGAACTTCAGTTCAAGGCGTCCCACCTTTTCCAAGATAGACATTAGACACAGGAGTTAAACTCGAGGCTTCTTTCCGAGTTAACTGGTTGTTACACATTGCATGTATGTCTTTCTTGGAAACATCTACGTACACTTGGAGCTTAGATTAGATCTTTCAGTTAACTGATGATAGCATTCCAGTTGACTTGCTTTCAATAAGGACGTGCATGTTGCACCTTGTCCATTTAAATTAGATGTTCCAGTTAACTGATGATAGTTTCCCAGTTAACTGTATAGTTTCATTCAATTAGGGTTTAGGAATAAGATCTTGCATGCATTGCAAGACTTTAGTTGACTCAAGGTGATTTTAGGGTTGCCTACACCTTGAAGTCTATAAATAAGAGCTTTAAGCTCATTTGTAATTTAACTTTTGCTTGATAGCATACATGCTGCGCCTACCTTGCCTGTAGTATTGCTATTATTGTATCTGTTCAAAGAGTAATTGCTGTTATAATAAATTGTTGCGCCTACCTTGCCTTCATGTTATTGTCATGGTGTTTATTCGATCTTAGTTAAATGGGGTTGCTGGTTTGATCGTTATTGCATGCGTGTTGCGTCTATACAATCTACTGTCCCAGTTGCTTACCTTTTGTTTTGTTTATTATAAGCCTATTCAGAAGAGCAAATAGTTGCGCCTACCTTGCCTTCATGTTGCGAAACTGTACTTAAAGCTTATCGTTTGATGTGTGTGATAGTAGACTCATTCAGCCAAGCAAATAGTTGCGCCTACCTTGCCTTCATGTTGTGAAGCTGTACCAGGTTTACCGTTCATTTGTTTGTTTTAATAAACTTCTTCCCGGATTAGCAAATAGTTGCGCCTACCTTGCCTTCATGTTGTGAGCCCGCACCTGGAGTTTATCGTACAATACATTCCTGCTCCATTTCCTCATGCTCTGTTTCTTGAGGAAATTGGATAGATATTAAAGAAGTTAGCTTAGTTGTAGTTACATGATCTGCGAAACCAGAAAATACTTAGCTGCAACGTTCTAGGTTTTCTTAACCTTGTGCCTCTACCAGCTGAGAACAAAAAGATAGGACATTAGTTTAGTTTTCTATTTTATGCATTCTAGCACAACGAGGGAGCTTCCCCTCCTAATTTGAAGAGCACTCATTACGTAGTGTGCATAGCTGTCTGTACAAACTCACACTCCAGAGGTGTTAGTTCTTACGCCAACAAACTTCATTTTATCCTTTGTTTTACGTGTCTACTTGATCAACAACCACTTTTGTTTGATAGGTCCTTTGAGTTTGTGAATGGATTTGTTGCAAAGCTGGGTTGAATCTGAAAAGATCATTTGGAGATGGCTAACCCAAATTCTGAATGATATATGCACTAGTTACTATTTAATAAATATATGTATATTGTTGTCGACACTAGTACAACCAAAAATACCAAATAAAATTGATGATACTAACCAAAATGCAAATGTTCATATATAATATTGCTGACCTCAGCTGGATAATGCAATACAGTCCAATCAGCAACCTCCTAACACTCCCATCTCTCTCCCATAACTGTGTGACACTCTTCTTAGTGGTACGACAACAATATTAATGCTGTGACTCCCTTGTTAAATGCTACACTGACTTTTAAAAGCTTCCAAGGGCTGTGATAAGAGTTAGGAAGCATTTTGATAGCCTTCTACAAATGCATCAACCCTTGTTGGGGAATATTCAAGGTGTACGACACCCTTTATGAGCTAAGGAAAAATGGTATGACTAGGGAAAGTCTTCAAGAGATGCCATGTTGCTAGGAACTTCCTCTCAAAATGGTTTGATTATGCATGGGAGGGAAAACTACTAGTTGAACTATATCTTCCTACTCTAATTCACCCAATCCATTGTCATTGGAAGATTCAACCCCTAGACAAAATTATTAAAAATAAGATTCTTTTGACTACCAATGTCAGCAATGAAGTGTAAGGTTGTTCTCTTCAACCACAACACTAAGTGGAGGATAGATTTCTCCTTTGGCTTCAAGGAAGAATGTTGTGTCATGCTCACAGTGGAGTAGGGATCAATCTCTATGATACAATTCTTCTTGTTCACCAAGTGTTGTGGTGTCAGTGGTATTGAGATCTACACTATGGCTAATAGACTAATAGTTCTTGATTGACATACCATTCTTTGTCCAAGTGTAACTTGCTCTTTTGGACATTACATCACTTGTTTGTGTCATTCTATGAATTCCTATTGTTGGTTGAAAATTTTGTATACTTGGGAAACTGTACAAAATTGTGGTTTCAGCCATAGTACGTGAGATAAAACTCTCCTAATTAGGGGAAGGCTCCCCCTTTGCTTTCTATTTAAACTATTCAGAAATTAATTCTAACTATAAATCTATTCTAAATCTGGGTGAAACTCTTGTCTTGTTCTCTTTTTTCAGAAAAGACACTTATCCTTTTCTCTTATTTCATAAAAGAATCATAGCTGAAAGCATATATGATTAATGAAGTAAATAAAGAAGCAAACTTTCCATAAAGGAACAAAGTCCTCTGTTGCTCCTCCGGGACGGGAAAACAATCTCCAAGCACAAAGTCTTGAGAATTTAGAAATCCTATCTACCCTTTTAGAATGATATTATGATGCAACACATAACAACACAAAGTCTGTAAATATAATGCACCTGCAAATCACAACTCCTAACTATAAATCAATCTAATTCAATCCTTCAAACTTGTAGCACAAAGATTGCAAGAAATCAGACCAAAGTCTTTTCACAATAGCTCCACAACTTCACAGGAAGAACTCGGAAAAATGCACTACTATGACATAAGAACACAGTAATAACATGCAACAAGACTCAACACAAAGTCTGAAATCTTTTATACCTTCCTTACATCACTTGGAAATCAAGTTTACACACACAAAGCACAAAGTCTCTTTGCTGTAAATTTCTGCAGATTTTTCTCTATTGCCAAAAAGATAGATATTACAATAGACCCCCTCAAGTATTTATAGGGGAGAAGCCTCGAGAAAAAGGTGGGAGGATCCCAACTAACTTGAGAAATTATCTCAATCACCAACTAAGTGCAAATGACTTATTCAATATTACAAGCCAAATTGTGATTTGACTTGCAAAGTTTTACATGTAATTACATTTTTCAAAAACGCAAGAGAAAGGAACACTTGCAACTGCAAAACTTGTTTTTACATATAATTTATCGAAAGCAAAATACATAAAATAACATAAATGCTTTTCACTCCATCTCATTCCTAGCCTTGAAAGATTGAAATTTGCTGATAATTCCCTGCAACTCATCAGTATCGGGGCCTAGCGTGTTCTTGGCAACGACAACAGTATTTAGGATCACATCATAATATCTCACTGTTGCCTCTCTATGTTCTTCAAGAACAGTTTGCATTTTATCAAGGATCATTCGGTGATTAACAAATTTATGGATTGAATCCATAGTGAACTGATTTGAATTTAGCTCCTGACGAAGATTTGTGGTTATCTCAGAAACAACATTACTAGCCGCAAGCAACTCTCCTTCATGATTTAGAATTTTACAAGACATTTTCTCAAAGTTAGAAAGCATGTCCTGGTCAACTTTAGCATTCATTTCAAGCGTAGCTTGAACATATTTGATGAGATCTTCAACAACTAATGACTTGTTTGTCATAAGTTCTTTAAACTCTATATATTTTTCTCTGTATGAAATTACTAAATTGTTGCTCAGAATTTCCAGCTTAACTTGATCCATCTCATGCCAGATTTTCAAATCTTTCTCAAGAGAATTCAGACTTTGCTTAAAAGCTTCCAAAGTCTGATTCATCTTAAATCTTGCTGCCCTGACAGTACTCAAAATATGTAATGTCTTCTCAATCACTGGTGTACCTTGATCAATCGGTTGAGCTGCCCAAGAATCAACTGCTTTGGCCTTTTGTGCAATCCTTTCTAACTACCTAACTGATTCTTCAGGGGTAGAGGAAGATAGTGAATCAACTATTTCCGTAGATTTGGTGATCTTTTGAATAATTGAAACCAGCTGTGCATTCTCCTCTTTCAGCTTTTCTTTTTTGGCCAAAAGTTCATTATAGCTCTGTGCTAACACTGTCATCGAACTTTGAGCATCTGGCATCATATTGGCATGCGTCTGCTTTCCCAACTCCACTCTGGTGAATTTGTAATCAGACACCTGCGTCTCTTCATGTGGCTTATCTATGAGAGGTTCTGCTACTTCAACATATTTCATTTTGTTGCTGTCAACAAACACCTGTGAGACTGTCTTAGCCTTCTTTGCAACCCTTGACTTAGATTTCTTCAATTGCTGGAAATCAAGCACATCAGGAGAAATTGCCTGTTTCTTCCTCTTCGGAGCAATTGAATTCAACCACGGAGGAAGATCCAATGTTCTCACATCTGAAACAACAACTATAGTCTACGGAGAAATGAATTCACTCTGTGACACCCCTGTTATTCTAGGAGATGCCTTAGTTTGGAAAGCAACAAGAGTCTACTCAAATGGTAAATTATGACCAGGATCAACCATAAAACAATCAAAACTTGTTGTTGATGTATCTATTTCTGGAAGCGTTATTTCTAATATCACAGGATAGATTGGATTTGTGTCAAATGCATTCTCCAAATTGTCATGCAAGTTTCCCACAGGCGTATTCATTATTGATGTAGCTGAGGTATGATGAATAGCTTATGTAGGTGCGATGGAAGAAACAAACACTGTAGAGAAATAATGAACATCACTATCAATTGGAGACATAGGAGATATCATAGAAACAAGTATTGGAGCTTCAATGTGAGGAGACCTTCGCTTAGAATAGTGGAAGATTCAAGAACATCTTCTTCTTGTTGATCCAAAACTTGAATCTACGTCTCCTTAAACTCCTTTCCTTTTAGTGTTATTTTCTCCAAAGGCTTTTCAACAACTCGGCTAACCTTTAACTTAATCCTGGTTCCTGAAGAAGAAGCTCCTTCTTTAGACTTGTCTCTAACCTCTGATTTCAATCCTATAGGCCCAGCTGAATCATCCTCGGCTCCAACTCTGACTTTAATAGTCTTAACACCTATGTTCTTGAGCCAAGCGTTAGTATTTGCCAAGATTGAATGGAACCTATCAAAATAGAAATGGATTCTTTCTGAGACCACTGTATTGTAGGAATAGGTGCATTAGCAACCTCTTGTTCTTCATATTCTGGATCTAGAATCTGTCCATCATCAATTACTCCCTTTGGAACTAAGGTCAGATTGAGATCAACAATTTGCTCCACTGTAAGTCTGCAATAATCCATCTTATAGATGTCCTTTATTTGGAGATCTTCCTGTTGACGTGTTTTTTATGACAACACCAACACAGAATAAAATGTCCAACGGTCGCTCTATTCCCTCTTGATCAAAGTGTTCCGCATGCTAAGATTGCGTGAAAGTTCATGCGTTCGACTCCAAGGTTCCTTTAATGCGAATAGACTCAGTTGGTTGATGTGAATATGCTGGGTATTCCAAGGGGACTTACGTAATTGTTCGATTTTATTGGCTCAAGCAAATGAAAGGTTTTGACTGTGATGCTTTGGTATTTGGATGGACTGGGAAATACTGAATTTAAAGGAGGTAGGGATAGGAATTTTACAATCTACTTCTACGGGTGGAATGCAAGGATTAGCTTTGACAGTCTTCAAACCAAACTTCGTTTCGTCTCCCCTCCGGACAACTTTGACAAAGCTGGTGCAATCTTCAAAGGATGGATGAGATGTTCAAATTGAGATTCACCATGCGCACCCCTTCACAACGAAGCAAGTGGGAACACTAAACACAATCGAAGTTAAGTGCTGAGATTCCAGTTGACCACGCAGGAGCAGACTTACCATCAGCAAGTCCGCCAGTGGTATGGATACGGGAAGATATGCTCAAACTAACACGCCACACTCCACAATTAACAATTACTTGCATAAAATAAAGTTTACTCTACTCTATCAATTTGAATTGAAAAGACGAAAAGGCCTTGCTAGCTATTCACAATAAAAGATAGAGCCACCATGCAATGATAAACCTTTGTATTATGAGAGTTTTCCACAAAAACCTGTTACAAAACTTTCAAAGGGAAAGCTTTCTTTCCTTTTCAAACTAAGCTAACTTCTAAGCTATCTATCTATTCTAACTTCTATCCTCTACTCTCTAATCTAACATCTACTAAGTTACAAATGAGGGGGGAT
Organism: Sequoiadendron giganteum; assembly: GCA_007115665.2. Classification (NCBI taxonomy): domain Eukaryota; kingdom Viridiplantae; phylum Streptophyta; class Pinopsida; order Cupressales; family Cupressaceae; genus Sequoiadendron; species Sequoiadendron giganteum. Next base: position 171,318,679 of record CM021110.1, read on the forward strand.
GCCCCTTTTATAGTTGGCCGAGTCCAACGGACGGTTCAGATCGGATTACAATGAAGGGCTCAGATTGAGCCATTATGCCCTAATTAGGGTTTTTGCCCTAAAAACTGCCACAGAGAGGAGTGGGGCAATGAATGCACAAGATATTCTCCACTCCTCTGCAGGGGCCATAATCTGCAATTAATGCCCACTATCTTCCTCTAGAAGATTCTCATCTGGAAACGCGTTCCCACTGTTCTTCTCTGCCAATTCTGTTGCGTCAGGAGGAGAGCAAAAGAGTCTCTAAGATCGTCTCCGCAGATAATAAAATTTGAAAGGATTTGTTGTTCAACCCTCCTGTTGCTTTGACTCCTGGACGCACTTCTTCCTTGTAACTTTCACATTTCTTTAGCCCATTGCCTTGGGCGCATTTGCCTCTTTTGCATCACGTTCTTAGTGTCCTTAGCCAAATCTTCACTGCCATTTTGCTTTTCCTTGGGAACTTTTTCACCAACTTTCTTCATATTTACTTTGTCGCGACACTTAGCCATTTCTTCCAACATCATCCTCCTGCAAAACAAAAAGAAGAGCATCAGAACACTTATAATATAAATTCACTTTACTTACCCAATTCCCATGTTCTGACCGATTGATCTCTGGATGTGGTAGAATTCATCACTTTTCTAGCAAACTTTCATCATGGGCGTATCCACCACCTTGCCTGGAGTTTGTGCCTTAGAAAATATTTCATCTTGAGGATGCATTTGAACGCTTGATGTTCAAGCTTCAGTTCATTTTCAAATTCCTCCATGCCTTAGACAAATTTCTTCCCTGTGAGTGTATTTGACCCCTTGTTGCTTTATTTTCCTTTAGACAATTTTACCTGCTTTATGAATTTCATCCACTGTAATCTAGGCTCTCACTTTGACATCACAAGCCAAAGCATTTTTGGTAGAGACTTTTCTCGTATTTGCCTTAGAGATTTTATTTTTTTATTTCACCTAGGAAATCCATTAAACGGGTGCCAGGCAAAAATATCTGTCGAAAAAGCACAAGCAAGGTGTGGAAAAATTTAAAATCATCTCCCAATGGGAAATGTCCAATACCCAGAAGAAACTTCCCCTCAGAAATCATCGTTTCCATGTGTATCCAAACGAAGAGGTAAGTTTAATTTTTTTATTATTTTTGAAAATAATAAAATTCTAAGGTTTATTCCACTTTTAATTTTGGATGTTCTTCCAGGCTTGCAATCTTCAATTTCCTGTCTTGGCATTTTTCTCTAATTCCTTGAAGAATTTCCTCTTCCTGCTTACGGGCACATTTCATCTTGCACTTGGAAATTTTGTATTATCTCCTCCTTAGGCGTATTTCCTAACATATGCTCCTTGAGCATTTTCCATGCCTTAGAATATATTCATCAACCACCCTCTTCCTTGGGCACATTTCCTACATGCTACTTCCATTTTCCATGCCTTAGGCAAATTATCACCCTCACATCACCCTGGGCGCATTTCAGCTAGTGAGGAGGATATTACAAACACTTAGAATATTTTTCCACCATTTCTTTCCTTGCTAGGCGCATTTGCATGTGTTGACTTCCATTCCACCCCTTTGGTGCATTTAGCTTGGTTGACTTCCATTCCACCCCTAGAATTTCTTTTTATCTCCACCTCAACCTTATGTTGCCTTGGGCGCATATGAAGTCCTCTACTTCCATCTTCCACGCCTTAGCATATTTTGAAGTGACTTTATGCAAGGTGGGCGCATTTTGAAGGTGGTGCTTTCATTTGTTGCCTTAGAAATTTTTAAGCCTCCATCATCCTCCTTGGGCGCATTTAGGGGGGGGAGGTGAAGGAATTTGCTAACACTTAGAAACATTTTCATCGAACCTTCCAAGTTGGGCGCATTTCACCTGCCAAGCTTCCATACTTGGGCGCATTTGGCCTTGTAGACTTCCACACTTGGGCGAATTTTACCTTGTAGACTTCCACACTTGGGCGCATTTGGCCTTGTAGACTTCCACACTTGGGCGCATTTAGCATGTGGACAAGGAACTCATGGGTGCATTTCATGTGGTGTGAAGGAAACTTTCCACGCCATCCACCTTCTAAACCTTGTGGGGCGCATTTGATGTGTGCTAGAGGAACATCCACTAGTGAGGGCGCATTTAGGGGTGTGAGGAGGAATTTCCCCACACTTAGAAAATTCTCAAACATCTTCGCTCTTGCTGGGCGCATTTCACACTTCAAACTTCCATGTTTGGGCGCATTTGAGGAGTGGAGAAGGAATTCCACCCATATTTAGTGGCTCTTCACCTTCCTTGGGCGCATTTGAGGATGCCTCAAGGAATTTCAATGCCTTAGTGAATATTTCTATGCCTTTGGTGACCTTTCACCTTCCTTGAGCGCCTATAGGGGTGTGAGGAGGAATTTCTCCACACTTAGAAAATTTTCCAAGCTCTCAACCTCTTTGGGCGCATTTGAGGGTGTGAGGAGGAAAACTTTCGTGTCCTAGATTTTTATCACCTTGTTTTCTCCTTTATGATCTGCAAGTTGGGCGCATTTTGAGGTATGAGGAGGAATTCCTCATACTTAGAAATTTTAAAGCCTTCTTCATGCCAAGGGCGCATTTTGCCTCTTCTCCTGCCAGTTTCCATTTAGAAATTTTCAACGCCTTAGCTCTGTCTTGCCCCTCTATTTTTAGTAAATTTTGGAATTGCATGGCTCTTCATGGCTTTTCATCTGTTTTGAGTCTGGAGCTGGTGTGATATGCTTCTTGTGGCCTTGCTACCTTGTTTATACCTATTGCCCGAGATCATTTGCTATTTTTACCCACCCTGCTATTTATAGTAAGTTTCAAAGTTGCCTGTCTTCAACAGCTCCGACTGATCCGAAATTTGCTAGGCATGATCCTCATCGCCTACTTGACCCGTTCACTCCCGCCTCTTGTGTTGACTTGCTATTTATAGCCATGTTTTGGAGACGACTTACTATAAATAGTAAGTGCTCGGATTGAGCCCAAATTTCACCAGTAGATTGCCTGAAGGATGTTGATCGTGATGGGATATCTTCGTTTTTCGAAATTCTGGCCTTTTTCCCCTCTTTTTATGCACGGGAGTAGGAAACCCCAATCTGACTTGCATGTGCCTCAAATGGTCTCCGTTTGACTTGATTTCTACTGCATACTGCTTTGCTTGTTGAACTGAAGTGTTGGGTGGCTGCCGGAGTGAAACTGCTATAAATAGTAAGTGTTCGGAAAGTGGTCAACCGGATGTCGGATGAATTTGCATGTCACAATGCCCGTGGGATCTCAAAAAACCCAGAAAAACCCAAAAAACTGGTCGACATGCGGGCACTGGCTAAAAATAGTAAGACCTTCAAACTTGATCTTCTATGCTTGCATGTCACCTTGTTGCGAAGCTCTCGAAAAACCCACATGGAATATTCGGACATGCATTGAAAATTACTGCATGCAAACCCTAAAAATAGCCTCAGAAGGCTGTACCGTTGAAAGTCACCATCTTGATTTGCATGTTACACCGTCGCGAAGGTCTTGGAAAACCCAGATCCATTCCCCAATCATGCATTTGAAATGCACATGTGAAGATCCTGAAAATGGCTCCTGAAGCCTGAATTGCTAAAAATAGCCAGTTGTCTGAATCTATTCAAATTTCTTATGTAGGCACTCAGAAGCTGCCTGAATGCGTTGATGTAGTCAGAATCCTGAAATCCTGATGAAAAGCTCCTAGATTGAACACTTACTAAAAATAGTAAATCGTCAGAACATGATGAAAATTCAGTGGGAGTCCGCTGGAAGCCTTCTAACTGCAATGCTAAGCTCAGATGTCAACTTACCAACTTGATTTGATCTCAATTCAGCCTGAAGAACAAAACCCTAATTTCATAGACTTAGCCAAAATTTCCAATTAGGTCAAAAGACGGGACATCCCCGGAAGAACAAAAAGATCAAAGAGAGAGAGAGAGAGACAAAACAAAAGCCAAAAGACCAGAATGGAGCAAAAATTGGGGGTCCCCATTTGAATGGGGCGATGTGTGAAAAGGTCACAACACTACCCAAATGTCTTCAATGCGATGCACGTGCGTGAAAGCCCTTTTTATTTTGTCTTTCACTCTTTTGTAATCAAATTCCACTTTTGCTTGGAATTTCTTCAATTTTATCTCCTGAATATCAGCCTCCATTGCCTTCGCTTTTGACATAGTTGTCAAGGAATACCTTCCAATCTGCAATGGATTATGTGATGAAATGCTAACCCCAGTTTTGTGTTGTGTAGCTTGTCATGCATGCACTGTCATTAACTGCCTTGCTAACTCCATCAAAATGATTTTGTCTGTTGGGTATTTCAGAAGCATATAAGGCTGATCTTCAAAACAACCAACCCTCATGTAAGTGTGTTGTCCTCAATTTTTGACATGGCAAAAATTGGAGCAACCTACCAAAAAATTTGAGGTTTTTCTCTCTAAAGAACGTTTTATGAGGTGTTGAGGTCAGAAAACTTTAGATTTCAATTGATGATCCCCTTGGGCATCCTTTCATCAGCTTCCCTTTCCGTTTTTGTAAAATTCTGAGTCATTTTTCTTATCTTTTTGGTCAAATTCGGATTTTTAAGGCAACTTAGCAAAATAGGGAATTTTAAGTCTAAAAGCAAAATTGCTAAAGTCTCCAAAAAGTCTGATTTTTGCTTGAGTGAAATTGCTAATACTTCAAAAAGGTCCGAAATTGCTTAAATTGTCAAAAATCCCTACTTTGCTAAAAGCAAAAATTGTCAAAAGAGCTAAAAAGTCTGATTTCACTTATTTGACAAAAATAAAATTGTTAAAGTGCTAAAAAGTTCCCATTTTACTCATGAGTAGTGAAAAAAGTTGCTGAGTGAGCTTCAAAACCCGATTTTGGTCATTTTTGATTGTTTCTTGGTTCCAAAACCCCGATTTGAGAGTTCATCCAGATTTGAAGAATAGTTTGTGTTCAAATTCTATTGTATACCCCTTTCTAAGGAGCTTTCATAAATTCTGCAACTAGAATCATGTCCTCAACTTGAATATTTAGGTTCTCATCTTGTTGAAGAGAATGCGAGTTTTATAGGGTCTTCTTCTTCATTTTTATGCTTCAGCTTTAGGTATGGCTTTTCTTTCTTGATCTTTTGTTGTCTTTTCTTCTTAACCGGATCGTGTGTGCTTTGGTGAATGAGTTTTCTATATATAAAAATAAAAAACCGTGTTTTCGCTTTGTCAAATCGCGTCTGTTTTTTTTCTTATCGTTTGAGTCTTCTCTTTGTTTATGTGTTTCCTTGTGAAGACGTTTTTCATTTATTTTATGAAGGTCTTTATCTCTGATCATTTCTGAAAACGTGTTTTCTCTTTGTCAAATCGTGTTTTATTTTCATTTAAACACGTCTTTCATCCATTCACATTTTTTTCTAAATAAAATGTTGTTCTTAAAAGATGAAATCGTTATTGCCTCACCTCGTTTGGTAAAGATTTCTAAAAAACGTATTTTCTTGAAGGGAAATCACGATTTCTCCAAAAGTCTTTGCATGCTAGGATGAAATATTGTTGTCATTTCACCTAATGGTGTCATTTCAGAAAAACGTTTTCTTGTCATCTTCTCGATTCTTCATTCCCCATTTTTCATTCTCATTTTCCTTCACTAAATTCGCCTCTTTCATTTCGCCACATCTCATTTTGGTCAAATCATCAAACCCTCTTTGCCTTTTTTTCGCAAAAAAATGACTTGGCCTGAATTCAGGTTTTCATTATCAAATAGCAAGTCGGGATTTGTCACAAGGATTGCAATTATAAAAGTTGTAAAAAATAAAATTGCTAAGTGTTCAAAAAATCCCGACTGCACTTTGTAAAGTTGCTAAAAACACTCAAAAACCCGAAATGCTTCAAAAAGCCTCAAAGTTGAACTTTTTTGGACTTGAATTCAAATTCAAGTTAGAAAATCTTTTTGACTTGCTGTTCCAAAAAGACAAAACGTTGCTTTCAGTCGCAATCACCCCACCAAAATCCAAATTGGTCTTTACCATTCATTCTCCACCATCATTCAGAAAGCAGTTTCATTACCCTAGGGTTTGAGTCTTGTTGTTAATGGCTACCATGTCTTCACATGTTGATGCTGATGATGTTCTGACCTTATAGGGTTTTCACCGCAGCCTTGCAGATTCCTGCTCAATGACAAACGAACCGACTTCTCCAACAAACAAGAAGATGAAATACAAATTTGATAAGTATCATAATGAGATTTCTCCATCTCATGTGGTCTCAAACATAGATGAAATCAAGGACACAGAAATTGGGCATGTTGATATGTCCGAGTTTCTTAAGAGGGCAGAGAAATCGACTTCTCATGATATGTAGCTGTTGCTGAGGAGTCATATTCATCTGGTGTCTACTTTTCCTGTTGCTGCCCTTGAGCCAGAATTCGTTCTTGCATGTGCATCCCACTTTGACAGTGAATCTAGAACCATCAAGGATGACGACGGCAACGTGGTTATCAAACTTGATCTTGAAACTATGAACAAAATCTTCAGAGTTCCTGATGCTCCTACATATTCAGAAATCACAGTGAAGAGTGCTCATAATTATTACGAACAGAAAAAGAGTGATTGTATCAAACATATCAATCACAGGTGGCTTCTCAAATCACGACCTTGTGTAACCTGGATACCCAAATTGTATCGGTCTGATTTTAAGGAAGAGATTAATGATATGATAACTCTCCTGAGCAGAATAGTGGGGTTGAAAGATATGTTTGAAAGCTGGATGTATAAATTCATCGTGGTTATCAGGAAAGCATAGTACCCAATTTTCTGGGGTGAAATAATCAGCGACAGTTTGTGTGAACAGCTTGCACAGGTTCCTACCACACTCACCTTCTACATGAATTCATATTTGGTTTATATAGTAGCTTCATTGAGGCAGTTTCCAGGCCTTTCTACTAAAGGTGATAGATCATTGGTTTCTGTATGGGAGTATTATGATCAGCTAACTTTAAGGCAAAGTCGGGTGCATTATGGAAGAGTTCAAGATGCTTTCTTTGGTCATCTCATGTGTTTATTTGACAAAGCATTGGAAAACAACAGGGTATCTGAGGCTGCTTGGAGAAAAGTAAATGAGTATGGTTGCCTATTTCTTCAATTCCCTACCTTCACTTATATGAGAGTTGGCTGTTTTGAAGACCAACCTTATATGCTTCCAAGGTATTCGACAGATAAGATCATTTTGATGGAGTTGGGAAGGCAGTTGATGACAGTGCATGCACGTCAAGCTACACAACATAAGACTGGAGTCAGTATTTCATCACATAATCCATTGATAATTGGGAGGTACTCTTTGACAACTTCCTCAAGGGCAAAAACAATGGAGGCTGAACTTCAGGAAATAAAGTTAAAGAAATTCCAGGTCAGAATGGAATTCGACTACAAAAGAGTAAAAGATAAAATGAAAAGGGCCTTCACTCATGTGCACCGCATTGAAGACATTTGGGCAAACCTCCAAACAGAAAAAGATATCTATAAAATGGATTACTGCAGGCTCACGGTGGAGCAAGTTGTTGATCTCAATCTGACCTTAGTTCCAGAAGGACTAATTGATGATGGGCAGGTTTTAGATCCTGAATATGAAGAACAAGCGATGGCTAACGCTCCCATTCTTGCAATCCAGTGGTCTTAGAAGGAATCTACCTCTATTTTTGATAGATTTTAGTCAGTCTTAGCAAATACCAACACTTGGCTCAAAAGCATAGGTGTTAAGACTATAAAAATCAGAATCAGAGCTGAGGATGATTCAGTTGGTCCCAAAGGATTGAAGTCAGAGGTTAGAGATAGATCAAAAGAAGGAGCTTCCTCTTCAGGTACCAGAATTAAGTTGAGAGTAAGCCGGGCTATGGAAGAACCATTGGAGAAGGAAACACTAAAGGGGAAAGAAGTTAAGGAAACGCAGATTCAAGTTTTGGATCAGCAAGAAGAAGAGGAAGTTCTTGAAACCTCTACCATTCTAAGTGAAATGTCTCCTCATGTTGAAGCTCCAATACCTATTTCAACGATATCCCCTATTTCTCCCAGTGACAGTGATGTTGATTCTTTCTCCACAGTATTCATTTCTTCCATCCCACCTTCAGAAGCTATTCATCATTCCTCAGCTACATCAATAATGAATACACCTATGAGAAGCTTGCATGACAACTTGGAGAATGTTTTTGATACAAATCCAATCTTTCCGGCAATATCAGAGATAACTCTCCTAGAAATAGATACATCAACAACAAACTTTGATTGTTTCATGGCTGATCCTAGTCGCAATTTGTCTTCTGAGCAAACTATTGTTGCTATACAAACTGAGGCACCCCCTAGAACTACAGTTGTAATACAAACCGAGTCTATTTTTACACATACCGTAGTTGCTGTTTCAGATGTGAGAACCTTGGATCTTCCTCCATGGTTAAACTTAGTTGCTCCGAAGAGAAAGAAACAAGCAATATCTCCTGATGTGTTTGATTTCCAAAAATTGAAGAAATCCAAACCAATGGTTGCAAAGAAAGCAAAAACAGTCTCGCAAGTGTTTATTGACAACAATAAAATGAAATATGCTGAGATAGCAAAACCTCTTGTTGACAAACCACATGAAGAGATGCAGGTGTCTGATTACAGATTCACTAGGGTGGAATTAGGCAAGTAGACTCATGCTAATATGATGCAAGATGCTCAGAGTTCAGTGACAGTCTTGGCACAAAGCTACAATGAACTTCTAGCCAAGAAGGAGAAACTCAAAGAGGAAAACGAACAACTAGTTTCAGTTATTCAAAGGATTACTGGGTCATCAGAAACAGTTGGTTCACTATCTTCATTTGCTCATAAGGAATCAGTTAGGCAATTAGAAAGAATTGCGCAAAAAGCTAAAGCAGTTGATTCCTAGACAACCCAATTAATTGATCAAGGAATACTAGTGGTCGAAAAGGCATTAAAAAATTTGAGTACTGTCAAAGCAGCAAGATTCAAAATGAATCAAACTCTAGAAGCCTTTCAGCAAAGTCTACATTCTCTTGAGAAAGACTTAAAAATCTGGCATGAGATAGATCAAGTGAAACTGGAAATTCTGTGCAGCAACTCAGTGATTTCAAAAAGGGAAAAATACATAGAGTTTGAGGAACTTATGACAAACAAGTCATTAGTTATTCAAGATCTTATCAAAGATGTCCAGGCTATGCTTGAGATGAGTGCTGAAGTTGGGCATGACATGCTTTCAGACTTTGAGAAAATCCCTTGCAAAGTTTTAAGTCATGAAGGGGAATTGCTTGTAGCCAGTGATGTTGTTTCTCAGATTACTGCAAGTCTTCACCAGGAGCTAGATTCAGTTCAGTTTTCTATGGATACATTTCATAAATTTGTCAATCACCAGCTGGTTTTTAACAAGATGCAAGCTGCTTTCGAAGAACATAGAGAGGCGACCGTCAGATACTATGATGTTATCATAAAGACTGTTGTCGTTGCTAGAAATACACTTGGTCTTGATCCTGATGAGTTGCAAGGAATTATCAGCAAGTTTCTATCTTTCAAAGCTAGGAACGGGACGGAGTGATAAATATTAGGTTGTTTAATGTATTTTACTTTCAACAAAATATATTTAAAAACAAGTTTTGAAATTGCAAGTATTCTTTTCTTGCAGTTTTGGAAAATGTGATTACATGTAAATTCTTACAAGACAAATCACAATTTGGATTGTAATTTTGAATAAGTCAATTGCAGTTAGTTAGCAGTTGAGAGATTTTCTCAAGTTTGTTGAGATCCTCCCACCTTTTTCTCAAGGCCTCTCTCCTATAAATACTTGAGGAGGTCCATTGTAATTTTTATCTTTTTAGCAAGCAAGAAATCTCTGCAGAATTTTGTACTCATAAAGACTTTGAGCTTTATAGTTATAAGTTGTGAATTTTGAAGTAAATATCAAAGAGTTGGAATTTCAGACTTTGTGTTGAAGCCCTACTTTGAATCCTTTGTGTTCTTATGTCATTTTGGAGCATTACTTTGTGACTACTTGAAGATTGTGGAATGTTGCTGAAGAGAGATTCAATTGAAATATCTGCAGTCTTTGTGCTGTAAATGTTGTAGGTTGAATTCGTAGTTAGTATTAGAAATTGAGAAGAATTGGAAGACTTTGTGCTTGTAGTAGTTCTCATTTAGAGTAGTTAATAGATACATCATAGTTGCAGACTTTGTGCTGTTTTATTCTGTATATTTTCATTAAGTAATCATTCTAAAAAGGGTAGATAGGATTTCATTCCTCAAGACTTTGCGCTTGTTGGTTGTTTTCTCGTCCCTGAGGAAGTGACGAAAGTCTTTGTGCTTTCAGGAAACTTTATTTCCACTTTCTTGGTTTCACTGCATAGCTACTGTAATAAGTTTTCTTAATGTTTGCTATTGCTTTTCTGCGAAGAGAAAAGAATATAATCTTTCCTGAAATAAGAGGAACGATTGCTGTCCTACCCATATTAGTTTTGTTTAGTTAAAGAGGGAGCCTTCCCTTAATTAGGAGAGTTCCATCTCACGTGTTATGGTTGAAACCACAATTTTGCATGCTTTCCAAAGTATAAAAAATTTTCAACTAACAAAGTGAAAGTAGGAAATTGAAGGAAAAGATAGCTGTACTCATTCACTTTCTTCCAGGCCACCTCGGATACCCTATTGTTTTCCAATGTTTTGTCAAATAAACACATAAAATGGCCAAAAAAAGCATCTTGGACCCTTCTATAATGCACGCGGCTTTGCCTCAAAGTCAGTTGATCATAATACTCCCATACTGGCACCAATGATCTATCACCTTTGGTAGAAAGGCCTGGAAACTTCCTCAATGAAGCTACAATGTAAACCAAATATGAATTCATATAGAATGTGAGTGTGGTGGGAACCTGTGCAAGCTGTTCACATAAACTATCACTGATCACCTCAGCCCAAAAATTGGATATTGCGCCTTTCTTATGACCACTATGAACTTGTACATCCATTTCTCAAAAATATTGGAGACTTTCAATCCCACTATTTTGCTTAGAAGTGTGATCATATCATTAATTTCTTTAAAATCAGACCGATATAACTTGGGTATCCGGGTTACACAAGGTCGTGATTTAAGAAGCCACTTATTATTGATATGCTTAATACAATCATTCTTCTTCTGTTCATAATGATCATGAGCACTCTTCATTGAAATATCTGAATACATAGGAGCATCAGGAACTCTGAAGATTTTATTAATGGTTTCAGAATCAAGCCTGATAACCACGTTACCATCATCATCCCTGATAGTTCTTGATTCTTTGTCAAAGCGAGATGCACATGCAAGAACAAATTCTGGCTCTAGGGCAGCAACAGGAGCAATAGACACCAAGTGAATATGACTTCTCAGCAACAACTGCATATCATGAGAAGTTGATTTCTCAGCCCTCTTAAGAAATTAAGACATATCAACATGCCCAATCTCTGTATCTTTGATTTCATCAATGTTTGAGACCACTTGAGATGGAGAAATCTCATTCTGATATTTGTCATATTTGTACTTCATCTTCTTGTTTTTTGGAGAAGTTGGTTCGTCCATCATTGAACAAGAATCTACAAGGCTGAGAATGTGAAGTTTGAAGATAAAAACGAAGAGCAAACCCAAAAACGTCTTGAAGAATTCCAACAAAAGATGAAGGCATTGATATTTAAGCTAAGAAACCGAGATTTCAGTTGAAAAATTTATGGAATCTCCATCAAAGAAGGAAGACAATCAAATTTGGATTCAAACTGCACTTCAAATGGGCCGAAGTTCTCCTCAAGTGGGTTTTTCAAACACAAAAGCAAGAGAAAATGACATAAAAAGACCAAATCGGGCTTTTGAAAGCACTTTGCAAGTGAAAATCTCAGAAAATTGGGTTTTTTAGACCCTTCAGCAACTTTGCTTTTTTCATTTAAGACTAAAATCGGGATTTTCAAGTCATTTTGCAATTTTCCATTAAGGGGTCGGACTTTTTAGAACATTTGACAATTTTACTTTTGACTAAAAAGCCAAAATCAGACTTTTTGATGCAATTAGCAATTTTACTTTATAACTAAAAGCAAAACTCGGACTTTTAAAGGCATTCAACAATTTCACTTTACTCATTAAAGGCAGTTGGACTTTTTGAGGTCTTTAGCAATTTATTCCTTTCACTTTAAAAATGTACAGTGAGTCAAAAGTCCTGTTGACGTGTTTTTTATGACAACACCAACACAGAATAAAATGTCCAACGGTCACTCTATTCCCTCTTGATCAAAGTATTCCGCATGCTAAGATTGCGTGAAAGTTCATGCGTTCAACTCCAAGGTTCCTTTTATTGCGAATAGACTCAGTTGGTTGATGTGAATATGCTGGTTATTCCAAGGGGACTTATGTGAGTGGCTCGTTCAGAAGAAAGGATTCTCAAATTTTGGGAGATTTCTCAATGATGCTCGAGTTCTTAAACTAACTGGATAATATTGAATGTAAAGGATATAGGGATTGGAGATGCTACCATCTACTCCTAAAGGGTGGAGGACGAGGATCGACTTAAACAATCTTCAAACTAGACTTTGCTTTGTCTCCCTTCAGACAACTATGGCAAAGTTGGTGCAATCTTCAAAGGATAAGAAAGGTGTTCAAATTATGACACAACATGTATATACCATCACAACGATGCATATGGACATATGAGCCACAATCGAAGTTAAGTGCCGATACTCTAGTTGAGCACGCAAGGCGAACTTACCATCAGCAAGCCTGCTAGTGGTATGGACGAAAGATATGCTCAAACCCAAAACGCCACACTCCACAATTAACAACTACCTGCATAAAATGAAGTCTACTCTACTCAATCTACTTGAATCGGAAAGATAAAAGGGCCTTGCTAGCTACTCACAACAAAGAAGAAATCACCAAGCAATGAAACTCTTTGTATTATGAAAAGTGTTCACAACAACCATTTACAAAACTTTCAAAGGGAAAGTTTTCCTTCCTTTTCAAACTAAGCTATTGTCTAAGCTAACTCTCTAACTATTCTAACTTCTATTTTCTCTACTCTCTGATTTCTTGATCTAATCTAACATCTACTATTGTTAAAAATGAGGGGGGATGCCCCTTTTATAGTTGGCCCAGTCCAACGGACGACTTAGATTGAAATACAATGAAGGGCTCAGATTGAGCCACATATGCCCTAATTAAGGTTTTTGCCCTAAAAATCGCCACAGAGAGGAGTGGGGCAATAAATGCACAAAATATTCTCCACTCCCTTGCAGGAACCACTATGAGCAATTAATGCCCATTATCTTCTTCTAGAAGATTCTCATCCGGAAACGCGTTCCCACTGCTCTGCCTGCCAATTCTGTTGCGCTAGGAGGAGGGTAAAAGAGTTTCTAAGATTGTCTCCATAGTTCGTCTGCTTAGTCGTTCGCATTCATCCCTCCTGTCGTTTCAATTCCTGGATGCATTTGTAGCTTTCAAATTTCTTCATCTCAATTCCTTGGGCATATTTAGCCCTTTTTGCACCACGTTCTTAGTGCCTTAGCCAAATCTTCACCGCCATTTCTCTTTTTTCAGAGTTGTAACGTTGTCCAACTTCATCACCTCAAGTCCTCATGCCTTGGCCTCAACGTTCATCCTGCAAAACAAAAGAAGAACATCAAAACGTTTATAAGATAAATTCTCTTCACTTACCAAGTTTTCATGTTCTGATTGATTGATCCTTGGATTTGATAGAATTCATCACTTCCAGCAAATTTTCATGACTTCTCAGCAACTGGGTGCACGATGTTCATTTCATGAGGTCCTTTTCAAGGGCGCATCCACCACCTTGTGCTTGGAGTTTGTGCCTTAGAAAACATTTTATCTTGAGGATGCATTTGAGCGCTTGATGTTCGAGCTTCAGTTCATTTTCAAATTCCTCAATGCCTTAGACAAATTTCTTCCCGGTGAGTGTATTTGACCCCCTGTTGCTTTATTTTCCCTTAGACAATTTTACCTGCTTTATGAATTCCATCCACTGTAATCTAGGCGCTCACTTTGACATCACAAGCCAAAGAATTTTTTTTGTAGAAACTTTTCTCGTATTTGCCTAGAGATTTTATTTTTTTATTTCACCTAAGAAATCCATTAAACGGGTGCCAGGCAAAAATATCTGTCGAAGAGGCTTGAGCGAGGTGAGGAACAATTTTAAATCATCTCCCAATGGAAAATGTTCAATACCCAGAAGAAATTTCCCCTCAAAAATCATCGTTTCCATGTGTATCTAGACGAAGGGGTAAGTTTAATTTTTTATTATTTTTGAAAATAATAAAATTCTAAGGTTTATTCCACTTTTAATTCCGGATGTATTCCACACCTGCAGTCTTCACCTTTTATACCTTGGTATTTTTCTTGCTTCCCCGAAGAAATTCCCTTTCTCACTCATGGGCACAGTTCACCTTGCCTTTGGAAATTTTAACATCACCCCCTAGGCGTACTTCACACTTTCACCCTTGAAAATGCCTTAGAGGAATTTAAATTCCTTGACTCTACCTTGGGTGTATTTGAGGTCTTCCACTTCTATTTTCTTCATCTTTTCATGTCCTAGCAATTTTGCCTTAGGCAATTTTATCCTTGCCTTCTCCATGTTCTTTTTTTTTTTTACCATACCTTGGAAATTTTCTCTAGCTGCCTGCACAAGCTGGGCGCATTTTGAGGGCCTAGCTTCAAGCTTTCTAACTTAATACATTTTCCAACTTCTCATTCCTCCCTTGGGCGCAAATGAGGGTGCCTTCTTCTAGTTTCACCACTTGAGAATTTCTTCAACTCATAACTTTACTTGCTGGGCGCATTTACCACCTTGTGTTTCCATTTTTGTGACTTAGAATACTTTTCAAGTCTTGCTCCTTTCAACCTTAGGCGCATTTTGTATGTGTTACTTCCATCTTAAATACTTAGAAATAAAATTATCCTTTCAGCAACCTTGGGCGCCTATTCGTGTGCTTACTTTCATCTTATGCCTAAGAAAATTGCCACGCCTTAGACAAATTTTATGCCTTCTTACTTCTCCTAGGGCGCAATTACTACCTCAAACTTTCATTTTCATTATGGGCGCATTCCCATGTGTAAGCTTTTATTTTGAAGGTGGGCGCATTCAAGCATGTCCACTTTTATCTTCAACACTTGGAAATTTTTCAAGACCCCCATGTTACCTTGGGCGCATTTTGCCTAGGTAGCTTCCATCTTGCCTTAGAGAAAACTGGTCTGCATGCGGGCACTGGCTAAAAATAGTAAGTCCTCGAAACTTGATCTTCTCCGCTTGCATGTCACACTGTTGCGAAGCTCTCGAAAAACCTAGAAGGAATATCTGGACATGCGTTGAAAAACTCTGCATGCAAACCCTAAAAATAGCCTCTGAAGGCTGAACTCTGAAAGTGATCGTCTTGGTTTGCATGTTATATCGTTGCGAAGGTTTCGAGAAACCCAGAAGGAATCTCTAGACATGCATTGAAAAATCACATGTGCAAACCCTGAAAATGGCTCTTGAAGCCTGAACTGCCAAAAATAGCAGGTTGTCTGATCTTGCTCAAAATTTACGTGCAAGCAGCTTGATGTGTTCTGAATGTGGTGGAATAGGCAAAATTCCAAAATCCTGCTGAAGTGATCTCAGATTGAGTACTTACTATAAATAGTAAGTTTGTCAGAATTCAATAAAAATTCAGTGGGACTTTGCTGGATGCCTTGTGATTGCTGTACTAAGCTCAGATCTCAATTTGACAACTCAGTTTGACCTTTAAAAGCCTGGGGGATAGAAAACCCTAATTTCACAGACTTAATCAATATTTTAACCTGGATCAAACGATGGGACATCCCCGAAAAGACAAAAGGACCAGAGAGAGAGAGAGACGCAAAGCCAAAAGACCAGAATGGAGCAAAATTTAAGGGGGTTCCCCATTTGAATGGGGTGATGTGTGAAGAGGTCACAACAGGTCCCTACTTGCAGTGGAGTGAAAAAGTTCCTATTACTGACTTGCTGAGAAGGCCAAAAGTTCCTACCTATAGTGCTGACTAAAAAACCCGATTTTGATAAAAAAACACAAGAAAAATGACTTAGAAACCTATGAAAAAGGAAAGGAGAGTTGCTAAAAGGATGCCCAAGGGAACCATCGATCAAAAACCAAAGTCTTGCAACCTCTACACCTCGTAAAACATGCTTTAAGGAGAAAAAATTCAAATTTTTTGATGGCTTATCCCTATTTTTATCATGTCAAAAATTGAGGACAACACCTATTAGACTAAGTATTCTTCGAAGTAGACTTTCACTCATGGTATTAGAAATGGGGGTCCTCATTGCACTACATATTGTCAAACTCAATGTCATTATTTCCAAGAGTCATTTCTTTCTTTCCTTTATATATAAACTAATCTTCAATCTTGACCACACACTAGTAGTCTTCTCCAACTTTCCTAGTCTTCAAGATTTCCATTTCTTATTGGATGTAGAGCAACAAATTATTGTACTATTTTAGAATTGTGTCTCACTATTTTGTACACTAACTTTTATTGATAAGACATGGAATGCAAAAAATTAATCCTATACCGTTTGTTCTTTTCCATGATACAATTGTTGAAAAGGTTATAGTTCATCCCAAAGTAGTATTCCTCTCTAATGGGCTCTACAAATATTCATTTGTATATTGTTGTTGATCATCAACTCATCTTCATCTTCATCATCATCTTGTCTATTTTGAAGAAAACATGATTCCCAACATTTTTTGACATCAGAAGTAGATTTTAAAAATGCAAATGATAACTTTTTATTGTTCAAATTATTCTTTGTAGAGAAATATGATTCAAATTGGCTGATCCATTTGTCTAGTTCATTTACATTGATTTTTCCTTCAAAAAGATGGATACTTGCACCTTGCGATGTGTCTGATTGAGGAAGAGGTGGATTCCTACGGCAGGATTCACTGAAAGAAAGTTGGCAAAGGGTTTCCTTGAGCAACAGTTTGAAAGGATCTCCCTATTGCTTCTTTCTTGGAAATTTGAGATTGCTTGAATCAACAAGGAGAATAATCTAAGGCGTTGAGTGTTTCAGGACTTCACTTCTTATGGTTTGATCTTGTTCTATGTAATATACAACAATGGAACAAGCTGCTTTAATACCACTGTTTGGGAATTCTATTGGAAATATGATGGAAAAAACACTAAATTTCATAAACTTAATGCCTTATGAAGTAATGAATTTAAGCAAAGGAAGATGAACCCAATAAACATAGATGATACTGTAATGTAAATGAAATATTTAATTAAATTGAGTTATATAAAAGGTGGCAAGCTTTGAGAAGAGATGTGAAGCTACAACACTAGCTATTACATTCAAAAGGCAGCTCCTTTCTAGCCATTTCTGTTAGGAGATGAAAATCTAAAATAAAAATGAAATGATTTGCATGGGAATCATAAATGCCACGTTATAATATTTTCCCAAGTGGAGAGACGTCAAACATGAAATTCGTCAAAATGCAATTTTGATTTATTCCAATTTTTTTGTTATTTAATAATGTTTGTATTTTATGATTTCAATGCCCTTCAAAGTTCAAAGCATTTCTAGGGGCCAAACATTGTCATCCAAAATCTATTCCTATAACAACCACTTTTATCATTGTAGAGGCCAATTTAAGCTTTCCAACACATTTTTTGGTTTCATATTTCAATCAATGGTGAAGTAACTCAACTTCAACAAGGCGAGCAACTAGTTTTTCAATATTTTTCCAAAACTGCCACAAAATGCCACTTACGTCAGAGGGGAAAAATCATAGTTTGGTTTCTCTTGGTAATCTTTTCAGTATCTACAATAGTTACCAACCGTGCTAATAAGCTTGGCTGGGTTCCGATGGTCTAAATTGATATAAATTCTGAATTCAAACTCTTCCTTTGCAAGCTTTTCATGTGTTATATGTCATTGTTTATTTAGGTACAGCTTGAATTGAGTTCTGTAAGGTACCAGATAGTTGTTCATCAAAAGGATGAGAACTACAAGTCAAGCAGTAACTAATTGGATAGCAAACAGAGCTGTCATGCATGAGAACGAGGGTTCTCTTTAAATTTTTAAAAAATCATGTTGGAAATAATATGAATATGTATCATCCAAACAAAACTGAGCATGAACATAGTGTGGTGCTAATGCACTAAGTTGTAACAAGATTTGGTGAACACTTGGAACTATGATGAACTCGTAGAGAAGGTTATTAGGAAAGATAAAATTCATGTCTTCAATAATGGAAATAGTTTTAAGCTTTTAAAAACAGAATAAGAGATAGGGCATAGCTTCACAATAGTAATGCTAGAGATAGGTGCATGATTATATTGTTCAGTACACACTGAATGCACAAATTCAACTTAATACTTGAAAGCCCTTAGCCTGACAATGATCTTTGTCATAAATTTGTGCCTACAACATCATCTATTCTATAATGAATATGTACCTGAACATTATTTTCTTTGCAAAGCTTTTCTGCCATAAGAAGAGCAAAAACTGATTGCTTGTCAGCCTTAGATGGATCTGCAAAATTCAGGAGTATTATCAAAAGTGCAAAATGGCAGGTACATATTTATGAAGTCACTCTCTTTCTTGAATGAGTTCTACTACCTCCTATATGCCAACTTCTGTCTGAGACCACCACTATTGACAAAGGTAACTTATCTTCCTTCTTGGAGCCCATGTCTATGTCTCGTATAGTATCCATTAGGTCTGAGTAGTTGTTAGGGTTCCCAACCTGAAAGACAAGGCTCAATTGGAAATATTTTTGTCAACAATAGAAATTTAGCAAATGCATAGATTACAAGAGTATTTTTGGTATATTTAGAATGATGTTCCTTAACAAAGATGTGATCCACAAATCTAGGAGAGAAAAAGCTTCAATAATTCCATGGAAATGATTTGCACATATTCCTGTCAGAGTAGAAAATTTGTACAATTAATTCTGACATGGAAATCAGGAGAGACATACTCTATGAGTGACACAAACATTCTTCAGTTGCTCTTTATTTATTCCATTGATTAAACGTTCTCTCTCCTCAATTGGAGCCTCTGCGAGTATTATCTGCAATTTCCCAAGAATTCAATGTATGTTTAAAAACAGCATTTTTTGTTCATCATGCTGGATGATTATAAAGTTCCAAATGGCACTCAATAGCACTAGGAAACATCATTTTCTTCAATGTATGACATCCAAGTAAATGGAACCCAAAGTAACCAACCATCAATCACAGCATTAAATGATCCTCCTATAAATCTTTACCTATGGATGAGTTACATTCTAGAGTTTTTTGCCTAACAGAGGTGTCTACAGCTAGACTGAAATATTAGCCTTGAAATATCAAATCAGCAACTCTCATCATCATTGCATTTTTAAGATGCTTAGAAATCAATGCTAGAAAAAGGATGGAGGAGGAATTGCACTTTTGTTTTGGGGATGTTCTTCTACCATAAAGAGGATTAGAAAACAGGCATGTATGTTTCCATTTAGATTTGACAATTGTAGGGGATTGTAGCAGCAGCAGCTCTCTTTTCTAGACATAGGCCTAAGACAGTTTTTTATCTTTCTTTTTTCTTCATAGAAGATAAAGTAAGTACTTATAAATAAAAAAGTACCATTTATAAAAAATCCATAATCCATACAGAAAAATAAAGGACTCCAAGGTAAAATGGAAGCAAGTATACATTGCTGTTACAAAACTGGGTGCCCGTTTTGCAAAAAGAAAATGAAAAGGAGGTTAGTATGTCTGATATACAAAGAAATATAAAGCTCTAATTATAACATTGATTATAACTATGATAACAAAGAAACAGCAGAAAACTTCAATTTAAGGTTCCACATTATGGTTGGCATCATTCTGGGCTACTGTTACACCCCGATTGTATAGCTACTATTGCATAGGGCAATTGAGTGTAATGTTTGAATCTTTGAGATGAATAAAACGTGTTTTTGTTGTCAAAATGAATGTACTCTATTTAAATGATTGTCTCATTTGATTGATACTTCTATCGATGTTATCCTTGATGGATGTTGCATGCATAGTATTGAATTATGAATATTCTAAACTTAAGATGTTTTGTATACTGTTGATGTTGTGAACAAGTAACTGCCGAGATTGTATGTCTATGGATGCAGGAATAGGAACTATTCCTCCAAGCGGAGGGGAGACATCACTCAGGAGAGGGGAAGACATCACTCGAGAGAGGGGCTTGGTCGAGTAACCGGTAAAGTTAATCAAATTGAGCATACACACACTTCACTAAGGGTTTTGGGAACTGAGTCAGATTGAGTTATCTTGATAAGTCATCCTTAGGCTTAGGAGTTTTGATTACTTCTTTATGCATTTTGAGTGGTGTTACTTGTTATCTAACTTACTGTTCTGTGAGCCTTGAATGTGAAATGTGAACCGATAAGTATGGTATAGACAGGATGTATATGCATATACGTGTACCACTCATATGTACATAGCAATAGGTATGACATGTCGATATAGATGTATGATGGACAATTATTATGCCATACACATGTGTCGACATGGCATACATACAGATACATACACATGGCTGGCACACCTATATACATATGCACACTATCTATGATGTTGTCATAACATTATATTGATGCCTTGAATTTACAGTTAAACGTATATATACATGTTTGCACAAACAGGTGTATTAAGGGTATGCTGACTGGCTCGTAATACACATATTTGGATGATTAAATACAAATATGTATAGATATATTTAAATGTAAATATATGAATGTTTTTATATATATATTAAATATTATACGTTATTATAGTTTTACCAAGAATAAATATATAGATATATATATATATTTATTATGGTAAATAAAACTATAATAAGATATATTTAATATAATACAAAATATAAATATAGCATCTTATTTATATTTTAAATAAATAAGATCTTGGAAAATAAATAAATTTGACTTGTATAGTCATTTGGCAAATAATATGTATTTACCATGAGTAAAATAAATAAATGACTTCTATAATCTTTTGCTTAAAACATATGAAGTTTATTTGGTGAAATAAATGTATTTTACTTTGGATAAAATTAAAAGGTTTAGCAAATAAATTTCATAAACCTTGTGAAAAGTGAAATGTTCATACGCCAAAGGTTCGAAGTTTTGTGTTTGGAAAATAATAAAAAAAACAAGAACAAAAATCGCGCGCAGCTGCAAACTCGCGCGTATGACCAAGTCGTGGTTCACAAATGCCATCCTCCATTCGGAAATGCATGAGAAGGGCTGAATGAAAGCCAGATGGGCGCATTTCACCATTGACGTTTTCTTACCAGTTTTAAAATCTGCCATTTTTGGGTGCCTTTGATGAATACACTTGTAGGTGTCTATCATTCGCATTTTACCATGTGTGAGTGGAAAAGTTCTTCCTGAATAAGGTCGAATCATCTCTCAATTTGCTGAGTATCTTGCTAGATTACTGCCACTACATGAATTGACATTTTCAATGAGAAAGGTGTCGAATTCTCATGCCAAAAATGTAGCAGGCATGAGAATTCAAAACCTATATATAAGAGTTTCTCTCATTGTCATTTTCACCAATTCCTATCTGCTTTTGCTTAAATCTGAATTTCTTTTTTGGAGAGCCATATTTTGTCATTGCTGTAGTCACATTTGTTTTGAGAGCCAATTTACATCTGCTTTGTAAAATTCCGAATTTCCTTTGAGAGCCACCATTTGCCTTTGCTGCATTTCGATCTTGTTTTGAGAGAGAACCAGTTCACAATTATCACTGCCATATTGAGAGGACTGTAGATTTTATTTGCTGCAATACCTGGAATATACCCCTTGCATTCTGTGAGTAGAATCTGGAGAAGACAGTAGGGAAGCGAATATAAAAGAAGAAGCTGCAGACTGAATTCATTTGCAGCAAGGAAACAGGCATGAGAATTGTCTTTGATTACTTCTGTTATTTTAATCTACTTGCTTAAATTTTGCATTGCTTTGCATTGTGGTATGAAGTAGGGTAGGAAAGTATTAGAATAATTCTGTTTCCTATTTTAGCTTGATTTCATAGAAGGAATTCTGTTTATAAATGAATAGCTTGATTTCATAGGGAAAGCTTGTTTATAAATGAATAGCTTGATTTCATAGGGAAAGCTTGTTTATAAATGAATAGCTTATCCAAATAAATGAAAGGAAATGGAGGAATACTTTTTAATAGAATTTACTTGATGAATTGTATTTATTTGAATATTGGTTGATCTCTTTATATAAAGGAAAAGAGGAACTAAGTTATTAAATACTAGGTCGAGGATGGAACCATTACCAAGGTAGTCTAAAGCTTTAAAGTTAGTAGGTTAACTAGGAAAAGCTATGTACTCCATGGATAAAGAATTCCATGTTAGGAGTTACCCGACGGACCCTTGTTGACTACATTTCAATTCCTGATTAAGTAGTTTGTTTGAAGGTAGGTTGTCTGAAATAGGATATACCTCCCTTATGTAGCTATTGAAGTAGAATGTCTAAAGGTAGGTAATCTGAAACATGATATACCTATCTTGTGTAAATCTCTTAGAAAAATGTTGTAGGTTAGTCTGGAATAAAAGATTATCCAAAAGTAAAGGACGATACCTATGCGTAGTGTAAGATAGCCTTAAGTCAAATCGGCCCTGAGTAGTGTATATGATAGATGACCTTCATTCGAAGTACTGAATGAGAATACTTTGGCCAAACTAGTGGAAGGTACGACATCCACTTAGATGTGAGGTAGTCGAGACTACATTGTCAGTTCATTGTGATCCGTCATGCTAGTTCGGGATTGTGAAATAGCAAGTTCTAGATGTATAGGACACAACACTATGCTCAGTTGGGTTGTCGTAGCCGGTTACTTTACCAATCTCTTCGTTCGAAGGGAGGGCCATCTATTGAATGATAGATGTGCGGGGGACCACATTAACAGTCCGTGGTTGGCGGAAAAGCGCTTGAGTGATGTTTCTCCTCCACAGCAGGCGACAGATACACCAAGATTTGAAAGGAAGGGAACCTGGACCATCTTACTACTATTTGTGCAAAAGCTTACGAGCTATGTATGTAAATGTTTTACTTTTGTACTCTGATTTATATTTACAATGAAAATGGAATTCATGTGGAAATATATATTGTAAACTTGCAAGTATTTATCAATAAAGAAAGGAAGAATTTTATTGTAATGTCTTTGTTAATTGTTACTTTTATATGTTTAAAATGAAATGTTAGAAAATTTTATTTACCCGGTTTGGGGGTTGTTACAACTACAATATGCTACATTGAGTTGGCAGATTGTGGATGAGGAAGGAAGAGATCTCGAGAGCAACTGACTTTATTCATTTGCTGGTCCATGGCTGGGGTTTGAGGATCCAAGGTGTGACACTTGGCTTGAGGGTTTTGCTACATCCATTAAACATATGGCAATTCATAATTAAATGCATTGCTAAGTAATTTACCCCTACCAAAACTTTTTAACAACTTGCCACTTTTCCAACTTTAGCATTTAGACAAATAGTTGGTGGCATACTTTGTGGACTCTTGTGGACTCGGGAGTCCGTTGGCCAGCCAAGTCGACTCGCCACGGACTCAGGAGTCGAGTCCAAAAGAGTCTTGGGTCGGGACTCCTGACTCAGGACTCTCCTGTGCGGCTGGGAGTTAAAATGGGTTAAAAACCCATGTTTTTTTTGACTTTTTCTTTCATTTTAACATTCAACTTTATGAATTTCAGGTTGAAAGAAGCCAAGAGAACGAGCTAAAAAGATCAAAATAAAGCTAGGGAAGTGATCTAACAATTCTTGTTTTTTGTTTTCTTGCATTCAAAATCAAAAAAATCAAGAAAAATAAGGGGAATTGCTGCCATTTTTTTTTCTATTTTCCTTAATAGCCTAATTCCTACTATTTCTAGCTTGGTTTTGCATTCTTTTTTTTTTTGCAAATGTTTGAAACCTTGAATCACATTTATTTGCTGATTTTTTAGCAAACCCTTGCTGATATTTTTTTCCATGTTGAACTTGAAACAACAATGTCGTCTTCAAATCCAAAGGGAATGAGAAAAGACCCTGCATGGAAGAATGGAATACCAGGAAATAAAAAAGGTGAAGTGACATGTACTGAATGCCAAAAATGGATGAGAGGAGGAGTAAACAGATTAAAATACCACTGTTGTGACTTTTTCACACATCGCCCCATGCCAGATGGGGACCCCCTAAATTTTGCTCCATTTTGGTCTTTTTGCTTTGGTTTTGGGTTGTTTTGCATCTCTCTGATCTATTGATCTTTCTGTTCTTCTGGGGATGCCCCATCTTTTTACCTGATTTGGAATTTTGGCTAAGTCTATGAAGTTAGGGTTTTCATTCTGCAGGCTTGTTTGAGGTTAGATTGAGTTGGAAAATTGAAATATGAGCTTGGCGCTATGATCAGGAGACTCAAGACAGAGTCCCACTGAATTTTCACTAAGTTTTGGCGACTTACTATTTTTAGTAAGTACTCAATCTGGGGTCTCTTCCTCAGAATTTCGGGATTTTGACTACTTCAGCACTTCTAGGCAACTTCAGGGTGCTTGCACATGAAATTTGAACAAATTCAGACAACTGGCTATTTTTAGCAGTTCAGCCTTCGGAGGCCATTTTCGGGGTTTAAACATATGATTTTCCAATGCATGATTGGAGAATCGATCTGGGTTTTTCAAGACCTTCGCGATGGTATAACATGCAAACCAAGATGGTGACTTTCAGCGATACAACCTTCAAAGGCTATTTTTAGGGTTTGCATGCAGAGATTTTTGGTGCATGTCCGGATATTCCTTATGGGTTTTGCGAGAGCTTTGCAGTGGTGTGACATGCAAGCAGAACGGATCAGTTCTTAGGGACTTACTATTTTTAGCCAACGCCCACATGTTGACCAATTTTTTGGGTTTTTTTGGGTTTTTTGAGATCCCACGGGCATTGTGACATGCAAACTCATCTGACATCAAATTAACCACTTTCCAGACATTTACTATAAATAGCAGTTTCACTCCAGCAGCTACCCAACACTTCAGTTCAACAAGCAGAATGACAGGCAACAGAAATCGAGCCAAGTGGAAGCAGTTCAGGACACATGCAAGTCAGATTAGGGTTCCCATTGCTATGCCTAAAAATAAAGGGAATGAAATACAGAGTTGTCAAAACGAAGCACGCCACCATGATCAGCATCTTCCAGGCTGCCTACTGGCAAGATTTGAGCACAATTTGAATATTTACTATTTTTAGTAAGTCACTCCACGGCTATAAATAGCAGGTCTGTACTCGAGGCAGGTGTGAACAGGTCACTTACAGCATCAAGGACAAGTGGAGCGAATTTCAGGTCAATCGGAGCTACAAAGATCAATCAATTTTAGGGTTTGCTAAAAATAGCAAATGGCTAAAAGTAGCATACTAGTGTGGACAGAGGGTATAAACAAGGTAGCAAGGTCAGTGGAAGCACAGCCACGCCTATTCCAGCTCAGAACAAAGAGAATGCATGGAAACCCTCACTTCTCCGGATTTGCTAAAAATAGAAGGCCAAGGCATAGCTGAGGCGTTGAAGGTTTTCAAGTTGAGACTGGCATCAAAAAAAAATTCTAAGTATGAGAAATTCCTCCTCATACCCTGAAATGCGCCTAAGCAGGCATGAGGAAAATTGATAAAAGTTGCTAAGTGTGAGATTTCCTTCACACTAGGAGAGATGCGCCCTCAAGGGTTGAGATGGAAGCAACATAGGAAAAATGCACCCAAAAGTGGAAGTCCACATAGAGAAATGCGCCCGAAAGTGGAAGTCTACATAGAGAAATGCACCCACAAGTGAAAACATGGCAAAAATATGCTAAGGCATGGGAAATTCCTCCATGCTAGGCTAAATGCGCTCAAGAGTGGAAGAGGCCATGCTAGAATGAGCCCAAGGGAGGTGAAAAGCCACTAAGGCGTGGGAAATTCCTCCCCACCCCTTTAATGCGCCTTCAAAGTCCTCCTACCCATAGCAAATGCGCCCAAAGGGAGCCACAAGGTAAAAACGTGGAAAAGTGGAAGTTTGCATGTGGATATGTGCCCAAGATGAAAGAATGTTAAAAATATTTCTAAGGCATTGAAATTCCTTGAGGACCCCTTAAATGCGCCCAAGGTAAAAGGGGCTTGGTCATGAAATATTCTAAGGCATGGGAATTTCCCTCACCACACATGAAATGTGCCCAAGCTTAAAATTCCTCCTCCACATGTTAAATGCGCCCAAGGCCACAAGGATAGTGAGAAGCATTCAAGGCGTGATATTGAAAAGGGTTGCTAAGGCAAGGTAAAGGTCTAGGCGTGGCAAGTTCCTCCTCATACCCTCATATGCGCCTAAGATGTAAAGACAAGGTGAGACAAATGCTAAGGCGTTGAGGATTTGCCTCCACCACATGTGAAATGCGCCCTAAGAGGAAGAAGTTAAATGAAATATCTAAGGTGTGAAAACTAAAAGAAGGCCTTGTGAAGTGCGCCCTTCAAGGTTTAGAAGAAATTTCTAAGTGAAAGAAAATTTCACTAGGAGAAATGTGCCCATGATAAAGAGGAATTGGAAATTCTTCGGAGGGCGAGACAAGGTATGGGACGAGTTTGAGAATTCTTCAAAGGTAGGATAAAATGGCCTAGAAATATTCTAAGGGTTGAAAAATAATGCTAGAGGGAGTAAAATGTGCCCAGCAATCAAGAGGAGGTAATATTAAATTTTCCACGTGCAAGGTAGGGTGCGCCCATGAACATAAAGGGAATTTCTTCGGATAAGCAAGAAAAATACCAAGGCATAAAAAAGTGAAGACTGCAGGTGTGAAGTGCGCCCAAGATTGAAAATGGATAAACCTTAGCAATTTTTATTATTTTTCAAAAATAATAAAAATTAAACTTACCCCTTCGTCTAGATACACATGAAAATGATGAGTTCCAAGGGGAAATTTCTTCTGGGTATTGGACATTTCCGACTGGGGGATGATTTAAATTTCTCCCACA
The DNA here is from genome assembly GCA_007115665.2 of Sequoiadendron giganteum. Classification (NCBI taxonomy): domain Eukaryota; kingdom Viridiplantae; phylum Streptophyta; class Pinopsida; order Cupressales; family Cupressaceae; genus Sequoiadendron; species Sequoiadendron giganteum. The sequence continues at coordinate 171,345,712 of CM021110.1, forward strand.
CCTTGCTCGTGTTGTTTCGACGAAGATTTTGGCCTAGCACCTGTTTAACAAACTTCCTAAGGCTCAGATGGATAAATTTTCTAAGGCATGGAAAAGGAAAGCAAAGGGGGTCAAATGCACTCAAGCTCAGGGTGAGTAGAATTTTATCTAAGTTACCCAACTCCTAAAAGAAGGTGGACAAGGCAAGTGAATGAAATCGCTAAGGCAGGAGGATGAAAACATCAAGATGGCATGCGCCCTAGCACGCAGATGTTGATAAGTTATGAAGATTTGCTAGGCATAATGAAGCTCGAACATCAAGCAGACCTTGGAAGTTAGAACGTGGAGATTAGGTAAGTAAAGTGAAGTTATATTATAAGCGTTCTGATGCTCATCTTTTGTTTTGCAGGATTAACATCGAAGCCAAGGCGTGAGGACCTGAGGCGATGAAGATGGACAACGTTACAACTTTGGAAAAGGAAAAGGTTATGAAGATTTGTCTAACGCATTGAGAACGTGGTGCAAAAGGGGCTAAATACGCCCAAGGCAATGAGTTGAAGAAATGTGAAAGTTACGAGAGAGGAATGCATCTAGGGATGAAAACAACAGGACTTAATGAAGAATAAGTTTTTGCAAGGAGGATTTGAACCGAGTGTTGTTGTGTGCTTGCCTCCTCCTGGCGCAACAGAATTGGCAGACAGACAGTGGGAACGCGTTTCTGGACAAGAATCTACTGATGATGGTGGGCATTAATTGCTCATAGTGGTTCCTACAGAGGAGTGGAGAGTCTTCTGTTCATTTATTACCCTACTCCTCTCTGTGGCGGTTTTTAGGGCAAAAACCCTAATTAGGGCATATGTGGCTTGATTTGAGCCCTTCATTGTAATTGAATCTAAACCGTCCGTTGGACTAGGCCAACTATAAAAGGGTCATCCCCCCTCATTTGTAATATGTTAAATTAGATTAAAAAATCAGAGAGATAGCTAGGAGATAGAGCTTAGAAGTAGCATAGCTAGAAGTTAGCTTAGTTTGAAAAGGAAAGAAAGTTTTCCCCTTGAAAGTTTTGTAAGAGGTTGTTGTAAAAAAAAACTCTCATAATACAAAGGTTTATCATTGCATGGTGGTTCTATCTTTTATTGTGAGTAGCTAGCAAGGCCTTTTTGTCTTTCCAATTCTAATTGATAGAGTAAAGTAGACCTTTGTTTTATGCAAGTAGTCATTAATTGTGGAGTGTGGCATTTGGTTTGGGCAAATCTTCCTTTATCTATACCACTAGCGGGCTTGCTAATGGTAAGTCTGCCCTGCGTGGTCAATTGGAATATCAGCACCTAACTTCGGTTGTGATTCGTGTGTTCACTTGCATCGTCGTGACGGGTTGCGCATGTTGAATCACAATTTGAACATCCTATCCATCCTTTGAAGATTGCACCAACTTTGTCAGAGTTGTTCGGAGGGGAGGCGAAACAGAGTTTGGTTTGAAGATTGTCGAAGTCAGTCCTCGCATTCCACCCTTTAGAAGTAGATTGTAGACTTCCTATCCCTACTCCTTTTCAATTCAGTATTTTCTCGGTTAACTTAGGAATCAGAGCCTCATTGTCAGATCATTCATGTCTTAACTGCTTTACAAAGTTGAACAACTACATAAGTCCCCTAGGAATACCCAGCATATTCACATCAACCAACTGAGTCTATTCACGATAAAAGGAACCTTGGAGTTGAACGCATGAACTTTCACGCAATCTTAGCATGCGGAATACTTTGATCAAGAGAGAATAGAGTGACCGTTGGACATTTTATTCTGTGTTGGTGTTGTCATAAAAAACACGTCAACAACCACCTTGCAAGAATACCTGGGCAAAATGTGGAGGGATTCTCTAACTCAACTCTTGAGATCTAAGTCACAACATTCGAATTCAAATTTGACAAAATTGAAATTCGGATGAAATTCGATAAGGAAAAAATTTGAAAAGTATAAAATTCGGATCAAATTCGCCTTATGTAATTTTTATTTATTTTTTAATAAATATAAGTAATATATCCATAAAATTGTTTAAATAATTTAACATTTATAAATAGATTTGAAATCATTACAGAAAGATGACACATTTATAAAATATAAACCATAAGAAACATGTGAAATCACGTTTGTGAATATGTTTTTTTGTCAAAAAGGTACAATAACAGTAAAGATTTTAGAACTTCAAAAAAGCTCCAAGTCATCAAGAGCACTTGGCTGAAGATGCTAAATCATCATCATCTGTATCACTACTCAATTCATCATCTGCAAAGTCAGGCTCATCTACAACTAGCACTGCTATGTCTTCAAGATTTTGTTGTGAGGAAGAGTCCTTTGCTGATTTGTTCATGAACAATTTTAAATTGCTGTGAACATAGACAAGATCTCCCAACTTTCCAGACAACAATTTATTCCTTTTCTTGGAATGGATGTGGTCAAAGCAACTCCAGTTCCTCTCACAAGCTGATGAACTTGCTCCCTGACTCAAAATTCAAACAACAAACTCTTGTAGCTCAGGAGTTTGTCCTCCATAGTCCAACCACCATCTATATCCACGTATACATGCCAAGTCATATTTGGTTGCTGCCATTCCAAACATCCCTTCTCCTTTCTTGTATTCCCAACATTGATCTCTGATTAGTGCTGAAATTGTTGCATTTGATGCATACTTTTGACTGGCTTCAAAAAGCCCTCCCATTATTTCAGAATCACCTTTTCTATTAATAGAAAATATCTTAGGCTCCAAAAAACAAGCTGCTGCATGTAAAGGTGTGTGCATCATTTTCCATCTACAATCAACTATCTCCCATATCTCCATATATTCTGCTTCTACATCATTTAGTGCTTTTTCAATAGATTCCTTACAATGGTCCATGCTTTCATAAAGCATGCCAAGGCAAGGAGTATCACCATCAACCATACAAAGCACATCAACAATTGGCTCACATATAAGAAAAACTTTTGCTGCACTTTCCCATAAATTGCTATTTAGAATGATTTGCTCTATATTCTTCCCCTTAGGACCTTTTGAAAGTACAAAATTTTCCCACTGATTGGAACAAATAACAGCCCTCAAAGCTGCTTTTTCTTCAACCACTCTTTTCAAAGTGATATAAAATGATGCAAATCTTGTTTCACAAGGCCTCAACAACTCCCTGCATGCATGCTGCCTATAAAGACTCAATGTGAGACGATGATTCCGTATGAAATTTGCAATTGCTTTCCCTCTATGAATAACTTCATGTACCCATGGGAATTTAGCCAAGTCATGAAGCAACAAATTGAGACAATAGGCTGCAAATGGGCTCCAATATATTTGTGGGTACTTCTCTATAATAAGTTTCCCAGCTCCCACACAATTTGCTGCACTATCAGTTACCACTTAAACCACATTTTCCACCCCTACTTCAAGAATGGCTTCCTCTAATATTTGGAAAATATACTCAGAAGTTTTCTTGTGGTTCATGGTGTCAATCACTTTCAAAAACACAACACCATCAGGAGAGGACACCAAAACATTAATCAATGACCTTTGACATATATCTGACCATCCATCACTCAATATAGTGCAACCTATTTCATTCCAAGAGGCTTTGACAACAACTAATTTCTCAGTCACTCTATCTTTTGACCTCTGCAAAAGACATGTCCTAAAAGCCTCTGAAGATGGGGGTGTTTACCCTTTGCCAAACTCTGCAACTTTTTGAATTGCATTACGAAAATATGGATTCCTTGCAACATTGAATGGAATAGCACTTGAATAAAACAAATCAGCTAATGCATCATCCACCTGCTCTTTCTCTACTGGTTTCCAAAAGTTGTTCAATGTTCCACTCTCTTTTGATTTACCCACATGCCTAGGTAAGGTGGAAGAGGAGGACATGATAGATGTTGTGTGTTTAGACTGAGACATATCCTCTTGAATTCTCTGCTTCTTTTGTTCATTCTTCATCTTTGCTACAATTGAAGATGATTGTTCTTTCTTTAAAGCAGCTCTCATTTCTGGGGTAACTTTTGGACATGCTTCAACACCTCCTCCTGCACCCGCTGAAATACCAAGTAAATGGTCCATTGCCCTTGTCAAGCCTCTAGTAAAAGGTTTCTGACCCCTGTTGCATGTGAGACTTGTACCATTGCGAGTGACATATTTCCATGCCTCGGCAGTTGATTTCTGAGGAGCCATAAAGTAACAATCTGCATGTTTCAAAGCCAAAATACAAATTTTAATTTTCAAAACATAAAATCAAAATATATTAATTTTGTCATTCTACTTCAAAAATTAAATAAGAAATACTAACACTATATTTTAAAGCATAAAATAAAGAATATAGTAATTTCTTATTAAAAGCATAAAATAAATATATTTAACTTTTTATTTTAATTTTTAAAAATAGAATAAACTTGCTGCATTTTTTTAGTTTACTTTTAAAAAACTGAATAGTGGAACTAAAATAATATTAAATTTACTGTTTGCATATAATAAATATTAATTTATTTATATATTAATATATATTTAATACAAATAAAATATTAAATATTTCATATTTCATATTTTATAAAATATTAAAGACCTAATAGGTAATATATATATAAATTATAAAATAATAAAATATTTAAAAAATTATTTTAAATCTACCTGGTATTAAATCTAATATAAATAAAAATAAAATAATAAAAACTAAAATAAATATTATAAATTTATATGAATACAAAATATCTAATATTAATAAAATTATACAACCTAATATTAAAATAATATTAATAAAATAAAAATAAAGAAAGCTCATATAAATAAAAAATACAATATTAAATAAAAAATTATGAGAACCCCTACTTTTTTTTCGAGCTTGGTTGGAGTCAAGCGACGACTTGCAGATGAAGATGTTGGTTGCAGTCTGCAGATGTTGGACGCGACTTCGAGCTTCGCTTGGACACGGGCTCACGCGGGCATCAGAGCTTGGACACGTCACGCGGGCTTCACAGCTTGGACGCGGGCTTGAACAGGTGGCTTTCGTCGACCTGAAAACCTTCTCAAACACCTCTGCCTATGGAAACGTCTGAAAGATTCACTAGAAAATTGAAAGCTAGTTCGTCGAAAATCTGAGACATGATTTTGCTTATCACGGTAGCATATTTATCAGTGAAAACCCTAAAACGAAAACAGTTTTTGAATATATTTTTTAATAAATTTCAACCTTTACGAATTTCGACAAATTTTAACGCATTCCATTGGGTTTTAAAAAATTCGATGAATTTCGAATTTAATGCCATATATTCGACGAATGCTGTGACTTAGCCTGAGATTATTAGAGAGATGAAGGCCCTTCTTGCTGAATATGAACTAAAAAAATATGAAAGACAAAAAACAAAGGATGCCCTAGTAGTAGTGATGAGCGGATCCCATTCTACACCATCTATGCCCTATGGTACTGCAAGTCCAAGCATCCATGCTCCACATTGATCTTTTGGTGAGTCCTGAGGGTTCCTTTTCTAGTGCTAGTGCTGGCCAGGGTCTTTCATCATGACCAAATTATTTTATTCCAAGTAATGTTCCAGGAGCACAACCTTCACTTGAAGGTATCGGTTGGAATAAGGAAAAGCATCATGAAGCTAGGATGGCTGCTGCAAACTTTTGGTACTACAATATTCTACCTTTCAATGTTGCAAACAACCCATATTGGGAACGTTTGGTGAATGCCCTTACAGTTGTAGGAAAGGGGTTTAAGACCCCATCAGCTAGAGATTTGAGTGGGCCATTGCTAGAGGAAGCCGTAAAGAATACACGGCTTGTGGTTGATGAGCAAAAGAAATTTTGGCGAAAAAAATGTTGCAGCATTTTATCTGATGGGTGGACAGATGGACGAAATAGAACTCTCCTAAACTTCTTAGTGGCCTCTAATGGTGGATTGGTGTTCCTAAAATCAATAGATGCCTCCCATGAAGTCAAAAATGCTGAGACTTTATGCAATCTATTAGATGGGGTGGTCCAAGAGGTTGGAGCTGATAATGTTGTCCAAATTATCATGGACAACACACCTGCATATGTAGCTGTAGGTAGGCTACTTATGGAGAGGTATCCCACAATTGCATGGTCTCCGTGTACTGCACATTGCTCGGACCTGTTGCTAGAGGACATTGGGAATATTTCATGGGTCAAAAGAGTGGTTGAAGATGCAAAAAGTGTTACAAAATTTATCTACAACCATACTTGGGTGCTTTCTTTGATGAGGAGATTCACAAATGGCAAGGACCTTGTGCAACCTAGAGTGACACGATTTGCTACCCACTTCCTCACATTGCAAAGCATTCTTGGTGCCATTGGTTATCTCAAGCAAATGTTTGTGTCTGATGCTTGGAAGGAGTCGTCATTTTCCAATAGAGTTGAAGGGGAGAGGATTGTTGCCATATTTTTTGATGAGACATTCATAAAAAATGGAGAGGAGTTGATGGGGGTAAGTAGCAATCACACAAAAAAAATTTATACATGATAATCTATTTGCTGTTTTTATTTTTTGAGGGGTTAATTTTGTTATAATTTAACATTTGTTTTCATTTTTTTAGGTGACATAACCTTTGGTGAGGGTTCTTCGTATGGTGGATGGAGATGGCATGCCAATGGGTTTCATCTATGAGGCCATGGATAGGGCCAAAGAGGCCATATCACATTACTATGGCGGAAAAAAAAGGAAATATGAAATCATATGGCGCATCATTGATTGGAGATGGACAAACCAGCTCCACCAGCCGATTCATGCCTTTGCCTACTTCTTGAATCTGAAGTTCTACTTCTCAGACACATTTAAGGCGGATGAGGAGGTCATGGAAGGTCTTGTCACATGCATTGATAGGATGGTGCCTGATCGTGAGCTAAGAGATAAGGTGCTTGATGAGTTGGAGGTGAGATTTGTTACATCTTATTTATGAATTTGCAATGTTGAGTCTTGACTATCTATGAATTTTCTATATTTGATTTACTTTTTCTTTTATCTATTCAAGGTCTACAATGGTGCAGAGGGGAAACTCTTTTCTTCCCAACAAGCAATTGAAAGGAGAGGAAAACAACAAGCAGGTAAAAAATGAAATTAGAAACTTGATTCTTACATATAGATTTTTTACTTTATTCTTGTTTCTTAATACTTATATTTTTTAAACATGTTTTTGTAAATCTATGGTGGGAGAACTATGGTGCTAGCACACCAAATCTTCAAAAGCTAGCCATATGTGTCTTGTCGCAGCCATGCAGTGCTTCTGGGTGTGAATGCAATTGGAGTTTATTTGAGAACATTCACACAAAGAAGAGAAACAGGTTGACTCGCAGCCTAAATGATTTAGTTTTTGTTTGGTACAAGCTTCGCCTTCAAACTAGAAAGGTGGAGGTTGTTTCACATGAGTCCATTGACTTGGATGACATTGATCCATATGGTGAATGGACTATTGATGAACAAAATGATGAGGCTGATGTCTTCCTTACTGATGAGGATCTTGCTGAATTAGAGAGAGCAATAGCGGAAGAAGAAGAAGCAGCAATATTGGATGCCATGGAGGAAGACCAAGACACATTTGAATATCATGTTTCCCCTGCTCGATCTCCTAGTCCTCGTTTGGATACTATAGCATGGGAACCTTCTAGTTCTAGGCCTCCAAAATTGAGTACCATTGGGAGGGGTAAGAGGAAGATGTAGATTACATGTGGTTGTTAATGTTTTCCTCTTTTTGACATGATTATATGTAAACATTTATAAACTTATGATGCTGTTATACATTGAAACTATGAGTATTTGATGACTATGAATGATTAAATTTCAATTATTGAGTGTTTGATGATCATATGACATGTGTAATTTTTGAATTATGAGTGTTTGATAATCAAATTAGGCTCTTATGTTCTCTAAATGCATTAATTTGTTCCTTTTTTTTTTGTAAAACTACGGTTTTTTTTTTTTGCCGGGTCCTAGTCGAGTCTTTTCCTGAGTCCCGATTCCGAGTCATATTTTTGGGCTACCGAGTCTGTGGCGAGTCCGACTTTGCAAACTATGGTTGGTGGAACATTGAAAACCATTCAATATTTTGATTAAGGACACCTACAACTCTTCTTTCAAAACATGAGAATATTCACAAACATTTGCCATGCAAGTTAATACACATGAACATTTTAACAAATAGTTGGCAAATAACCCAATTACTGCGTTCAATTTCAGAAATCATAACTTCATTGATCAATCAACCATAAGTATACATTTTGTCAAACACTCAACATACAAACTGATATTTCGGTGGAGTGAAAACCCAAAATGATTGATAATGCCCAATAGCTGATATAGGTTTGATTAATTTACTCTTCAAACTGCTGTTGATAGTTTTTATAGCTGTCAAGTGCCTGTTATAAGAATTTTTGAGTGAGATTGCTGCTGATCTGAATGCTCAATAGTCAATACTTGATGTAGAGACTACTTCCTGTGATTCCCTATAGAAGGCTGATTGAATATGAAGCTGCATATTTTTTTAGGCATCAATGATTCTCCAAAGGGGAACCAATACTCTCTCCAAGATACCCCACACACCCTCCAAGATACTCCAAGGCTGCGGTAGAATTTGTGAAGGCTTTTGTTAAATAATGATTATATTTCTGTAAAGTTATTCAATCCTCAAGAGCAGAACATTTATTGATTTCGATGTTCTACTTAGAAGATCAAGACTCCCATATATATGGTTGAGAAAAGACACACCTTTTCGATTGATATGACTCTTGAATTTTATCCCTTTTAATAAGGCCGACAATCAATCATATATATATGTATTTGATTTATTGAAAGCAGATTATACTTAGGATAGGAGTTTTGTTATCAATAATGATAATGTAAGATTGCAATCATTATGATCTCTGATCAAAGCTACCAGTCATCAACACTCCCTCTTAGCTAGGGAAGAGAACTCCAATCAAGTATTTATTGATATCACCTAACTTGTGATATCAGAAGATATGAAATGCTTTTGAAGGTGTCAGGTCTCATGACATACTTCATAACACATCTTCACTATTCAATACTCCCTCTAGGCTAAGGAAAATAACTTCCACTAAGTAAAAATGATATCACCTAACTCGTGATATCAGAAGATATGGTATGCATCTGAAAGTGTCAAGTCATATGACATTCTTCATAAAACATCTTCATTATTCAACATTCCCTCTAGGCTAAGGAGGATAACTTCCACTGTAAAAATGATATCACCTAACTCGTGATATTAGAAGATATGGTATGCATCTGAAAGTGTCAAGTCACATGACATTCTTCATAACACATCTTCATTATGGTATGTGCATTGACATCACGTCACATGATGTCTACCATAATTCATGGCATACCCACGGATATAAATATCCACCATGATTATCTCTTAAGGATCACAATGATCTACAGATGATATCAAGTCCGATGATATCAATCAAAGTGTCCAAGAGATACTATCATGACATGTCCACAGATATCAAGTCACATGATATCTATCATGATAGTTTATCATTGTAGAGTCGTCACTTTACAATGTCAAATACAACTGTTCATTATTAGAAAGATCGTCACCTTTCAATAATGTACATAGGGGAAGTAGGCCCATAAGGTCATGGAGTCACACACATGACAAAAGAGTTTACACATTAAACATCTTTATATATATTAGTACAATTTATAAATAATTTGAATTTCAACATAATATCAAATTACATTTCAACCATACCAATTTCTTCCTGAAGTGTTCTACCTTGATTCGGGAGAGAGGTGTGGTGAGAATGTCTGCTGTTTGATCATTTGTACTAACATACTCCAACTGGATCACATTCTTTTCTACCATGTCTCATAATGGTAGGGGATCTCAATGTGCTTAGATCAAGGAGTCCCACAAGCAATTTACGAAGCCAAACTGCTTCTCTTGCCCTCATAAAGTCTGCAATGTATTCAGTTTCTGTCAAGCTTTGTGCCACTGAAGACTGTTTTCTGCAGATCCAAGAGATCATAGCCGATCCTAAACTGAAGCAACATCCTGATGTGCTTTTCGGATCGGTTACACTCCTAGCCCAATTTGAAACAAAGTATCCAGGTCGATCTAGTTGGTCATTTCTGAAAAGAAGATTGTTTCCAATAGTGCCTTTGAAGATATCTCAATATTTGTTTTACAGCCATAAGGTGACTTTTCTTTAGCTCGCACATGAACTGGCTTAGAGTATTCACTAGGACCTTCCATTTGTTGTTGGAGTGCTCTATCAATTGAGCTATTGGCCTCTGGTGGCCAGCCCATCATCAGTCTGGGTGTGGCTTATATCCAACACCCCCTCTTAAGCCATACTGCGGGTGCTTGGGGCTCTTCTGAAGTTGATTCCTAGGACCTATCGTCATGGAGTCTCTCAACATGACGCCTCATCTCAGTCTCAAAGATGAACAAGGCCTTCATCTCATATCTCTCTATCACAGAGATTTAAGCATTTCAACAAGTGAAGATGTGACTCCCTCAGAAGCTCTAAGTACTTGCATCAGCCTGCTAATCTCCTGGTCCAAAAATTGTCTATAAAACTTGCTTTAGAGAAATGGTTTTCAACTCACACCTTTGTAGAGATTCTGGTTGTTCTCTTCAACCTCATCCCAGATCACTCTATTATGAATAGGTTTGCGGAGCTACCAATGTTAAATCCAAGTTGACAGATATGAGCAATTCTTATCTCAATTTCTGAAGAGGTTCTTTAGGAATTTAGCATTTGTTTTTGCAACTTTAAATCATAGAACTCCCTCTGAAGGTTAATGCTTCCTCTTCGAAGAGATGTCTTCAGCCATTCAGACAATCTCAAGGTTACAAGAAGTGTCTCCATTTTATTTTTATAGGATGCATCAAGCTTTTCTTGAAAGCAATCTTTTATGCCTTTTGATCCATCCTGAAAGCATTAAGAAGAGATTACTAAGAGTTCATGACAATCCAAAGTAATTTCATACAAAGTTTACTATCTTAGGTTATAACAATAACTTGCAATGAGTAGTTTGAAATTTCAAGAATCTTTAAATTAGTGAACACAAATCAAGATAAAAAACATAATCTCTTTTACTAATCACACAAGATCCAGTTAAATGAAATAACAGAATTTCAACAAGGAATACTCATCTCTTTTAAGTATTTCGATGGATGCAAATATAGGACACAGAGTGGAGCGTTGCGCTTGTGCTCAGATTAGTCCACAACCTTCCTTCTATAGGTTCACGGCTTGATCACAAGCCCATGTCACAGAATTTGTAGTGGTGGCTGGCTAAATTTGAATATGGTCGATGCACTCTAGTGCATTCTACAATGATGGATTTCACGAAGGCAACAAGAACAACACTTCTTTATCTGTCTTGAATTTAATCTGATGCTGATTGGCCAGCTCCTGCAATTTGAAGGCAAAATTTTACTCAAGTAGCCAATGCCATCTTTTAGGACCCAATTCACTGCTGCAGCTGTTGGAAAACTTCTTCTTCTTGCTCCCCCATTTGTGGGTCACTAATCTTGCTGTACTTTTTCCAGCCTTGCGTAAATTTACCTTTGCCGATTATGACTTCATCCATTCGACAATTATATATCTTTCGAACAGATTCAAACTTTTGTCAGAGCCCGATATTGAATCAACGTGGATACTCCAACACTTAGGATGATTCGATCCTCATCTGAACGGTGATTTGGAAAATTCGCTAGCCAATGAAGACTCCTTGACGTCACTCGATGAAACTCAAATTTCTAGTGCTAGACTCCAAACAGGCCTGACAATACCCAACACTTTTATATCTGATGATATGTCTGCTAATACAAGCAACTGAATACTTCAATAGGTGCGTGCAAATAGAAAGAGTGTCCAATTATGAGTCGACTTGCTTTTTTTCTTTGTTGGAAAATCAATAGTAATCAAAACTTCTAATATGTCGAATCCTTCCTTCAATCGGCATATTTCCAATATTAATACAGTCCAATCCATCAATCATCACGGCTCATAAACAGAATACATTCCATAGCGGTAGTAGAAATAAGACTTGAATGCATGAAAATGTGAATACACCTGTTGAGTTATGTAGTCCTGATATCGGGCTTCACAAATGAACATTGCTGTGGGGGAAGTCGTTCTATATCCGCCACTCCATAGAGATATCATTGACCATGAAATGACGACAATGAAGATTGCCAAATGTGCCTTCCTCGATAAGAATGTTTAACGGGATCAATATTCCCAATATCAAAATGAATAGAACGGCGCCAATGATTCCCTGTTCCGCCTCTAGTCGCCTTTGTGAGAGCTCGTGATTCCTTTAGCTTTTCTTTTTTTTGTATCGTTATGAAAAGACTTGCGAATTGGCAAGGACCGAACCCCATTCAAGCTTTCTGTAATTTTGAATGTAAACAATCCGCCAAAATAAGAAACTAGAATTTATACAAAATCATCATGACTGGGTTTTCGTGCAGGCATGATCGTTCAATCTGAGAGTTTTCGTTCTCAAATCTTTAACTGTCAAATTCCAAGTCCCTGGATCGTAAGAATGTTATAAGACTTAGGCACTCTAGATGGAAAGCGTGGCTGTAGTTGGGAAGCAACCGCAGTAAGTCATCATCCGCAAAGTCGGTGATAAGACTCCATTATCCCCACAGCATTAAACTGACCATATCGGGCCTCCACCAAATATAATCATTAAATAATGCTTTGATACTATGTTAAATAATGATTATATTTCTGTAAAGTTATTCAATCCTCAAGAGAAGAACATTTATTGATTTCAATGTTCTACTTAGAAGATCAAGATTCCCATATATATGGTTGAGAAAAGACACACCTTTTCGATTGATATGACTCTTGAATTTTATCCCTTTTAACAAGGCCGACAATCAATCATATATATATGTATTTGATTTATTGAAAGCAGATTATACTTAGGATAGGAGTTTTGTTATCGATAATGATAAGGTAAGATTGCAATCATTATGATCTCTGACCAAAGCTACCAGTCATCAACAAATTTTAATCACGGTTACCGGTAGACGTGTCTCCGACCCCCTGGAACGTGTCTCGGGGACCCGAACGCGTCTTCAATACCAAGGACGTGCCCAGAGACACCCCATTTGTAGGGGACGTTGGCAAACGTCTCCCGAAGTCTCCTCGCGTCTCTTGTGAACAATTGTTACACCCCGAATAGTAAGCTACTACGTAATAGTATTGCATAGGGCCGAAAGATTGTAATGTGAACTCAATGCTTGAATAAAATGTGTACCTTGTTGTCAATCTGAGTATTGTTACATTTAATGATTGTCTCATTTTAGTGTATTTCAATTGATGTCATTCTTGGTATAATTATGCATATTGAGTTATAGAATTGTTAATATTCTAACTTGTGAAATGTTGTATCTTGTAATGTCTCCTTTTGGGAACTATAATGTCCCCTTTTGGGAATGCCTTAAATTTGCTCTAAATCCTTAATTTTAAAATGGAAAATGAGTTAGAGAATACTTTCCTCTTGATTGAAACCTTGATTGAAGCCCTCCATTCCCAATTCATCTATAAGACTTAATATTTGTTCTCAATATATAGCTATTGATTCCTTATTCTTATCTTCCATCTGCTATACTCAAAAATGTATATTCTTTGTATTTTCTTCCAGATCTAAATATATCAGATTTATGTCTTCTCTTCTGTCAACAATATAATTCCTTCATTCGATTCAGCGATATATTTCTTAACCTATATATCAGTCAGTTTATTCTTTTTGTTGTCTTCCTCTAATATTTCTACTCCTTGCTTCGGTGCACTCAAAACAGATTAGAAAATGTATTCCTTTTCTTTTGATCTGCTCTATATTCTAATTTATATTCCCTCATCCACGCATAAACACTTGGTGTGACTAATGATTCCTGTAGAACTGAGACTTATACTCCTATTTTATGATCTCCCCCCCTCTCGCTTGGAATGTTTACTCCCTTTTATCTCACTTCGATGGGAAGAGACATGGTTGTTCTATGTATCTTTTGATAACAGTCATATCTTTCCTTTAACTAATTGTTGCCATTAATTAATTACTTACTAATCAATGTATATTGTGATAGTGATTAAAATATCCATCGCTTGCTTAGGATGGCTGACTTAGGGGCTATTGTTTGCTGTTGAGTGCCTTAGACTTCGATAATATACTCACACGTTGAACCTTCATAAATGATAATGGCTGTTTGTTGATAATCATTTCTTTAATATAATCGCCCCTCTTAAGTAATTGCTATATTCATTTATTGGCTTAACTCAACATGTCTTCCATACCATTGATGGTATTGGCCTTGGACCCGAATAGGTATGGCAAGGGTTTATCAATTATATCTGCTAATTGAGATTCCAAAATCTTCAAGTCTTTTGCTAGATCATGGAGGGACTCAAATAACACCCAGACTGCTGCCGACGGTTACTCAAGTTTGTCCCGACACACAAAATGTAGTGATTGATAAATCATCGGCCCTACGGAACACTCACGGAGGCAACAACAGAAATATTGTCTCTGAAATGCTTACTGAAGATTCAACAAATATCACAGTCCGATGTCGAGTGCTTCGCTCGACAACCAATATCCAGATGTCTCGAACCTCTTCTGAACCATCCCTGATAAGGAATGAATCTCGTGCCATAATGGGAAGTGTCGACTACGAATATTATTTATGATTTTGAGAGTTTATAATGTAATTTCTTTCAATATTTGTTATATCATATACTAATTATATTCATAATAATAATGTTAATTTATATTGTATTATAATTATAACTCTATCTAAGATAATTATAATAATAATGTTTGATTTGAGATTTCGTATTATAATTTGATTTTGGTGTCTTAATGATATATATAAATATTATAATTATAATAGTATTAGTATTTATATTTTATATTTGTGTATTATAATTATAATATTATCCTTGGATAATTATAATTATAATGGTAATATTTAAGTTGTTTATTTTTATATTCATTTTATTAATATTAATAGTCTTATTAATAAACATTTAAATTGTTAATATTTATATTTTGATATTGACCATCATAATTATAATGTTATTGGTGATAATTATAATTATGATGATATTTTAAATTGTAATTTATACTTTGGTATTGATTCAATATCTCAATGCTTTGCATCTGTAGTGTCATGATCTCGGGGACATGACATATCTATACTGTTATGTTGTGAGCATTTGACTTCTGTGGACGTATGTCAATGGATGCAGGTATAGGTACCATTCCTCCAGGCGGAGGGGAAATATCACTTGGGAGAGGGGCTTGGTTGGTTAACCGGTAATGTGTACTAACTGAGCATACACACACTTCACCTTGGAGTGAGTTACTGAATCATTTGAGTTAGATAAGTCATCCATAGGCGTAAACTGGCATTAAGTGTTGTCTTCTTTTGTACCTCTTGTAAGTGATGTTTGTCTGCTAACTGTCTCGTGGTATTTAGTTCATTTCAATGGATCATATTTGAATGCAAGTAGATAGGCAAGGGATATATATATATACATATATATACATATATATCATATACACGCATCCATATGTATATACATATCGATACAAGTGTGTGATTGGCAAATGGATATGCTCGCACAATTGCATCGATATGGTATACAAACACATGTGTGTATATCGAAATATATATGGACGTATGTATATGTATATACACCACCTATTACATATTGGATATTAATAAATTATATTATTATTGCTTGTTGATTTACATCTACATGTATATGTATATATGTATAGATACATATAGACATATTGGAAATAACACATTGGGTTACGATATGTTTGCAGGAGTTATATATGAATATATATATATATATATATACATATATATATACGTACACGTGTACATGTAAATATATATATATATATATATACGTATTAATATTATATAATAAATATACATATTAAAGTAAAAATAATAAACATAAATATATATATATATATATATATATATTACTTAAGGTAATAAAATATATATAAATTTATAGTATTATTTATTACTTTAATGCATGTAAATTTATATAATATTAATAAAGCATATATATATTATTTTAAAAATAGAAATCATTGTTTATTGATTTCTCATCATATATTTGGAAATCGAATGTTTGCCAAGTATAATGGAAATCGACTTCACCTATTTTCATCATGGAATAAATTCGAAAATAAGTAAAGGCTACTCTAATGTTTTAAAAGAAATATTTGATGCATAACTATTGACTTAATAAAGTCAGTTTTGAAAATATTTGAAAGTTTTCCTGTGAAATGGAAATGGCGGAAGAAGTTGAACCACGTGACTGTGTAAGAGCACTTCCCCTGGGTGAAATAATCAACCATGCTTAAAAACAGGTGCGACGCAGCCCAAGAGGTTATAGCTGTTGCTAAATAAACCAAGATTTTTTCTAGCAAGATGAATTACCTTCTTGCTGGCGCCATATTTTGGGAATTACCTGTAAGTGGCGAATTTTGTTGAACAATTGAAAAATTCTGGTTTTGCTGTCTAAAATACAATTTGAATCACTACCAAAATTGTTGAGTGAGGGCTTGGAAACCCGCCAAGTGCCTTTGAATAAGTCTGACTGTGTGTGTTGTCAATTTTCATGCATTCCCGTAAGGAAATGTGTTGCATTCCATCAATCTATATAAAGGCTTTCAACTGCTGCAAATTATCACCAATTCATACTCATTCATATTGATTACTATAAATTCATATCCATTCATCACAGATTCTTGTAGAAAGCCTTTACTGTGAAGAAGTGCATTCTTGTAGAAAGCCATTGTTGTGAGAAGTGAATTGCTGAAGTAAGCCATTGCTGTGAGAAACCATAATCTGTGAGAGACCATTGTTGTGTGAGAACAATTTCTGGAAGAGAGTGTTTCGCTATAAGACAAAACAGAGGAGCTCTACAATCTGAGTTACTGTAGGAAAAGACCATCATCACTTGTGGAAGCTTAATCCAGGCATGATTACCTTATTCTCATTTCATCTTGATTTTTATGAAGTCTTGCTAGATCAATGAAATATTATTCTGCTCTTTATTACTTCGAACCTGTAAAGACATGTTAGGCAAATATAATATGATGTTGTTGTGTGAAGCTTGCATTTGAATGTCTAATAGTTGCATAAAGTAAATAAGGTATAAGTAATGCATTGTGTATTAGAATGCAGTATTTTTTTTTAAAGAATAGACAATGCACCTAGTTACTGTTGCTTTATTTGTATGATCTTTGTATAAAGGAGAGATTCATTATCTTAGATATTACTACTAGGACTGTGATGAGAGCTTGATTCAAGTACATTAAAGCTTAACTAAGTTATTAGATTAACTCAGTAAGCTAGCTACACTCCTAGGAAATGTTCATTCCCATGTAGGAGAAAGTATTGATAGTACTTGCGATGCAAATTCATCCCAGTAGGTTAAATTGTTGTAAGATGTCTTTGGTACGGATTACCACGATGGGACAAAAGACCTACGCGTAGTGTAAGATAGCCCCAAATCAAATCAACTCTGAATAGTGTATGTGACAGTTGACCCTCAGTAGAGACATTGATTAAACACTTTGGCCAAAGTAGTGTAGATGAACAACGTCCTCTTGATTGAGTGATGAATACAATGTCATGTCCACCGTGATCCTGTATTGCATACTAGATTGAGAGTTTACCGGATGTACAGGTTCTAGCTATGTAGGACACACCACTATGCTCAATCGGTTTACAGTATCGGTTACCCAACCAATCTCTTCATTGAAGGGAGGGCCATCTATCGAATGATAGATGTGCGGGGGACCACATTATAAGTCTGTGGTTGGCGGAAAAGCGCCCGAGTGATGTTTCTCCTCCTTACCAGGCTACTGAGGCATCGAGATTTGAAAGGCGGATTCTTGGACCTTCTTACCACTATTAGTTCAAAAGCTTAATCGAGCTATGTATGTGCACATATGTATATTTTCTCTGATGTTCATTTGAAAAGGAAAAGTTTCGTTATTTGAAATATGTTGTCTTGTTCATTTGAAAGGAAAAAGATTTCATTTTATTAGCTAGCATGTATCTTATTTATTGTTAATAAAAAGGAAAGAAATGTTTAAATACTTTCTTATATGCATGTTATATATGTTTAAAGTTGTAGGTTAAGAAACTTTTTTTTTACGTAGAATCGGGTCGTTACAACAATGAGACGTCTCTCGCTGAAACACAAGCCAAAACCTAAGTTTAAAGTTATAAACTTAAAAATACATAAAGGAAAAGACGCCACAAGAGAGAAAAAGGACAACTTTTGCTGAGTCATTGTGCATTATCTAGAGTCGTCGTGGAAGGTTGTAAGGGCAGAAAAAGGGATCTAACTTTCATAAAAGTGGTCAAATCTCTTCAAGCTGATATCGTCGTCCCCTTTCCTGGGTGTTTAGACACAAGAAGTGGATTGTTGGAGCTGTTGGAGTGTCTATAGGAGGACGTGATCTGCAGGTAATGTTGACAGCAGTTGCCTGGTCATTCATTAATCTAGGTATTCTCTTTTAATTGGTTCCAATCTGCAAACTATTTGACTTAATGTGTATTGAATACAATGGTTGGATCTTGAGGCAAGCGCCTATGTATGAATTTGCTACTGTTATTTAAACACTTTTGTTTTTCATATTGAATGAAGATATTAGTTGAGAAAATCTTTATTGTTTAAAGAAGATCTGCAGCAATTGTGGTGTTTAAACTTAGAAAGGTTAGTTCTGTGTTTAGTGCCCCTTTCTGTCATCCTTGTTCAAGTAGCCATCCATCTTCTCAAGCACCCATAAAACCTATAAGATTGTGGTGAAATGCACATGTGCTCTTTCTTGGATATTAATGGCAAGGTCCTTACATAATTGATAATAGCCAATAGGTGTGACACTATGGAATGAAGAATTTAGCAGCCTTGGTCTAAAGCGTTGATCATAGATTCACAACCGAAAACAACTAATAACCATTAATTTCTGCAAACAAGTTTGAAAGTTTCTTATCAGCTTGGAATTTACTTTGCAAATATATTCACAAACCTCAGGGTTTTCTCTACCAATCCATTACCACTTCTTATAAAATAAACAACTAATTTATAAATAAAATAAAAATTCTATAAAATATGTCAAACTTTAGTCTTTAATGAATTCAGTCAAAGAATCTTATATTTGAGTGGGATATGCTACTAATAATTTTTTACTTTTTTTGTGTAGAATGTCAGGTGGGGGAGAACAAGGCTTGTACC
Organism: Sequoiadendron giganteum; assembly: GCA_007115665.2. Classification (NCBI taxonomy): domain Eukaryota; kingdom Viridiplantae; phylum Streptophyta; class Pinopsida; order Cupressales; family Cupressaceae; genus Sequoiadendron; species Sequoiadendron giganteum. The sequence goes on from CM021110.1 coordinate 171,364,998, forward strand.
CATTTTCAAAGTATTGCGATCATGTTATGGGAGCCGAAGGGTTCAAAGGCAACAACCACAACCACATGTAAGTTTTGTCAAATGTCATGGCAAGGTACTTACACAAGGGTGAGGGCTTATTTCCTTCACATACATGAAAAAGGTGTTGATCCTTGTCTAAATGAGGTACAATGATTTGATGTTGTGAGGGATCAAGAACGAGCTGATGGGAAAGTTTCTAGTTTGAGCTCTCATGCTTCAACGATAGAGGCAACTGCTGCAACTCAAAATCAAATAGAGAGGCAGAGGTGGATGTGTCTTCTAAAGATGTACCGGTAGAATGTTCTCGCAAGAGACCACACATTGGTAGCTCAAACCCCATTGGAAGATTATTTGATGTGCAAGGTTGAGAAGCGGTTGCTGCAACGATTGCATGCTTCTTTTATGCAAATGGAATACTATTTAATGTTGCTTGCTCACCTTTCTACGGAGAGATGGTCCAAGCTATCAGCAATGGACCAGCTGGAAATAAACCACTAAAATGCCCCAGATTTCCGAGTAGCCACCGTGGAGCATAATCTAATTAATTAAACACTAAATTGTCTTGAAATAGTATTTTGGACATTTATATTTAATTAATTAATTATTTATTAAAGTAACTTTATTAAAGCAAAGGGAGAAAATATTAAATAAGTTACTTTAATGAAGTGAAATATTTAATAATAAAATATTAAAGGCAGTGAAATATAAAACGGTGGTGGAGAAGTTTATTGGGATATCCTTTTGGAAAATTTTATTATCGACAATTTGGAGAGCTTGGCTTTCTGGGAACTTGAGGATGAAAACCCTCAAGTTTTAGGGTGGATTTGGATAGAAACCCATCTCCATCAGAGGGCGAATTCACTCAGGATTCACATTATGCTTCAAAGGATTGGTTGATCGATTTTCGAAAATGTGTGAAGTCTTTTACGAAGACAAATTTCAAGGGTTTATGATCATTTCCAGAATTGAAGAGGTATAGGATATTTAGGGTTGAGGAATCTATTAGAAGTTTGTAGAGGTCATTTCAAGAATCAAATATTGCAGTTTTCCCCAATGAACTAAATAAAATATTATCAATTTGCTAGCCATTCCATATAAGTTGATATGTGGAAGAGTCTAATAGCTTAGGAGGGTTGTTCTGAAATATAACCCTTAATTTTTTCCTTTAATTTTCAGTCACAACAATGCAAATCATGCACCCATTAAGAATTAACTCTAAACCAAAACATAGCTGAAACAACTCTAACCAAGAATGCGCCCTAAAACCACTTAAGGAGGAGGGGCGGGCATATGGTCAGAGGATCCCTAGGATCTAATAACTTGATAACAACTGAAAATGAAGAGCTAAACTCAACACCAAGAATGTGCACGCAAGATCCTTTTGCAAAACGAGGTGCTAGCATATGGTGGAGTGCTAGATATTAAACTGAAATAAACTTCTTCTACTGAAGCAGGCATCCACATGCGGTGGGAATACTCCACTTATTTCATGGGTGTGTTTATTACATTTATTTGAAGGCGGCAAGCCAGCCAATTAACCTCACTTCCACTTAAATTGTGGGGGGTATACAATCCACACAACAACTTTATTTTTGTGGGGGGGAATACAATAAACTAAATTGCAGCAAAGTAAACAATTGATGTTAATACTACTAATCAGCTTACAAACAAATAACATACAGCTGCAAATGAGAATGATATGCTTCCAAAAACACTCAATGGTTAGAGTAACACTTCCTCTAACATTTACAATGCCAAAATGATATAGAAAGAAACTCAGAACAACATTATAACAATTTCTAACTAATCTGATCAGAAACATGAAATACAGAAAATCAGATTAGCAAGGTGAGAACTCACCATAATGGACGTATCTTTTTCAATTCAACTCGGAAAGCTCTCAAACCACAGCCAATCAACAGCTAAGAGCTAGGCGTCCAACCTTCATTGAGAAAACGAGCCCAAATAACAGAGAAACAATTGGCACGATTCCCAATGCAATCAAGAAGAAAGGTACGACCTCCAGGAAGGGTTGACCTTCTCTCAAAAATCAGAAACTCAGTGATAAAATCTGCAAACTTGCAGAAAGGGGCGCCCTCCGTAGTGGAACAACATGGGCCAGTACCCAGAACGATAGAAAATTCGATGGCGAAGCTACAAACAAAAATTCGCTTCAGCCATGAGCAAACCAGCAACTCAATAACAGGTTATACAGCAGCAACCTCTCAAATAACATCAGAAATAAAGCTCCATTTGCACTCCTGTGTGAAGTACAGTCTCAAAGACCCACCTAGGAAGCCATAGTTTCAGGCCCGAAGGATGGATTGCAAAATGCTAAGCTTCCCCTTAGCCAGGTTCTAGATTTCAAACCAGCAGCATAACTTTACTTTCACATTTCCCAAATGAGATACAAAGAACAAGGCACCAATATATAAGCTTAACCAAGAGGAGATGAAACATTTGTAACTCCCCAAGAAAACTCTTCCTCTTCCCAAAAGGGACCTGTTGACGTGTGTTTTATGACAACACCAACACAAAATAAAAATGTCCAACGGTCACTCTATTCTCTCTTGATCAAAGTGTTCCGCATGCTAAGATTGCGTGAAAGTTCATGCGTTCGACTCCAAGGTTCCTTTAATGCGAATAGACTCAGTTGGTTGATGTGAATATGCTGGGTATTCCAAGGGGACTTACGTAATTGTTCAACTTTATATGCTCAAGCAAATGAAGGATTTTGACTATGATGCTCTGGTATTTGAACGGATCGGGAAACGCTGAATTTAAAGGAGGTAGGGATAGGAATTCTACGATCTATTTCTACGGGTGGAATGCAACGATTAGCTTTGACAATCTTCAAACCAAACTTCGTTTCGTCTCCCCTTCGGACAACTCTGACAAAGCTGGTGCAATCTTCAAAGGATAGATGAGATGTTCAAATTGAGATTCACCATGCACACCCCCTCACAACGAAGCAAGTGGGCACACTAAACACAATCGAAGTTAAGTGTTGAGATTCCAGTTGACCACGCAGGAGTAGACTTACCGTCAGCAAGTCCGCCAGTGGTATGGATATGGGAAGATATGCCCAAACTAATGTCACATTCCACAGTTAACTCTACTTGCATGAAAACAAATCTACTTTACTTTACTCTATTCCAGTTGGAAAGACGAAAAGATCTCATCAACTGCCCACAACACAAAATGAAGTCACCAATCAATGAAATCTTTATATCATGAGAGTCTTACACAACAATCTTTTGCAAAAACTTTCAGAGGGAAAGTCTTTCTTTCCTTTCCAACTAAGCTAACTCCTAGCTCTACTTTAACTTCTATCAATCTCTATCTCTGTCTAGCTCTGATCTATCTCTGATTCTAATTCTAACTATCTACAAATGAGGGGGGATGCCCCTTTCATAATGAGTCCAATTAGTGGACGGTTCAGATCTGATTACAATAAAGGGCTCAGATTGAGCCACCCATGCCCTAATTAGGGATTTTGCCCTAAAAACCGCCACCGAGAGGAGTGTGGCAATGAATGTGCCCTCCACTCCTCATCAATGCACCATACTCTGCGATCAATGCATGTCGTCCCCCTCCAGAAGGTCATCGTCCAGAAGGGCGTTTCCTTTCTCCTTCTCGCTGGCTGCAAATCTGATGAATCTGGCCAAGACTGCCTCAACTTCCTGATCGGAGATAGGAGGAATGTGATCCAACTGAAACTCCAAAACTGCAACTGTTTGCCCATGCTGGGCACATGATTTCTTCCAGGCAACAAGGGCGTCCTAGGTGTTCTGTATGATACTGGAGAACGTGGCCGTGTTCTCGAAATCATCATGTTTGAAGGTTTTCACCTCAGAGAAGAATGGCGTCAATCTATCTTTCAATCCTTTTGCAGTTATCTCTTCAGAAGTCAATCTCTTGGCAAAGATTGCCTCCAATGTGTTGAGAATTCCATCTAAGATGTTCGTCATGGCTTTTCTAACCCTGACCGAATCTGCCTGTGATGCATCATAGAATCCCCGGCCTGTGACTACTGAAGAATACCATCTGGTGAAGTCGTATCTATCCCCCTGCTGAAAAACACCTCCCTCAACCAAAGTCTGTTGAGGTATGCTCATCAAAGCCCCTAAACGGAGAACAACTCTCGTCTGATAGATGCGAGCCTCACCCCAAGCATGGTTAACTGCTTCCACTCTAGCCATAATATCGCAAGCTTGCCCATAGGCATGTGCAAGATCTTCCATGAACTTTCTTGTTTCTGTACGCACATTGGCAACCCACTTGTCTGCCTGCTGTGCCATTCTCTTTAAATCTTCTAACCCACTGATTGACTCCCTGGAAAACTTAGCTGGAGGTTGAATTGCCGGATTTTCTTGCCCGCAAGGACAGGACAAGTGTTGCACGTAGCCAATCAGTGTCTTGTGCTCTACCTTCAACCTTTTGTATTTGCCCTCAACATGGGACAATCTATCCTTGAGTGCCCGATAGGAATTATCGCACTCCTCTACCACTTGTGCTCCAGTAGGGCGGCCTAGTTCCATGGTTATCACAACATAGTTCTCAGGAACGGCCTCATCTCTATCACATTCTACTCAAGGAACTGCCATATGCAAGGTTCGGGATCCATCTTCATCTGTGGATATTTTGGAAAACTTCCTAGCCTTTTTCTTTGCTGGAGGTGCGCTGATCCTCTGTAATAATTCCTCCATCTTGGCTGCGGGATCGGTCTTATCTACAGGATCACGCCTCATTCTGTCCCTTAGCCATTCTGGCACCTCTTGCCGTATGTCAGATATAATAGAAGGCTGTTCCACCTCAGCCTCTACCTCGTGAACCTCTCCTCTGCCATCGTTTTGACGAGGCTCACTATCATCAATAGGCTCCGTGTCTCCCGAGCTCTGGGCATCCTAATCTGAAGTAGCATCACCCTCGAGAGCCGCCTCAATTTCCTGCTGAAATTGAGTATCAATAGCCGTCCCCTCATCTGTCTCTTGCTGATTTTCCTGTTGATGATCCTCTTGGGGCATGTTGATGCTCTGACCCACTGATTCTCTACGAGGTGGCTGACTCACCACTTGCACTGTCTGCTCTACATCCAATCACTCCCTCTGATCAACAAACAATGACACCTCCAGTAAGCTTGGAGAATGTGTCCGAGATGGCGTATGCATGGACTCCTCAACTACCACTGGCTCAGGTCGAACTGGCTCCTTTCTTCTAGGCTCTGGAGTTGGATTACTCCACCTCTTCTGATTAGTTGCCAGTAATCTGCTGTCTCCTATCAAATTGTAGGTAAGGGGAATTGACCTTCCCTTGAGTCAACTGACGTGCCTCTCTACCCAACTCCGTGTAAATGTCAAGACTGGGATACAAAGTGTATTCAAGTCAGTGATCTCTGGCTCAGACCAATCTGGGAGAGGTAAAGGTGTATCTCTTACTGTCTCGTAGTCAGCCTGTACTACATTTATATCCTCCTCAATCTGATCTGGTACTAGGATGATCTCACATTCTCTGACCATCACCAACGGTATTCGAGAGAACATTCTCTTTCTGACTTCGATCTCATCCACTGCACTAGCCCAAAAGTCTTCGATTTGCACCTTGTGCCTGAACTCTTCTGTCAATATCCACCTGATGTTTCTGTGGGGATCGTAGTAATGTCTGCTGGTGTGATAGGAAAGGTGGAAGAATCGGAGCTCCGCTTCTGCCTCCCTTGTTGCTTGCAGCGATGGGCAGATTTCATCTGAATTCCCCATGGTAATTGGGAATCCGAGTCCACATTTCTTCTTCTTCTTCTGAATCTTATCATAGGCAATCAATTGCCTAGATACTTCCGGCATCACTATCCTATTTGTGGGATACCGAGGAAATCTGTATGGATAGGAGGAAAATCCTTGCAGCCTTATGTAGGTGAATTTTGGAAATTGGATAAACCAACATCCGAATTTCTCAATCATTTCTTGTGCCTCCCTTGATATTTTGTGGTGGGTTCTCTGCTGCAAGGTCCTCATGATATGCATTGTAAAGGCGTCATTGACCCTCTTGTAATTAGTTGTGCTTGTTAGATGCAACTGTGGACAAGCTTCATATATTTTAAACTGATGGGAACCGCATCCAATTGGTTCCTTGTAAGATATTCCCCTATATCTCGTCATGCGAGCGAGCATATAGACAAGGTAGGAGCCCATGTAGAATGTCTTCGTTCTCCTCACGCCACGAAGCTGTTCATGTATGTTATCACTGATCATTAGTGCCCAATCCATGTAATCCTTTCCTTCCAACACCAAGTTGACAAAATAGAACATCCAAGGTTCAAAGATGAACGCTTGGGGGCAACCTCCAACTTTGCTCAGCATCATAATGAGATCACCAAACTCCTGTCTCAAGTCCTCTGAGACTATCTGCTTGGGCAATTTAGTGCGAGTTGGCTTGGGTTTAATCATCCACCTAGTATTTATCAAATCAGCACACTAGTCTGTGGTGGATGAGTACATCTTTCCAGCTCTCTCTTTTGTCTTGTAGATCATCTTCTCATGAACTGGAATCCCGAATGCCTCTCCGATTGCCTCAAGGGTCAGGTTAGCCAACACCTTGCCGTCTGGTGAAGTGACTGTTCTCTGTTTTGCATTGTAGTGGTAGGCGCACTCCATGATGAGTTCTGGACATCGGATAGCTGGCGGAAAGTTGGCAGCCGCATACAGTCCACTTCTGACAATACTGTGCGAAGTCACTGACGGGTGATGGCCTCCAGTCCCCAATATCCTTCTTCTGAATGCTTCCATGTTGAATGAGCCTATGTTCGTGTCAGCTAGCCTGCCGAGCTTTGATGTAAATTTGGATTCAAGAATGACTTGCCCAGTTTCTTGATCACAGCCTGTCTGGACTCGGTGTGGTTGTTTCTGCCTGTAGCTCTTCTGCTTGATTCGGCCATTCTGCAAAAAGGCAAAAGAGTCATTAGAAAACAAGATTCTATAAAACAATATATCGCTTTTGAGGGTGCCAGCAGATTTTTAAATAAAAAGGCTGCAACACTTCGTCACTTTCAGCTGCAAACCTCAACTATGCCTATTTACTTCAACGTTTTTAGAAGTTTCTTCTCTGGTTGCAGCAACGCAATGCCAAATACTTGGAAATGTTTGCTTGCAACAATTACTTTCAGCAAATCTGAAACCTCTCCCTTGAAGTTCATACTTTTTTTTCTAACTTAGCAACTTCAAACTTTTTTCTCAAGTCGTACTTCAGCATTCAACCACTCCAACTTTTGCAAATTCGTACCTTCTCAGCAAATGCAGCAACTGGCAACTTGGGAATTCGTGCCTCTCAGCAACTGCAGCCTCAGCAAGTTAAGTCGCACTTCCCTCAGCAACTTCAACTTTTACAAATTTGCACTTCTCCTTTAGCTCTCTCAAAATTTCGAACTTCTCAGCAACTGCAGCCTCAGGAATTCGTACTTTCGCTTAGCCAATATTTTTGCATTCAGCAACTGGTGAGAGGAATGAAGAGGATTTTAAAATCTTATAGTTTGGTCAAATTCCTACAGAGGCTATACTAAGCAGATTTTCGAATCCATTTTCCCTTTTTTTTCTCCGTTGTAACACTTGTCATCTGGGGCATCTTCTAGAATTATGAATTCATCATCTCTGCATAGGCCTGCCTCGTCGCATTTGATTTCTTAAAATATTAAATCGTCCACTTCCTTGAACAATTTCAAAATGTTTGGCTAAGTCATTTGATCTTGTCTTCGCTTTGGCAAAATTGTCTAGCTCAAAACTTCTAGCGAAGTGCCTCTCATTCATTTTGCTCGTTTGCCTTAGAGAAATCTCTCAATGTTGCCTTAGGAATTTTATTATAAATAGGCATTGGGCAAAATATCCATCGAAACGATGTGGACATGGCGTGGAGTAAGCTTGAATCACCTCTGAATTGCGAATGTTTAATACCCAGAAGAGAAATTCTTCCAGAATCCATCGTTTTCATGTGTATCCGGACGAAAGGGGTTCTTTTAATTTTTATTATTTAAAAATAATAAAAATGGCTAATGTTTATTTCTTCCCCTCTGGATGTATTCCACTCCTACAATTTCAAGCTTCTTGGCCTTAGCAAATTTTCTTGATTTTTCCCTGAAGAATTTTCCCTTTGAAGATTTTCATAACTCTGGAAATTAGCACCATCTTCATTCACACTCTTCATTTTCCCCTTTAGAAAATACCTTAGGAATTATTTAAAAATATAAATTTTAACTCCGAAGGGCGCATATAGCATGTCATTGTTCATTTCTTCCCTTAGGCAATTCCACACCTAAGCCTTTTCATACTTAGCAATTTTCACACCTAAACTTCCTTTAGCAATTTTCATTTTTAAGTCCCCACTCACCAGGCGCACTTCATATAGTGAAGAGGAAAAAAAAGAATAAAACAAATATAATCCTTGGTCTTTTAAAAAATCACGCCCCCTTAGCATTATTTCCCCTTTGGCGTATGGTGACTCCTCACCTTCCTCAAGCGCATATGCCATAGTGGACTTCCACCTTCAAGCACATTTCATCCTCTACGTTTTTAGCTTTCACCTTCAAGCGCATCTCATATTCTTACCTTTTTACCTTTCACCCTCTATATTTTACCTTGGGCGCATGTGCCATGGAGAAGAGGAATTCCCACGCCTTGACTTGACCTTTCATCTCCCTCTAGCGCACTTCACACACTAGACTTTCATTTGAGCGCATTTCCACTTCATCACCCCACGTTTTGCCTTGACTCTTCACCTCCTTCTGGTGCATATGGGCTAGGCTACTTCCATGTTGGGTGCATTTGCCATTTGCAAAGGAAAAATGCCATTACCTTGTGACCCTTCAGCTTCCTCAAGCGCATTTTGACTTGCATACTTCCATCTTAGGCGCATTTGCTAGTGTGAGGGGGAATTCTGCTTACTTCCAATGACTGTTCAGCTTCCTTAGGTGCATTTCACCCATGTAACTTCCTTTCTCAAGCGCATTTTGCATGTGGTCAAAGAAAACCCACGCCCAAAGTGACTTTTCGGCTCCCTTTGGCGCATTTAGCATGTGCAACCTCCTTTCTTGGGCGCATTTGAGGATGCCTTAGGAATTTTCGAATGTCTCTTGAATATTTTCGTGTTTTGGGTGACCTTTCACCTTCCCTAGGCGCATTTGACCTTGGCAACTTCCATTTTCAAGCGCATTTCACTATGCGAGATGGAAAATCCACGCCCAAGCTTGACCTTTCACCTCCCTCAAGCGCATTTTGACCTGGTGAGGAGGAGTTCTATGCCTTAGGGGAATTTGCATGCCTTAGGATAATTTTCATGCCTCTGGAAGGTGCATTTCAAACTTCATCAAGGAAATTTCACACTTAGTGATTTTGTATTTTCCACTCCTCCTGGGCGTATATGAAGGTGTTTGCCTGTCAGCTATTGTTTATAAATTTCCAACGCCCTAGGTGACCTTGGCTTTCTATTTTTAGTAAAATTAGGGTTTCATTGCATTTCACCCTGTTCTGAACTGGAGCTGACGTGGCTGTGCCTCCATTTGGTTTTGCTATCCTGTTCACATCTTATCTGTCACAATACATGCTATTTTTAGACATTTGCTATTTTTAGCAAACCCTAGAATTGATCAATTTCCATATCTCTGTTTGCTTTGAAATTGTTCCAGTTGTTTTTGATGCTGTGAGAGACCTGTTCATACTTGCTTCTGGTGATGACGTGCTATTTTTAGCCACCTGCTATTTATGGTAAGTTTCAAAGTTGCCTATCTGTTGTAGCTCTGTTTGACCTGAAACTTGCTATGTCTGATCCTGATAACTTGAGTGCTCTGTTCACACCAACTTCCAGCGCAGACCTGCTATTTATAGCCGTGTCCTGACTTACTAAAAATAGTAAGTCCTCCGATTTTGCTCAAAATTTGCCAGTAGGTAGCTCGAAGGATGTTGATCATGGTGGCGTGCTTCGTTTTGACATCTCTGCATTTTGCTTCATCTATTTTTAGACATGGCAGGGAAACCCTAATCTGACTTGCATGTGCTCCCAACTACTCCTGATTTATACTGTTTGTTGTTCTGCTCGCTGGAATGAAGTGCTAGGTAGCTGCTGGATTGAAGCTGCTATTTATAGTAAGTGTCCAGAAAGTGGTCAATCGGATGTCGGACGAGTTTGCATGTCGCAGTGCCCGTGAGATCTCAAAAAACCCAGAAAAACCCAAAAAACTGGTCAACGTTCCGACACTGGCCAAGAATAGTAAGTCTCTGAAAACTGATCCGATCCACTTGCATGTCATATCACTGCGAAGCTCTCGCGAAACCCAGATGGAATATCCGGACATGCATTGAAAATTTCTGCATGCAAACCCTAAAAATAGCCTTGGAAAGCTGACCTTTGAAAGTCCCCGACTTGATTTGCATGTTACACCATCGCGAAGGTCTTGGAAAACCCAGATCAATTCTCCTGTCACTAGCCGAAGAATTGCTTGTCTAAACCCTGAAAATAGCCTTCAAAGGCTGAACTGCTAAAAATAGCCAGTTGTCTGAATCTGTTCAAATTTCATGTGTAGGCACTCTGAAGTTGCCTGATTGTGTTGAAGTAATTAGAATCCCGAAATCCTGAGGGACAAGCCTCAAATTAGGTACTTACTAAAAATAGTAAGTTGTCGAATTTCAGTGAGATTTCAGGGGGATTCTACCTTGAGCTTTCTGAATGTGTTGCTGCACTTAGATTTCACCCGAGTAACTCAATCTTGACCTCAGATGGGTCTAAAGGATAGGAACCCTAAATTTGTCAATTACTTCAACTGAGGTCAAACAGGACACCCCCGAAAGGACAAAGATCAGAGACAGAGAGAACCAAAGCCAAAAGACTAGAATGGAGCAAAAATTAGGGGGTCCCCATCATGTGTGAAAAGGTCACAACAGGACGCCTATTTTCAAAAAGGCACCATTTAAAATATAACAATAAACTCTCCATTAATCCCCTTCAAGTCGTCCCACTTTAGATGAGGAATAAACATTTAATAAAATATTAAATGTATCACTTTATGGCCCCAACTTAAAAACAACTTAAAGTCATTAAGCTAGGCGTGGGGTACAACTCCAAAACACAGTTTTAACTAAGTATAAAACTTAGTCCAAGGAGACAATTATCACCAAACTGGAAACTGAGACAATACCAAAATTTGGATAATGTACTGCACGATACTGCTGATGAAGACATTGCCAAAATAGACTTACTAAAAATAGCCCATGCCAAAAATAGTAAGTTCACTGCAAACTCAACAGGAAGCCAAACTGAACAGCCACACTGAACTGCAAAAGGCTGAATTGTTGCCAGAATGATACTGCTATAGATTGACTTACCAAAAATAGCAACTGCTATAAATAGTAAGTTTGCAAAACATCAATTGAGCACCAATTGAGTAGTAAACAAGGCTTACTATAAATAGTAAGTGTTTCCAAACACCTTCTGAGCACAAACTGGGAAGCCATCATGACTTGCTATAAATAGTAAGTGTCTTGAAAGGTTATCAGATGGAGATGCATGTTACACCATTTTGAAGCTCTCTAAAAACCCAGAAAACTCCCAAAAACACACTTCCAAACTCCTGTATGCAAGCCTTCAAAAATGCATCTGAAACCTTCTATAAAATAGGAAACCCTAATTTTCCATTCTGCTTAGCCTACGAGTTTTCGGAAATAGGCTAAAACCTCAAGAAGAGCGTAGGGCTAAATTGGGGACATTACATGTTCTAACATACAATGTTAAATCTAGCACTAGTATCTTATATTTTTCCTAGTGACCGTATGAATAATTATGCTGAAGGTTTATTGTGAAGCTGAATGGAGGATATGTACACCGTATTCCTTTTAGATGAGGAGGTTGTGAATAAATAAGCCAACATATACCTAGAGTGGGTGATATTTTCATAAGGCATGACATTTATTTAGACCATGAAAAATTAAAGGAACATCGACTGACATTATGTATCACAACTAAAGAATGAGATGCCAATATTAACAAGTGAATTTGCAGCTACTAAGGTGTAATAGTGGCTTCAACAAGTTCTAGAAAATCAATGGTATAGAATATGGCAATGCAAGCATTTACACATTTATAATTGAACCACATATTTGTTAGAGTCACACCTGTATAATTCGTGGCTTGTGAAGAGAAAGTCGATGTGGAGATGATAGTGCTAGGTAGGATGAAAAAGACAAAATGTTGTCTAGTCTATGATTGGCAATTATACTTTCAGAATCCTTGTGGGTTTTATCCTAGAGCAGCCTACAAAATATCATGGGTTTACGAGGATAGTTAATAAGGATGACACCATTTCATATGCCAGGTGTGTCCTTTAATATGGTCTGCTCCTAGTACATGAGTATATCAACTCTTTGGAAGCCAAGCTTATGATGTCCCATCAGGGTTTTGAAACTGACTTTTGAGTTTTCTGTTAAAATCTGTTTTTTTTGTTTTTTTGGTGCCGGTAGCAGTGCTAGAAACTTCAAGAATTTGCATAAAACAATGATGAAAATGATGAAGTGTAGTCATACACACACCTCGGCATTCACAACGCTTCAACGTGGTCAACCTCAAGCAGCAGATACGGTGTTTGTAAAGCATAAAATGGTGAAAATCAGTGAATTCAGAGCAAATCTGCACCCCTGTAGCCCAGGGGTGCCCTTCCATTTGAAGGTCAAGATTTGATTGCTTTGGATGAAGAATGCATTCATTATTTTCTGTTTTCAGTTAGCTTTCCGACTAGCTATGGAGCAAGGTCATCTGAATTGCGGAACTTCGGCAAACAAAGACGGAAGTAGAGACTACGAAGGATGTATCTCACATGGAGGCAGTCTAGAAATGCAGATTTGCGCCCCTATAGCCCAGGGCCACCCTTTTTTTTGAAGGCCCAGATCTGGATGCATGTGTTTGCTAATGGATTCAGTCTTTGCAGAATTAGTCTGTCTTTTCAACAAGTTGTCAAGCGAAAGCGTATCCAATGCAGAATTTCGGTTATTAGCGTCAGAAGTGGAAACTGCAGGCGGGATACATGTGATCAAAGATTGCTAGTACATGGTTTGAGCACTCCTGTAGCCTAGGGGCGCCCTTGAATATGACTTGTCAGATGGATGAGTTTGCAAAGAGGGTCTTTCTAAGATCTTTTCCAGTTCAGTCTAGCTTCGTAATGCACCCGTTCACAAGACGATCCAACATTCTGAGAGATCATGACACAAGTTCTACCGAGCACGTAAAACAGAGGATGGTGAAGCATAGCTACACAAAGCTACATATCTGTAGGCTAGGGGCGCCTAGCCTTTAGGCCTGCCAGATGGGGTTATTTGCAATTGTAGTCTTCACAAGACTTGTGTGCAATTACTCTAGCCATTCAACGAGCCCAACCGACAGCCTCCGAGATTTGGTGAGAGCTCGTACGTGCAAGGTCAAGGTGACAATGCTATAAAGTGGAGGTGGTTGAAGACAGTTCAAAGAATGACTAAGTATAAGACTAGAATTTTCCTTGAAAAAGGCGATTCTCTTTTAAAGGCCTTAGAAGTAGTTTTTTGCCTTCATTGTATCCAAGAACATCTCTTGCAAGTTGACCAAACTGTATAGAGAGATAGACGACACGTGAATCGGAGCATTCCAGCTCCCGGTATCAAGCGTCAAAGTGTGGTGTTCGGATGAAAGTGACACTTTTGTCAGAATGGTATTTATGCTATCACAGGCCAGGGGCGCCCATCTTTTTGGGGTTCCTGATTCAATTTGTGGATACCTCACATACAGTCATTGGATGGACAATACTTCCAGTTACTCAATGAATCTACTATTCAGTCAGCAGGGTTCATCATTCACCGTCAACGGCAGTTTGAAGCATCAGAAGGCAATAAGGAGAAATGGCTAAGTCTGGAATCAATGCATCAATTTAATCAGAGGCGCCTAATTTTATAAGGTGTTAGATGATTATTTTAGCAGTTGTTGCTCCCAGCAGACATTTCATCCTTGTTATACAGGCTTCACAGTGGATATCTCAGCATGGTCGCAAGATCATTCAATGATCCGGAAATCAGAGTTAAACATGGTCAGATATAATTTCGTAGTCAGCTATAAAATAGGAGATTCTCAAAAATCTCATAACTCTTGCAGATGGACGCCTAAAAGATCAAAATTTGACTTTTTAGGATCAGTGAAGTGTGTTGAGCACAACAAAAGGCTATTTTTGGCAAAATGATAAAATAATCTTTTTGCATGCAGAGCATTGAAAGTGACAAATTTCTTCAAAGATAAATATTGGCGCCACTTTTAGCTCTTTGCATGTTTTGAAATTAAAATATTATTTTTACTCTAAGACTCAGAGACAGTGGCAGTTCAACTGGTGAGAGACCAATCGAATTCCTTCTTCACAATTAGAGTTTCAGCATGCATGCATGAGGGTGCGATTTCATCTATTTAACCAAGCATGGCATCTTTTCTCATTCACACAGCTTTGAAAGTTCGAATTTCCTCAAAGAGATTAGTGAATTTTCATCAGAGAATCAAGCTCGAAGGCAATAGGTAAATTATTTTACAGGTTCAAGTCCAGATTCAGCATCAGATTCAAGACAGAGTGGCGATTTTGAAAGAAGAAGGCATAAAAGCAATTAAAATAATAAAAAACGTCTTTTTCTCTTCTATATTTCTTCCATCTTCTCGTCTTAAATTCTCTCGCATGTTCGAAGTGTTGGCAAATTTTTGCAAAACAAAGTATCTGGGTTGATTCAGAAGAGCTTTCTCAGCAAAACCCATGTGCCAGAATTTTTCAGGAAAATTTGTTCCAGAACATCTGTTCTTGAAGCTTTAATTTTCTCAACCGAAATTCTTTTGCATGGCTGAGTAAAGGGAAAATTTTTACATTTCTGACATTCTAGGTTGTCTTAGGATCACTTTCTGGACAAAACCCATATCTCAGATTTTTTCGTAAAAAATTCTCATCCGACAAGCTATTTATAGCCTCAGCAGGCTATTTTTGGTTTTCCAGAAAAGTTGTCAGAATACAGCCGTGTTCACAGTCAACAAGCGAGTTTTTCAGAATGCAGTTCACTCAGCTCGAATTCAAGACCAAGTCGGTCATAGCTCATAACTTCATCGGGACGATTGATACAAATCTACATAAGGTATTGCCGGAAGAAGTTTTGGATCCACTTAAGATCAGGGATTCGGTTATCAAGAACATTCAACAATCCGGTTTACTCGAGGCCGCTTCCATACCTATTTTAGTGCATTGCATGGAGTTTGTGATATCTTGCATCAAGCATTACAATTCCGCTACACGAGAGATACGGTCAATAGATGGACGTGTCATATGCAGTCTCAAACCCCTTGATATCGAGCGAAGTTTGGATATTCCTCAACATCCAGATGGGTTGGTTATTTCCATGAGTCAGAGCGAGCAGGCATTCAATGCTAAATTGGATAAATGTCAGAATAAGATAACGGAGATGTGGCTGAAACAAAAGAAGAACAAGTTGCCAAAAAACTTGGGTCGTTGCGAGTGCAAGGATGAATATGGTATTCTGATTACATTGCTTAATCGTGTCTCAAGTCATGCAGATGCAAACAAATTTCACCCGTGGATGTATTATATCATTGGTAGAATAATCTCGGGGCAAGAGCATTACGACTGGGTATCCTTCATCAGTGATGCTATTCACAAGCAAATCACCGGTTTCTTAGCTGCACATCAATTTCATATGTGTTCTTACCTGGTGTACTTGATCGCTTATCAAAATCAATTTAATGGGTTGAACATGATGGGCATACTCAGTGTACAGAAAGTCTATCGTTATTATGACCAGCTTGAGTTCACCAAAGCTGAAAGTCATTTTAAACGTGTACAGGAGGCTTTCTTGACATATACAGTGAGAAACTTGGATCGGGAGTTGCACATTCGCATCTCAACAGTTGCCAGAACAGCAATGAAGAATTGGGCAGACTGGTACATTCAGTTTCCTACTTACACCTATATCCGTGTCTATGGATATACAGGAAAATCACCCCTGTTACCATGTTATCCTTCGGATAAAACCATATTCATGGAGTTCCTGAGGCAGCTATATGAAGTTCACAAACGTTTGCGCAACAAGCGTAAACCAGCTGCTGAGTTTCCTTTGCAGTTCGGGATGTATTGGTGTAAGACGGCAATTGATGCTATGGTTGCAAGTCAAGAGTTAGAAAATCTCAAACTCAAGTACCTGGTTGATACACGCACATATGATCCTTGGGGTCATTACGCAGCTCGCCTTAGTAATCTCTCAAATCACAAACCTACGATGGAAGATTATTGGGTGAATTGCGAGGATGATTTCGAGGTTCGCAGACGTAGCTATAGCAGGTTCTCTCTTCCGCAGATTTTTGTTTTCTTGGCAGAAGATGTGGAAGGATTGTCAGAGGATGAGGGAGATACACTTCCTCAATTTTACAGAGAGCAGGTTGATGGACAACCACTGCCGTTAGTGAACTGGTATGCCAAGGAGTTCACATCAGTGAAGGAGAGATCGAGCAGGGTCATCCAAAATAGTACACTTTATTTAGAAAGCAGAAGATTGAGAAAGGCATCCATGCCTAGAGCAGAGTCGCCACCAGAAGGCGATATACTACCCTCCTCATCAAAGCCGAAGCAGAAGAAGAGGAGTAACCTTCCTAGGAAGAATCCAGCGCCAGGGAAAAGCATCTGTTGTGATTCCACATATAGAGCCTGTTGTAGAAGTTGTGCAGAGTTCACCACAGCCTGAGGTTCAAACGCATTTACCGTCGCCAACACCAGAGCAGCCTCCAGTTCCAATTCACATTGATTTGGACGTGGATTCTCCTCCTCGCAGTGACCCTTCTACACATTCACTTTCATCAGATCCTATGAACAGTACAGATCATTCCAGTGGGATTAGTCGGGATTCGTCTTGGCTTGAGAATCAATTGGGAAGAAAAAGGAGACAACCATCTTATGTACTTGAACATTCCAATTTCGATCATGACCATCAAGATGTACCTGAAAAGAGGATCAAGAAACAGGTCCACGTTGAGAGGAATTCGGGAAAGGAGATTATTGTTGAGACTGCTACACTTCCTGAAGATAAAGAGTCTGGACAAGATGGAAGTACAAGACTTCGAAGTTATCACAGTCAACTTCAGTAGAAGTACTCGTCAGACAGACATTGACCTCCTACAAGTTTCTATAGTGTGATGTCCCCATCCTAGTCAGCGCAATTGGTGACGAGGTTAGCCTATTATTCGATCCTCGTAGGCTGACAGGAGTGTGCAGAGGATCATCTGGGGCAGTTACTCAATGTCTGGTAGCTCCAGTTTTGCAGTTGTTTCAGGTTGAGCCTTCGCAGAATCTTCCAGAGTGCATTTTCAGAAACTTTCTATTTTTAGAAAGTTAGGTCAGGCGGAAGCTGCTATTTTTGGGCAGGGCATCTGGTTCAACTATTCTGCTTAGAGTCGACCCAGTTATTCAGTTTGGTGATCGGACGGAGAAATAAGGAGTATTTAATGATTAATGAATATTTAATATTTTGACTTTATACTAAAGTCACTTTATTGAAATATTTAAATATTTAATTTAATTGGCATATTATAAAGTATTTATTATATTTTATAATAATGAGATTAATAATTGATATAATGAATATTTATTATTCATTAATGATGGCGCCAATTATTAAAAGTAATTCTCCTAAGTCTAAAAGATGAATTTAATCATTTTTTATTAAATGATTATTAAATGAGCTATTGGGTCGAATTTTCTCAAGAAAGTATATATTGGCAGGAAAGACAAAATCGAACCATTATGTTATGCTATTCAACTTTGTCTTATTTTGCTCTGAGCATTGGAGTTTGCAAAACCTAGGGTTTCCGGCAGACGAATCGATTCTGAGGAACGATACCTCTTCAGAATTTGGGCATACTGAGACTGTGCAATACCAGTTGAAGATTGCATCTTGGTGACTTCACACAGAGGTTACAGACTGAGCTTACTGATTGATTCAGGCAGGGTTTATCAAAGAATATCCATCTAGCATTTGGGGCGACTTCACAGAGATATTTTATTGAGTTCTGGCACCATTACCAATAAAGCCGTACCATATTCCTTCTTGCTGCTGGGCCGTACAGTTCTGTACTTGCTGGGCCGTACTTTTCTTTTTCCAGAAGAAACGCCTTCAGTTATTCAACATCTGGCAGAGGGAGCTAATGCGTATGGGGTTTCTGGAGATTTCCTGGAGGTTCTGTGCTGGAGATGCATGCTAGCCGTACAATCGTATTCACTCTATCTATGCTGCTGCAGCCGCCATCAGGTTCCTTATAAAAAAATGTTATATTTCATTCACTGTTCAGATTTTGTTATTGCTGTAACTCTGAAAAATTAGTAAAGTGGTGCGCCTATATGTTCTGGTCAATTTCCAAGCAATTTTATTACCTTAGCATTTATTTTGGAATTTTAAAGCAATTTAGGATAAAATCGCAGCTCTTCTTTTATTTATAAAAAACCCTCAAAACGCAAAAAAAATACAAAACATACAAAACTACAAACAAATCAGCTTTCTAGTTGGATTTCCGGGGTTGAGAATCACCAGGATTCTTACAGTGGTATCAGAGCACAGATCTCCTGCCATCCTGTGCTTTTTCAGTTGCTTTTTCAGATTACAGTGTGCTTTTTGGTTGCCTTTTCATGAGCAGAGATACTATTCATTATATCAAAGGTGTAGGGACAGGCAGAGTCGAGGTTTGGACAGGTCCACCAATTCCTGAAGGTGAGACAGTGTCAGGTATATTAGGCATTCACAGGTCTAGCCCTTGCAGTAGTGAAAACAGTGTGACTACACTCATGGCAGATCAAGAAATTCCTAGAGATTCAAGGAAAGAGAAAGAAAATGCTGAGATGACTGAGGTAGAATACAGGAGTAGACATGACAACATGATGGACATGATGTCATAGCTGATAGGTACCATAAAATAGTATACTCCGCCTCACCAACATTACATTCAGATAGGGCAGTCTAGTGGTTCGGGAGGCATAGACCAGCCACAGATGTCTACACGACCGCAGCTATCACCGGTTGTTCACGAGCGTAGGCCTGGACAACCTACCTTTATCAGTAGAGAGGCACCACCAACTCCGGAGACGGAGCAACAGGGTCACCACGCAGAGTTTCAGCCACAGCATGGCACTTCAGTGGCAGATGTGACCAGACTGTTTGGAGAGTATTCTACACTGGCTCCTGAGATTGGACAGTCGTTGACATTTCATGAGTTTATGGATGTGCATAAGCCCAGAGGTGGAGGTAGATTTGAGCGCAGAGCTCATCAGTACCAGCAGCCACCACAGGTGAACAGAGATCTTCAGCATGCAGTGAGCAAGATTGTCTTGCCTTATTTTGATGGCTTGGATAAGAATTCAGCGAGATCGTGGGTTCAGAAGTTAGATAATTACCTATCTTTGAGACCTATGCAGGAGGACGAGGCCATTAAATTTGCCACACTACACCTTGATGGATTGGCGCATGATTGGTGGCATCACGGCATGTATACACTAGGTCATCATCGGGTTACTACTTACCAGGATTTTACGGGCAGGCTTATTGAGCAATTTGATAAAAAGGATCCAGAACTTTACTTTAGAGAGCTACCACAGCTCAAACAGACAGGCAGTTTGGATGCTTACATTGGGGAGTTTCAGGAAATAGCAGTCATGGTGACAGGTATTTCGGAGAGGAGACTTGTCATTCTCTTCACCGAGGGGTTATATGCGCCGATGAGAGGATGGGTCGAGGCATTTGATCCTCCCACCCTTCAGGAGGCGATGAGGAAGGCACGCAGTATGGAGCATGCAGCACCTCGCAGCAGGTTCTCTTCGGGTTCTACGCCAAACTCAAGGCCAAATAGATCATTTGATAGAGATAGACCATTTGACAGGAAGAGAGATCCACCTGATCCTAAAAGAAATAATGCACCACCGTTTGACAGAGAGACATTGAACGAACTACGCAAGAAGAAGTTATGTTTTTGGTGCAAGGCACCCTATGATGAAAAACATATATGCCCCCTTCGTCCTAAAGCCAAAAGTAATCAAATGGAGTGGTTTTATGAGGGTGAAGAGCAATCTGATCTGTCAGACCAGCAAGCTGATTCAGAACATTCAGATGATGAAAAGTCCGAAAATGATAGTGAACATGATGGTAGAAGGAAATTACAGGAGGCACACTTGACTAGTCTTCAAAGAGATGGCTCTTTTAGGCTACGTGGGCTCCTAGCTGGTCAGAAAGTTATAACACTGCTGGACACAGGAGCGACGCACAATTTCATAGATGCACGTTTGGTTGAGAAGCGTGGCATACAGACGGAAGAGTTTGAGGGTATTCAGGTTAAGGTAGCTGATGGATACACCCTCAAGTGTGATAGGAAAATAACTGATCTGCCGATGCGATTGAACAACTATGAGTTCAAGACTGAATTCTATGTTGTTAATATGGGGGATACTGATGTGGTGTTAGGGATGGCATGGCTTCATGAATTGGGTGAGTTCACACTCAATCTACGAGACATGGAGATGAAGTTCAAGGCTAATGGGATACCTCATGTCATCAAAGCCATTAGAGACAGTAATCTAAGGATGGTATCGTACAGACGGATGGAGAGACTCATTCGTCATGACATGGTTGACTGGGCTGCAGAGTGTCTGTTAATGCCAGCACAGCAGGAGCAGCGGAAGGGTGAGTATCACCCTGACATACAGATCTTGAGGACTAAACACTCCAAAGTGTTTAGTGACATCCCACCTGGTAGACCTCCAGACAGAGGCACGGAGCATATTATTGAGTTGGAGGAGGGCGCAAAGCCCGTTATGATCACTCCCTACAGACATCCGAAACGACTCAAGGATGAGATAGAGAAGACCATTAATGAGTTGTTAGCTATGGGCCATATCAGACCTAGCAAGTCACCTTTTGCTTCATCGGTTGTATTGGTGAAGAAGAAGGACGGATCACTTCGGATGTGTATTGATTATAGGCAGCTCAACAAAAGGACAATTAAGAACAGGTACCCTATTCCACGCATTGATGAGCTGATAGATGAGCTGCACGGGGCCGTCTTCTTTACGAAGATTGATTTGAGATCAGGGTACCATCAGATTCAGATGAGAGAGCAGGATATTGAGAAATCCGCTTTCAGGTGTCATTGCGGTCACTTCGAGTTCTTGGTTATGCCCTTCGGGTTAACCAATGCACCTGCCACCTTTCAGGTGACTATGAACAGGGTTTTCAGTGCTCAGTTGAGGAGATTTGTGTTAGTCTTCTTCGACGACATTTTGGTTTATAGCAGGTCATGGGATGAGCATCTGGCTCATTTGGATGCAGTCTTGGGTATCTTAGCAGATGAGTCTTTCTATGCTAAGGAATCCAAGTGCAAGCTCGGTATGGAGGAGTTGTTATATCTGGGGCACATCATCAGTGCCAAGGGAGTGAGTATGGACCCCGAAAAGGTCCGAGCTATAGTTGAGTGGCCGGTACCTAAGAACCTTACGCAGCTCAGAGGTTTCATTGGGTTGTGTGCATTTTACAGGAGATTTGTTAGTGGGTTCTCACGACACGCCGCACCCATTATTGACTTGACGAAGAAGGGAGCTTTTACTTGGTCACCACAGGCGCAAGAGTGCTTTGACAGGTTTAAGGTGATCATGACTTCATGTCCGGTGCTAGCATTGCCCGACTTCACGAAGTCATTTGATTTATTCTGTGATGCTTCAAGAGAGGGCATTGGTGCCGTTTTGATGCAGGAGCGACATCCGATTGCATTTGAGAGCAGGAAACTCAGGGGTCCTGAGAGATTTTACAGTATTTATGACAAGGAGATGTTAGCCATTATGCATGCATTGGCTAAGTTCAGGCAGTACCTGGTAGGCAGCAAATTCAGTGTTCGCACAGATCATAACAGCCTGAAACACTTCCTTGGACAGCGAGACCTGAATGAGAGGCAGCAAAAATGGGTCAATAAACTGCAATCGTATGACTTTGATATCACCTTCATTAAGGGGAAGCAGAATGTCGTAGCTGACGCCTTGTCTCGCAGACCTCAGTTGAATGCTTTGGCACAGATCACAGAGGGTTGGAGGCACCGGATTATTGCTGAGTATGCTAAGAACCCATGGGCTTCTAGCATTGTTGACAGGACAGAGCAGGATGACAGGTATACTGTTGTAGATGACTTGATCATTTACAAGGGGCGGATTCTTTTGGTTCCTGACTCCGAGGTGCGGATTACAGTCTTAAGAGCCTTTCACGACCTTCCTATGGCGGGCCATCCCGGGTACTATAAGACATACAAAATGGTTCGGGAACGGTTTACTTGGAAAGGGCTGAAAACTGATGTATTGCAGTATGTCCGTGAGTGTTCTGTGTGCCAGCAGAACAAACAGAAGCACACTTATCCTGCTGGATTGCTCCAGCCACTTCCGATACCTGACAGGAAGTGGGAGTGTTTATCGATGGACTTTATCACGGGTTTGCCGAAAGCCCAGGGTAAAGATTGCATCTATGTAGTGGTTGATCGGTTGACTAAATACGCACACTTTTTCCCGATTACTACTACTTTCACAGCATCGCAGACTGCAGAGTTATTTTTCAAAGAGGTATTCCGGCTGCATGGGTTGCCTCGGACGATAGTCAGCGATAGAGACAGTCGGTTCATGAGCAACTTTTGGCAGGAGTTGTTCAGGCTTTGTGGGACCGAACTGACACCGAGTACCAGCTACCATCCATAGACAGATGGGCAGACAGAGATTGTCAATAAGTGGGTGGAAGGTTATTTGCGTAATTATATAGCTGGTCAGCAGAGAGCTTGGGTGAGATGGATTTATTTATGTGAGTATTGTTATAACTCGACTCACCATATGATGATATAGATGACACCCTTTATGGCTTTGTATGGGTATGAGGCGCCCAACCTTCTGGATTTGATATTGAGCGATAGCAGAGTGCCGAGTGTAGGGGATATGATGCAAAGTCAGCAGGACATTTTGAGGTCTCTTCGAGAAAATATCCAACGGGCATAGAATCAGCAGAAGCAGTATGCTGATCAGAAGAGGGTTGAGCGTACTTTCGAGGTGGGTGATATGGTGTACCTCATGTTGCAGCCGTATCGTCAGTCTACTCTGCGGAAGAGTGGGGCAGAGAAACTCAAACCTCGCTACTATGGTCCATTTCGTGTTGTCAGACGAGTGGGCGAGGTTGCTTATGAGTTGGATTTGCCAGCTGATAGCAAGGTCCATAATGTATTTCACGTTTCTCGCCTGAAAAAGGCATTGGGTCAGCATGTGATACCCTCTCCAGTGTTGCCACCCCTTGATGACGAAGGGAAACTGATACTAGTACCTGAGGCCATCATCGAGATGAGAGAGAGACACCTTCGGAGGCGTGTGATCAGGGAATATCTGGTCAAGTGGAGAGATTTTCCAGTTGAGGATGCTACATGGGAGTCAAAGGAGATCTTACAGCATCAAGAGTTGAGATTGCTTGAGGACAAGCAATTTCAGGGAGGGCGGACTGTGATGTCCCCATCCTAGTCAGCGCAGCTGGTGACGAGGTTAGCCTATTATTCGATCCTCGTAGGCTGACAGGAGTGTGCAAAGGATCATCTGGGGCAGTTACTCAATGTCTGGTAGCTCCAGTTTTGCAGTTGTTTCAGGTTGAGCCTTCGCAGAATCTTCCAGAGTGCATTTTCAGAAACTTTCTATTTTTAGAAAGTTAGGTCAGGCGGAAGCTGGTATTTTTGGGCAGGGCATCTGGTTCAACTATTCTGCTCAGAGTCGACCCAGTTATTCAGTTTGGTGATCGGACGGAGAAATAAGGAGTATTTAATGATTAATGAATATTTAATATTTTGACTTTATACTAAAGTCATTTTATTGAAATATTGAAATATTTAATTTAATTGGCATATTATAAAGTATTTATTATACTTTATAATAATGAGATTAATAATTGATATAATGAATATTTATTATTCATTAATGATGGCGCCAATTATTAAAAGTAATTCTCCTAAGTCTAAAAGACGAATTTAATCATTTTTTATTAAATGATTATTAAATGAGCTATTGGGTCGAATTTTCTCAAGAAAGTATATATTGGAGGAAAGACAAAATCGAACCATTATGTTATGCTATTCAACTTTGTCTTATTTTGCTCTGAGCATTGGAGTTTGCAAAACCTAGGGTTTCCGGCAGACGAATCGATTCTGAGGAACGATACCTCTTCAGAATTTGGGCATACTGAGACTGTGCAATACCAATTGAAGATTGCATCTTGGTGACTTCACACAGAGGTTACAGACTGAGCTTATTGATTGATTCAAGCAGGGTTTATCAAAGAATATCCATCTAGCATTTGGGGCGACTTCACAGAGATATTTTATTGAGTTCTGGCACCATTACCAATAAAGCCGTACCATATTCCTTCTTGCTGCTGGGCCGTACAGTTCTGTACTTGCTGGGCCGTACTTTTCTTTTTCCAGAAGAAACGCCTTCAATTATTCAACATCTGGCAGAGGGAGCTAATGCGTATGGGGTTTCTGGAGATTTCCTAGAGGTTCTGTGCTGGAGATGCATGCTAGCCGTACAATCGTATTCACTCTATCTATGCTGCTGCAGCCGCCATCAGGTTCCTCCTTATAAAAAAACGTTATATTTCATTCACTGTTCAGATTTTGTTATTGCTGTAACTCTGAAAAATTAATAAAGTGGTGCACCTATATGTTCTGGTCAATTTCCAAGCAATTTTATTACCTTAGCATTTATTTTGGAATTTTAAAGCAATTTAGGATAAAATCGCAGCTCTTCTTTTATTTATCAAAAACCCTCAAAACACAAAAAAAATACAAAACATACAAAACTACAAACAAATCAGCTTTCTAGTTGGATTTCCGGGGTTGAGAATCACCAGGATTCTTACATATAGATAGTGCCAGGGATAGGATGGTGAAAGATGGTGAGAATAAATCAGCTCTCAAGGCTGAAATACAGCAGTTTCGCCAGTATATTTCTAGCCTTGTACATAGGACAGGGGATACTGTCGTCGCGCTTCCACATATGTTAGAACCACCAGCAGAACAGGGTCAGATTGATCACTTGGTTGCACATGGAAAGCGGTTAGACAAGTGGGAGGAGGAATTCATTGCTAGAGGCCGCCTTGTACTTTCAGAGTTGTACCAATTGCGGTATAATGCACGTGAGCTTCGTCTACGACTTCAAGAGGAGGAGCGTGATTTGGCCATCAGTAAACCCAGGGATGAGATTCTGATTGCTAACCTGGGAATGTCATTTGACTCAGTCATAGATGTAGAAGATAAAGAAGATGTCTACGTTTGGAGAACACAGTTGATCTTCAAGGCGGAGATAGAAGAAAAGATAGCATCTGAGTGGCTGAGAGTAGAGTGCATGTTGCCAATGCACTCCACTATGTGAGAAACTTTGTGTCTCAATTACCATGCTTGTATCAGCATGTGGGTGGTGACTATGTTGAGCTTACTAATGTTCAATTAGAGCTCCAAGCACTTATTCACAATATTTTCATTGGTGAGACCATTGGCTGCAAGTTGAATCAGCTTAGAATCATGTCAACATTGTTTGATGAGGCGACCAGGAGTAAGGGTGAATTCCAGTGTCAGATAACTAGTGGAGAAGACATGTTGCATAGACATGGGATTCTCTGCCAGAGCTTCAGTTCCCTAGAGGGTCATGCAGTCGGTAACTTCGTGGATGGGTTAATTGCCAGAGATCAGGACCAGTAAACTTCAGTTCAAGGCGTCCCACCTTTTCCAAGATAGACATTAGACACAAGAGTTAAACTTGAGGCTTCTTTCAAAGTTAACTGGTTGTTACATATTGCATGCCATGTCTTTCTTGGAAACATCTACATACACTTGGAGCTTAGATTAGATCTTTCAGTTGACTGATGATAGCATTCCAGTTGACTTGCTTTCAATAAGGATGTGCATGTTGCACCTTGTCCATTTAGATTAGATGTTTCAGTTAACTGATGATAGTTTCCCAGTTAATTGTATAGTTTCATTCAATTAGGGTTTAGGAATAAGATTTTGCATGTCTTGCAAGACTGTAGTTGACTCAAGGTGATTTTAGGGTTGCCTACACCTTGAAGTTTATAAATAAGAGCATTAGGCTCATTTGTAATTTAACTTTTGCTTGATAGCATACATGTTGCGCCTACCTTGCCTGTAGTATTGCTATTACTGTATCTGTTCACGAATGATTGTTGTTATAATAAATTGCTGCGCCTACCTTGCCTTCATGTTATTGTCATGGTGTTTATTCAATCTTAGTTAAATAGGGTTGCTGGTTTGATCGTTATTGCATGCGTGTTTCGTCTATACAATATACTGTCCTAGTTGCTTACCTTGTGTTTTGTTTATCATGAGCCTATTCAGAAGAGCAAATAGTTGTGCCCACCTTGCCTTCACGTTGTGAATCTGTACTCAAAGCTTATTGTTTGATGTGTGTGATAGTAAACTCATTCAGCCAAGCAGATAGTTGCGCCTACCTTGCCTTCATGTTGTGAAGCTATACTAGTTTTACCGTTTATTCGTTTGTTTTAATAAACTTATTCCCGAATAAGCAAATAGTTGTGCCTCCCTTGCCTTCATGTTGTGAGCCCGCACTTGAAGTTTATCGTATAATACATTCCTGCTCCATTTCCTCATGCTCTGTTTCTTGAGAAAACTGGATAGATTTAAAGAAGTTAGCTTAGTTGTAGTTAAATGATCTGCGAAACTAGAAAATACTTGGCTGCAACGTTCTAGGTTTTCTTAACCTTGTGCCTCTACCAGCTGAGAATAAAAAGATAGGATTTAGTTTACTTTTCTATTCCATGCATTCCAGCACAACGAGGGAGCTTCCCCTCCTAATTTGAAGAGCACTCATTACGTAGTGTGCATAGCTGTCCGTACAAACTCACACTCCAGAGGTGTTAGTTCTTATGCCAACATAGCTCATCCGAAGAAAGTAGTGGAAGCTTCTCTGATTGGGATAGAGAAGAAATACTCTTCATTGCAATAGAAGCAAAGGATGGTTAAGGCCAAAGAAACGAAGAAGGAGATTTAAATGAAGAACATAATGAAGATGATGAAGAAGAGGATCTTGAGAAGGAACTCCATTTTTCCTATCATAAGATTGAGAAGCTCAAGATGAGAAATTCGAGGCTTAAGTCATGACTTCAAGAAAATAGAAAAACTAAGGTGAAATCATCTCAACTTTGTGAAGAATTGGAAAATATGATCATGGATCTAAAAATTCAAATTGAGGAAGCAAAATGAATTGAAGAAGTTGTAAGAGATCAGCTAAAGGTTAAGGAATTGGAGTGTGACAAATTGGTTTCACTGTGGTTGCTTTGGAAAGCGTGCATCAATAATCCAGAGATATT
Source organism: Sequoiadendron giganteum (assembly GCA_007115665.2). Taxonomy (NCBI): domain Eukaryota; kingdom Viridiplantae; phylum Streptophyta; class Pinopsida; order Cupressales; family Cupressaceae; genus Sequoiadendron; species Sequoiadendron giganteum. Next base: position 171,392,483 of record CM021110.1, read on the forward strand.
TGGCATGGTTTCTCCATTGGTACTTGATCACCCAGCTCCTAGCCTCTGTTTGCATTCAGTTTCATCTTCATTGGAGGTGTTTGGAGAGAGATATGAGCATTTTGGTAAATTTTGGACTTGCTGGTCTGATTTCTGTTTTATACTGTTTCTAATCAAACTTGAACTAATTCTGATTTTCTATTTATATGAGGCTAAAATCTGATTGTATAGATGTTATATGTTAAGGATAGTATCCTTAATTCATTGGTTATGTTTAGTCTTCATTCTAATACATTTTGCAGCTGAAAATCTCATTTATTGTAAGGCTGGTTAGTAGTACTAACAGTCATTTTACTTGCTGCAATTTATTTCTGTATTAAGCTCCCAGTAGATAAGTGGTTGAAGCATTTTATTTCTAGCACTTTAAGTTTAATAAATTCCCCCCACTGAACAAGTGGTAGTGAGGATTCATGGCTGGCTTTCCGCCTATCAATAATTGTAATTAGTTTGCTTGCGTTGAATAAGAGGTCGAAGTCATGGTCGGTTATCCGCCTACAACATTTTAATTTCTTTTCCAATTGCTAACAATCCCTGGCACCATATGCTATCACCTCACCCACATTGGGATCTTGATGAACATTCTTGGTGAAGGGTTACTTTCCAAGCTGGTTATCTTTGGAGCTAACACTAATCAATGGTGTTTGAGCTGATATTGTTCTGGTAAAATCCAGAAAAAATTAAGGGGGAATATTTCATGGAAAGAAGCGGTGCATATGGTAGTCCACATTTTAAACTGAGCACAAATCAAGGTGAACAATAGCAAAACTCCATACGAACTTTGGAAGGGAAGGCTTGCGTCAATGAAGTACTTTAAATTGTTTGGGAGCAAATGTTATATCAAACAAGATGATGAAGAGTTGGGAAAATTTGATTCTAAGTGTAATGAGGGTATCTTCCTTGGATACTCTACAAGAAGCAAGACTTGTAAATGCTATAACAAAAGACTGCACAAAATTGTTGAAAGTGCAAATGGAGAGTTAATGAAGAAAGGCATCAAAAGGAAATAGCACAAGAAGTTGACTATCAAATAGAAGATAGTGCCAAAGAAGAAGAAGTAGATGATGAAGTGGAAAATGGAGAAGTTGAACAAAGAGAACCAAAGACACCATCAAGAGCACCACCTAAGACACCATCTAGATTTGTTCAAAAGAATCATCCAGAAAATCTAATCATTGACAGAAATACAAAAATTCAGACAAGGAGGAGAATAGCCAGTACATTTGAACATGCAAATTTGTGTTTGTTCTCTAAAGTGTAACCCAGGAATTTTGAAAAAGCTCGAGAAAACAAGTATTGGGTGAAAGCCATGGAAGAAGAGTTAGATCAAATAGAGAAAAATGAAACTTGGGTACTTGTCCCAAGACCTAAGGATAAGAATGCCATTGGCACTAAATGGGTTTTTAGGGACAAGTTGAATGAGGATGGTCAAGTTGTTAGGAACAAAGCAAGGCTTGTATGCAAGGGTTATGCTCAAGTTGAGGGGATTGATTTCAAAGAAACATTTTCCCTTGTTGCTTGTCTTGAGGCTATAAGGATGCTTTTAGCCCTTGTCAATTTCAAGAATTTCAAAGTCTACCAGATGGATGTGAAATCAACGTTTCTAAACTGAGATTCAAAACACCCATTGAGCTCAATGCCAACAACGGAAACCAATAAAGTTTGAACTTGTGCTCTCCAAGAACTTTGGAATTCTCCCCAATTCATGTAGAAGCTTACAGAAATACTTTGAAATTGGCCGAAAGCTCATGAAACCATACGGCTCAAAATGGGGACATTATAAGTTGGGTGTATGTGGGGTTGCTAAAACTGTTTCCTTGTATCTTGTTGAGTGCTGGTACACAGTGGACATTCTGAAATGACCAGCACAATTTTTAATTTTATTCTAAACCTTCATTTGTTAATGGAAGTGATGACCTTATATCAATCAATTCATTCACAATAGATAACACAGAGAATGTTATACCCTAACCAAGAAATAGATTTGTAACTATTGTATTCATGTTATATAGCATCAGTTTTGTACTATTCCAACAAAAAGAAATTGCTCCTATATATTTATTTATTTTCTCCCATTTTATCCCTATAAGGGATTTCACATTTTGTCTTATCATTATAATTGTATGATTTTTTTCACAAGTATTTGTTTACTATTTTAATTTGGAAGATCAGCAAAATGTTCTAAAAGAAGGGAACACTTGTTTGCATTAACGCATAAGAGAATGGTTTTGGACCATCATATGAATTTCCTTTCTAAACTTGGTCAGGTATGACTGTGAACATAGTACATATTGAACTTCATCCCATTTATTAAATTTTTGTCATCCTAGTATTTTGTATTGAAGATATCACTTGATCAACATGATTGGAAAGGTTGGCAAAAAGAAATACATAGAGACATAGAAAGAGCATGTACCAATTCACTATCAGGTCCAAGATAGCTATCATATTCCAGGATCATCTCATTTACACCTGGACGCCATCCCAGCATAAGTATACACTCTTTTGGGCCTAAAATTCCGTTACCCGCCTGCAAGAGAAAGGGAAATCTTAACGTTGATTTCACTAATGTTGAAACAAAAAAATCAAATATGATCTACCTAAATACTCAAAGATTCCGCTATTCATACAAAATACTTGGAACAAAATTACGCTAGCTTATGCATTTTTTTGCTACTAGATTTTTTTTAAAATTATTAGAAATGAATTTGCACAAGATATTATATGCAAGATCATACCTTTGATCCTGGTTTCTCAGGACGCCTTACTATACTTTCAAACCGCTTTGATGATGCTAAATCAGTCCTAGAAGAAAGAGACAATGAATCACTGGTTGGCATGTCCAAAACTTGTGCTGCAAAATATGCTGCTTCTTCATCAGCTGTCAATCCAGGTTGAATTTTATGGGATTTTGGTGGAGCAATAATAAGCAACTGCACCTCAAGCAGATACAAAACAGTAAGGATAAGGAATAAGATAAACAAAAAAAAATACAAATTTATGGAAAATAAAATATCAGCTAATATAACTTCTGTGGATATATACTGAAGTTAAAAAAATGTTATGAAAGAAGCTTACATCTCACTGGTTTTGCTTTCACATTATCTTCTAATGCTATCAAAGTGACAGATAGTGGAATAATTCCAACAATCTTTTGCTTGAGGAGAGTCATTTTTACAATGAGGCTCAAATAGAAGTTCACAGAAATGTTTATAGTTTAAGATTATATTGTATCTGGAGTACAGTTGTCACATCACAAGTAGTACAGTTTTCTGTTATGTAAAACATACCCATTTCTACATTATAGTTTCACCAGAACATTGAAATGGGATACAGTACATAAACGTAAATTTATCGCTCTTTCTTGTTGATAATTGTTAATGTGTGATAGCATCGATCAGATATGAATGACAGTGATGCAAGTATCATTGTCATTCATAAGTGATCGAAATTATCATACATGTTATGATATTTCTATAAAGATCAATTAAAATCGAAATTATGAACAGTCATATTAAATTCTATCATTCCCGTGATTTTTCTGTATTCATGTGAAATCGAAATTATCTTAAGTTCATACGCCATCATGTAGAAGGGTGTGTATGTTAATACACACTTAACAAATGGTAAATGACTGTTGAGGAAGCCCGCGCGCAAAGGGACACGTCCCTTGAGCGGACGTGTCTCCACGTGTCCCTTTTGTAGGCGGGTCTCTCCTCTTACAAATAGAAGTTACTTCTTTGATATGCAAACATAGAAATCAGATAATGTTCTGCAATCAGCACATTCACATTTAATCTAAAATCTGGAAATCGAAGTTAGAAGGAAATCTGGAAATCGCAGTTAGAAGAAAATTCTGGAAATATCATTCTTATTTATAATTGCCTTACACAGAAATTTGAAACTTAGTTTTGCTCTTAGTTATTAGAATCCCATTCATAGGAAAGATTTGATTACATTTACATGGTATCAGAGCCACGTTGTGCGAATCCAAATCAGATTGCTCAAAGAAATTCGTATTTTCTAAATCGAATTCACATCACATTCTTCATAATGACTATTGTGATCAGATTGGAAAAACATCTCACAAGAGCAGATAATCTAGTATCACTTATGAGTGAAACTATTAGGAAACCAGACGCTGAACCTAAGAAAATTGAGAGCCTTATGTTCTACACAGCCCTTTCAATTCAATTTCTGACAACACTCAAAATTGGGTAATTGATAGCAGTTCATCTCGACACATCACAGGGTTCAGAGAACACCTAGACTCCATAACTGAAAAATTTGATGAAGAAGTAACCATCGGAGATGATTCTGCATACCTTGTAAAAGGGGTTGGAACATGCTCTATCAAATTGAAATCTGGGATTTCTCTACAACTCACTGGAGTCCTATTTGTACCTGGAATTAAGAGAAATCTTATATCCATCTCTGCCCTTGAAGACAATCGCTATAGAGTTACATTTATGGATGGTAAAGTTCTAGTGTGGCCTAAAAACTCAACTATCAAGAAAGCTCATACCATAGGCATAAGGCAAGGGTACCTTTACAAACTTTGCACTGAGGTTAAACAAGCCCTTACCCTTGACACTATTGACTCAAATGAAATCTGGCATAGAAGACTAGGTCACCTTCATTTCCGTGCCCTACCTTCTATGGTAGAACTTGTTAATGGCTTACCCAAGCTAAAACTATCTCATGAGGGAACCTGTAAAGGCTGTGCCCTAGGAAAGAATACTAAAGGATCCTTTCAAAATAGCCTAAGTAAAACCCTTAATGTATTAGAACTGGTTCACTCTGATCTTTGTGGACCCATGTCTGCGCCTTCTAAAGTAGGATTTCTATACTATGTCATATTTGTAGATGACTTCTCTAGGAAAACCTGGATCTATTTCCTTAAATGCAAAGAGTCAATAGAAATCCTCAAAAGGTTCGAAGAGTTTAAAGCCCTCACTGAAAACTTCTCCGGAAAGAAAATAAAAACCCTAAGGACAGACAATGGGAAAGAATATTCCTTTGAGATTTTTAAAGAATTCTACATGAGTGCAAGAATTAAGAGGGAGTTCACTGTTGCCTACTGTTGACGTGTTTTTTATGACAATACCAACACAGAATAAAATGTCCAACGGTCACTCTATTCCCTCTTGATCAAAGTATTCCGCATGCTAAGATTGCGTGAAAGTTCATGCGTTCAACTCCAAGGTTTCTTTTATTGCGAATAGACTCAGTTGGTTGATGTGAATATGCTGGGTATTCCAAGGGGACTTACGTAAGCGTTCAACTTCAAAGAAAGGATTTTCAAATTTCGGGAGATTTGTCAATGAAGCTCGAGTTCTTAAACTAACCGGATAACGCTGAATGTAAATGATATAAGGATTAGAGATGCTACCATCTACTCCTAAAGGGGTGGAGGCCGAGGATCGACTTAAACAATCTTCAAACCAGACTTCGCTTCGTCTCCCTTCGGACAACTCTAACAAAGTTGGTGCAATCTTCAAAGGATGAGTAAGATGTTCAGATTATGATTCAGCATACACACCCCATCACAACGATGCAAGTGAACATACGAATCACAACCGAAGTTAAGTACTGATATTCCAGTTGACCACGCAGGGCGGACTTACCATCAGCAAGCCCGCTAGTGGTATGGATGAAAGAAGATATGCTCAAACCAAAGCGCTACGCTCCACAATTAACAACCACTTGCATAAAATAAAGTCTATTCTACTCTATCTACTTGAATTGGAAAGACGAAAAGATCTCGTCAACTACCCACAATGCAAGATAGAATCACCAATCAATGAAAATCCTTATATTATGGGAGTCTTACACAACAATCTTTTACAAAAACTTTCAAAGGGAAAGTCTTTCTCTCCTTTCCAAACTAAGCTAACTTCTAAGCTATCTTTCTATCTATTCTAACTTTTATCTTCTCTACTCTCAATCTGATATCTACTAAGTTACAAATGAGGGGCGATGCCCCTTTTATAGTTGGCCCAGTCCAACGGACGGCTTAGATTGAATTACAATGAAGGGCTCATATTGAGCCATATATGCCCTAATTAGGGTTTTTTCCCTAAAAACTGCCACAGAGAGGAGTGGGGCAATGAATGCACCAAATATTCTCCACTCCTCTGCAGGAACCATTATCTGCAATTAATGCCCACTGTCTTCTTCTAGAAGATTCTCATCCAGAAACGCGTTCCCATTGTTCTTCTCTGCCAATTCTGTTGCGTTAGGAGGAGGCAACAACACTTGGTTCAAATCCTCCTTGCAAAAAACTCTTCTGCGTTGATTCTTCTTGTTGCTCTCACATTTCTTTAGCCCACTACCTTGGGCGCATTTGCTTCTTTTGCATCACGTTCTTAGTGTCTTAGCCAAATCTTCACTGTCCTTTCTTCTTCCCAAAGTTGCAACGTTGTCTAGCTTCATCAAGTCCTCATGCCTTGGCTTCAACGTTCATCCTGCAAAACAAAAGAAGAGTATTAGAACACTTTATAATCTAAATTCACTTTACTTACCTTATTTCCATGTTCTGACCGCTTGATCTCTGGATCTTGATAGAATTCATCAGTTTTCTAGCAAACTTTCATCATGGGCGTATCCACCACCTTGCCTGGAGTTTGTGCCTTAGAAGATATTTCATCTTGAGGATGCATTTGAGCGCTTGACGCTCGAGCTTTAGTTCATTTTCAAATTCCTCCATGCCTTAGACAAATTTCTTCCCCGTGAGTGTATTTGACCCCCTCTGCTTTCCTTTTCCATGCCTTAGAAAATTTATCCATCTGAGCCTTAGGAACTTTGTTGAACGGGTGCCATGCCAAAATCCTTGTCGAAAGAATGCGAGCAAGGCATGGAAGAGTTTTAAACCATCTCCTAATTGGAAATGTCCAATACCCAGAAGAAAATTCCCCTCAGAAATCATAATTTCCATGTGTACCCAAACGAAGGGGTAAGTTTAATTTTTATTATTTTGCGAAAAATAATAAAATTTGCTAAGGTTGATTCCATTTTCATTTTGGAGGAACTCCACGCCTGTAAATTCCATTTTTCCTGCCTTAGTATTTTCTTGATTTTCCTGAAGAAATTCCCTCCTGTTCATGGGCGCATTTCATCCTGCCTTGGGAAATTTTAGCATCACCCCCCTAGGCGTCCTTCGCACTTTCACCCTTGAAAATGCCTTAGAAAATATTTAAATTCCTTGATTTTACCTTGGGCGCATTTGAGGTCTTCCACTTCTATTTCAAACCTTAGGCATTCCTACGCCCTAGCAATCCTATACTATTTCCTCCACAAACAAGAGCGCATATTCATGGGTCAACTTCCACCTAAGGGTGCATTTAGGGGGTGGAGAAGGAAATCCACCAACACTTAAAAACCTCTCTTAAAATCACGCCCTCTTGTCCACACCTTGGGCGCATATGACATGGGAAGGGGGGAAACTTTTCACTTTGAGGGCGCATTTTACCTACCAAGTTTCCATTTTTGATGCCTTAGAAACTTTTTTTGAGTGACACCTTCATGTTGGGCGTATTTGAGGTATGGAGGAGGAATTTTGCCAACACTTGGAATATTTTCTTTCAAGCCTCCTCCCTCAAGGGCGCATTTAGGGGTAGCTCCTTCCATTTTAACTTGCCTTAGAATTTTTTATGCCAACCTTGTAGCCTTGGGCGCATTTTACATAGGGAGGAGGAAATTTTAAATACTTAGAAACTTTTTCATGCATCTCCTCTGCCAAGGCGCATTTGAAGTAGGGTGGAGGAATTTTTTGTATTTAGAAACATTTTCACTTGTGATTTCTCCACCTTGGGCACATTTAGCCTAGTTGGCTTCCACATGTGAGCCCATTTGAAGGGGTGGGGAGGAATTTTTACCACTTAGCGTATTTTCACCCTTGTCTTTTCATCTTGTTGTGGGCACATTTGACATGTGCTGGAGGAACTTTCTCTTGCTTGAGGGCGCATTTGCCTATGTCAACTTCCATCTTCACCCTTGGGCGCACATCACTCATGCTATTTCCATTCTTGGGCACATTTGAGGGTATGTGAGGGAAAAGTCCACGCCTTAGAAACTTTTTAAAGACTTCCTTCCTTGGGTGCAAATAGCATTGGGTGGAGAAACTTTTGGGCGCATTTGCTATAGGGAGGAGGAAGTTGCCCATGCCTTGGGCGCATTTCACATGAGGTGAAGGAAATTTCATGCTTTGGATTTTTTATGACTCTCCTCTATGACTTGGGCGCATTTGAGGGGGTGAGGAGGAATTTGCAAACACTTAGAAACTTTTCAAACACCACATTGCCTTGGGCGCATTTCCCATGAGGAGGAGGAAATTTCATGCTTTGGATTTTTTTTTTTATGCCAGTCTTCATGCTTGGGCGCATTTCATACTTTCTCCTGCCAGTTTCCATTTGTAGATTTGAAAATTTCTTCAACGCCTCAGCTACCTTTGCCATCTATTTTTAGTAAGTCCCTGGTATTTTGACCTCCATAGCCCCGTCTGTCATGCATTTTACACCATGTGACCTCCTTTGCTTGGTGGACTCATTTTCGCCTATCCTACATGCCAACTTGCTATTTATAGCCACCTGCTATTTATAGTAAGCCCTTGACTTTCTGACTTCCACTGCTCCGTTTGACTCGAATTTTTTGCCAAGTGGTCCTCATCACTTGATGAACCTGTTCACACCTGCCCCTCGTGTTGACCTGCTATTTATAGCCCTGTTCTGGAGACGACTTACTATAAATAGTAAGTGCCTGGATTATGCCCAAATTTTACCAGTAGATTGCCTAAAGGATGCTGATCGTAGTGGGATACCTTCGTTTCTCGAAATTTTGGCCTTTTACCCTACTTTTTAGGCATCGAAGATGGAAACCCTAATCTGACTTGCATGTGGCTCAAATGACCTTAGTTTGACTTGATTTTTGTCGCCTGCCGCTTTGCTCGTGAAACTGAAGTGTCGGGGAGCTGCTGGAGTGAACCTGCTAAAAATAGTAAGTGTCCGGAAAGTGGTCAATCGGACGTCGGATGAGTTCGCATGTTACACCGCCCGCAGAATCTCAAAAAACCCAGAAAAACCCAGAAAACTGGTCTGCATGTGGGCACTGGCTAAAAATAGTAAGTCCCTGAAACTTGATCTTCTCTGCTTGCATGTCATATCGTTGCGAAGCTCTCGCAAAACCCACATGGAATACCCGGACATGCATTAAAGAACTTTGCATGCAAACCCTAAAAATAGCCTTCGAAGGCTGAACTCTGAAAGTCACCATCTCGGTTTGCATGTTACACCATCGCGAAGGTCTAGAAAAACCCAGATCAATTCTGCTGTCATTTATCGGAGAATTGTATGTCGAAGCCCTGAAAATAGCTAGTGAAGCCAGAACTGCTAAAAATAGCCAGTTGTCTGAATCAGCTCAAATTTCATGTGTAGGCCCTTGGAAGCTACCTGAATGTGTTGAAGTAGTTAGAATCCCGAAATCCTGATGAAAAGCTCACAGATTGAACACTTACTAAAAATAGTAAGTCGTCAGAACATGATGAAAATTCAGTGGGAGTCTGCTGGAAGCCTTCTGACTGCAATGTTCAGCTCAGATGTCAATTAGCCAACTCAGTTCGGCTTCAAACTGTCTTGAAGAATGAAACCCTAATTTCACAGACAACCAAAATTCCAAATTAGGTCAAACGATAGGACATCCCTGAAAGAACAGAAAGATCGGAGAGAGAGAGAGAGAGAGAGAGAGAGAGAGAGAGAGAAAACAACCCAAAAACCAAAAGCCAAAAGACCAAAATGGAGCAAAAATTGGGGGTCCCCATTTGGATGGGGCAATGTGTGAAAAGGTCACAACACCTACAACCCTCAACAAAATGGGGTTGCTGAAAAGAAAAACATAACCATTGTAGAAGCTGCCAAGGCAATGTTACTGGACCAAAACATTGAAACATCTTTCTGGGCAGAAGCCTCTAGGACTGCTGTCTATATACAAAATAGATGTCCTCATTCTCATCTTGATAACAAAACTCTTGAAGAAACCTTTACCGGCTTAAAACCTGACATTAGCCATCTTAGGATTTTTGGCTGCCCTGTCTATATTCATGTACCCAAAGAGAAGAGATCGAAACTAGAACCTTCTGGAAAGAAGGGAGTATTTGTGGGTTATAGTGAAACCTCCAAAGCTTACAGAATGTTCATACCCGGGCAGAAACAAATTGAGTTGAGCAGAGATGTCATCTTCGAAGAAGACATTGCTTTCAAGAGGGCAAGAAGTACAAGTGAAACAAAAACCTATTTCCCTAGGATACCTGAAATGGAACCTACTCCTGAGATTTAGAGGGAGCATCCTGAGGAAATGTCACTTGAACCTCCTACCACTTCAAATGAGGACACAAATGACATTGGCAGAAAGAGACCACTTTGAGCCAGGAAGATGATCAAAGAAGCAAAGGATCTTGCAGCACCTAAAGGAACGTTCAGGGAAAGTAAAAGACCCAAACGATTCTCTAGCTATGTTGCTTTGATGAACAACATCATAAACTTTGAACCTACCAGTGTTACAGAAGCCTTCAGACATCAAGCTTGGAAGGATGCAATAACAGAGGAGTACCAGTCCATACTAAAGAATGATGTATGGGACATAGTGCTTAGACCAAAAGAGAAATTTGTTGTTTCCTCTAAATGGCTCTTCAAAATCAAGCATGCTGCTGATGGCAGCATAGAAAAACATAAAGCACGTTTTGTGGCTAGGGGTTTTTCTGAAAAGGAAGGCATTGATTACGAAGAAACATTTGCAGCTGTTGCCCGCTATACATCAATAAGAACAGTGTTAGCCATTGCAGCAGCTAAAGGTTGGAAGGTCCACCAAATGGATGTGAAAACTGCCTTCCTGAATGGAACCATTGAAGAGGAAGTCTATCTGGAACAGCCTGAAGGATTTGTGATACATAAATCTAACTCTCATGTGTGCAGGCTCAAGAAAGCTCTCTATGGACTTAAACAGGCTCCCAGGGTCTGGTATGAAAGAATTGACAGCTATCTCTTGGGATTAGGATTTTCCAAGAATTATGCTGATTCCAATCTATACTTCAAGGTAATCAAAGGTGATATGATTATAATTATTTTATATGTTGATGACCTGCTAATAACAGGGGAAGATCACCTCATTACACAAGGGAAACAAGATCTCATCTCTGAATTTGACATGAAAGACTTTGGTATTCTTCACTACTTCCTCGGTTTGGAAGTATGGCAGAAATCAGAAGGTATTATACTAAATCAAGGGAAGTATACTATTGACATTCTGAAAAGATTTGGAATGTTGGATTGTAGACCAATGTCCACACCCATGGAAACCAACATTCACAAATTGAAAGAAGCAGCAATAGAATCCAAATGTGCAAATCCGACCCTTTACAGACAAATGATTGGATCCTTGATGTATCTAGTTAACACCAGACCTGACATTTGCTATGCTGTAAATGCCCTCAGCCAGTTCATGTGTGAACCCAAAGAAATTCACTTGATGGCTATAAAACATATCTTTAGATATCTTCAAGGTACCATTGGATATGGGCTTCATTACAAGAATGATCCATTAGATCTACATGGGTATTCAGATTCAAATTGGGCTAGAAGTGTAACTGATCGAAAAAGTACATCAAGATGCTGTTTTAGTTTGGGATCAGCTATGATCTCCTGGATTTGTAGAAAACAATCATTAGTTGCACAGAGCTCAACAGAAGTTGAATATATTGCAGCCTCAATGGGGGCAAGAGAAGCAGTGTGGCTTCGTAAATTGATTGTGGGACTCTTTGGTGAGCCCTTGAATCCTACGATTATTCATTGTGATAATCAAAGTTGTATAAAGCTCTCTGTGAATCCTGTCTTTCATGACAGATCTAAACACATTGAGATCCCCTATCATTATGTGAGAGATATGGTGGAAAGGAAAGTGATTCAGTTGGAATACATTAGTACAAATAATCAAACTGCAGACATTCTCACCAAACCTCTCTCCTGGATCAAGGTAGAGCACTTCAGGAAAAAACTTGGTATGGTTGAAATGTAATTTGTTATTTATGTTTGAAATGCAAATTGTTTATAAATTGTACTAATATATAAAGATGTTTAATGTGTAAACTCTTGTGTCATGTGTGTGACTCCATGACTTTATGGGCCTACCCCTCCTGTGTACATTATCGAAAGGTGACGATCTTTCTGATAATGAACACTTGTATTTGACATTGTAAAGTGACGACTCTACAATGATAAAACTATCATAATAGATATCATATGGCTTGATATCTATAGACATGTCAGGATAGTATCTCTTAGACACCTTGATGGATATCATGAGACTTGATATCTGAAGGTCATTGTGACCCATAAGAGATGATCATGGTGGATGAGTATATCCGTGGATATGCCATGATCTATGGTAGACATCATGTGGCTTGATGTCAATGCACATACGATAATGAAGATATGTATGAAGAATGTCATGTGACTTGACACTTTCAGAAGCATATCATATCTTCTGATATCACGAGTTAGGTGATATCACTTTTGGAAGTTATTCTTCCTAGTTAAAGAGGGAGTGGAGAAATGTTAAAATGTGTTATGAAGAATGTCATGTGACTTGACAACTTTGAGAAAACGTATCATATCACATGTGAAGGTAATATCTTGACTTATTTGATTTGAAATATCTTCCCTAGCTAAGAGGGAGTGTTAATGTGTGATAGCTTCGGTCAGATATGAATGACAGTGATGCAAGTATCATTGTCATTCATAAGTGATCGAAATTATCATACATGTTATGATATTTCTATAAAGATCAATTAAAATCGAAATTATGAACAGTCATATTAAATTCTATCATTCCCGTGATTTTTCTATATTCATGTGAAATCGGAATTATCTTAAGTTCATACGCCATCATGTAGAAGGGTGTGTATGTTAATACACACTTAACAAATGGTAAATGACTGTTGAGGAAGCCCGCGCGCAAAGGGACACGTCCTCTCAAGGGACGCATCCCTTGTAGGCGGGTCTCTCCTCTTACAAATAGAAGTTACTTCTTTGATATGCAAACATAGAAATCAGATAATGTTCTGCACATTCACATTTAATCTAAAATCTGGAAATCGAAGTTAAAAGGAAATTTGGAAATTGCAGTTAGAAGAAAATTTTGGAAATATCATTCTTATTTATAATTGCCTTACACAAAAATTTGAAACTTAGTTTTGCTCTTAGTTATTAGAATCCCATTCATAGGAAAGATTTGATTACATTTGCAATAATGAAATGAATCCACTTTAAATACTATAAGGTTGTTTTTAACCTTTGAAGACATAATATGCCACAAATACCAAGTGAAAAGATACTTAATAATTCTTATCTAGACCAGTAAGATATGCTTATGATCGACTCTTATGTTTAAGATGCTAAACATCTTCATATCTCAAACATGAAAAAAAGTGTTAAGACTGACAAACAATCAAAATACGTTACTACAAAACATTTAATACACATGATACAAGAGACAAGAGTCATAAGACGATATACCATCAAATCGATGCCCTTAAACCAAAAAAAAGAAAACTAACCCACTAAGGTTCCAGTCAAACATTTTAATGATGGACTTAGCATTTTGAGGCAAGACTTCAAGAATCAACTATGTAATGTCCCCTTTTTCACGAGCATCAGAGTTGGGGGATTAGCCTATTTTCCTGACCCTCGTAGGCTAATAGTTCTGATAGAGGGTTTCTTGGACGAGCACTTGGTCGTTAGTTTGCAGTATGGGTCTTCGAAGTATGGTGACAGGGTGAATTGTTGCGTTTGGCAGGATACTTGTGCTTAAATTTATGATACTCACCTTCTATTTCACCATCCTCAGCCTAGGGACCATGTGTCTTTAAAATGAAGGGGTCACTTTATATTTTGCAGTTACTATTCATTCCTAAAGTGAAAAAAGAAATAACTTAAGTGAATAGTGCTCACTTTAATGAATAGTGATTTCAATGTTAAATTATAAATATCAAGAGGGGAAATTCGACCCTCTTCATGCATAGATGATTTTAGCTTGTTGGAAACTTTGGAGTGAAGCTTGGAGGAGGAAGGAAGCTAGGGTTTCCTGATTTCTTGCAGTGGGTGAGCCTGGTGGGGCTCTGTTCTTCGTTCTTGAGCTGCTTGAGGGTGTGAAACACCACCTTAAAATTGCTGATCAGTTACTGTTGCTTTAGTTGGAGACCTGTGTTGCTGTTTGTAGGTTATTTGGAGCTGGTTTTTGAGTGTTCTTGACAGCCATAGACTCCATTGGCATTTACGCAAGAGCTGTTCACTTTTGAGAAGTTTTGGAGCTATTTTTTGTAAGCTACAGCCAGCTGCGTTTTATTGAGGGTTTCAACCAGCAAAAGGAAAAAAGACGCCTTTCCTTAGAGGTTGCTATCTTTCCTAAAGAGGGCGCCATTATCTTAGAAGACATCCCATGTTGGTTTTTGGTGGGAGAAGTTCGTTATTTGAAAGTTGTGTGCATTTCTTTGGGCGCGAGTACTGTAGCAAATCACTATTCACAGTGATGTTTGGCTGTAAGTTAAAATGCAATATAAGATATTGTTAGTTTGAAATCTGATGTAAGTTATATGTTGAATGCATCTTATATTGTAATGAAAAAGACATATTTGGCTCTTAAATTGAGCAATGACTCAAGGTTGTTACAATAGCTTGGTTTATGAAAGTTTCCCTTATGCATATGTTGTTTTTAGTACCATTTAGCATTATTGGCAAACAACTCAAAGCACAAAAGAAAGAAATTAAACTGAAACAAAATCAGACCTATAAACTCGGTAAGAAAAAAAATCAGTAGAGTGTCGGAACACCACAAACTACCTCCTTTTCCTTGAAATATCTAGTTGTTGTTGGCTTGGATGGAATCCACTAACACATCAAAATTATGAAAAGGATTATGGTGATACTTGGTTGGCCTCCACCCTTCTTGTGAGCATATGATCTGTCAGCGTAAATATGTTATTGCAGAAGGGAAATGCTTTTTTTAACTCAGCTATGTTAGCGGAAATCACCATCAAAGCCTTTGTTGAGGGCAGATGATTTCCTAGGGATAGATACTAATGTTTTACATATTAACTCAACTAATTCTCATCTTGAGACTGCAAATTATTTAACTTTTGCTATCTTCCATTGAGCAAGGAAAACAAAAGGTGGTTGTAAAACTGCCCTATGCAAATGTTCTAACAACCTATGATTGAAAATTTACTAGCCAATCATTATGATTGCCTCATTTACTTGTCTCCTAGATTATGGTCCAATTAATCTGAAAATTGGATCTTGACTATGACTGGAAGGTCATTTTTTCTCTATTTCACTCAAGGAGGACTAGTCAAGGAGTCCCTTCATGAGAATAAGTAAGTTTTTGTCAGTTTTGGAGCAAAAACGATTTGTATGCAGGTGTTTTGAAGACTCAAAATGATCTGGATCATCTTAGGGAAGAAGACATGTTTGCGTGCAGGTTTGAAAACTTAGTGTTTTCTACATTTTTGGTGAGTTCACCACTTGGATAGGCAGTGAGCATGTGTTTTCCTTGGCAAACAAGCAAACCACTGCAAGAAATGTGGAAACCACTGTGCCAAACAAATAGTCACCTCAACAAACTCATCAGAAGCAGCGAACTTGTTCTTGTGTGTAAAAGAAGGAATTTCAAGGGTTTTGTCTACTCATTTCTACTTTGAAGCATTGGATTGCATGTCTTGACCCTTAGGAATTATGTAGGAGGTTACATAAACCTATTTTTTGGCTTGCACATGGGTTGACATTCATGTTTACCTTAGAGAAAGTGATTTTGTATACTAGTGACACCATTGAAGCAAGATTTTTTGAGTACAAGTTCATGTCATATAATGTGCCTTTCTGAGCAGTAATCAAGAGCGACCAATTAGCCTATCTTATTCCTGTAGGCTAAAGTCAAGGAATAGAGAATATTTTTAAATTAATTATTTAATATTATCCAACGAAGCTTATTTTATGGGTAGCCTTAATTAATTAGTTTAATAAGTTTCACAAAATGACTTTGCGAGTTATTTAATGAAAATGAATAAGTCACTTTATTTTCTCGGGTTTAATTAAAATATCAAAAGTGTGGGAATTTGAAAAGTCATTTTGGGAGATGGATACAAAAGTGGTTTTCAAAGCTCATTTAGATTATGCTTAAATATTTTTCTATTGTGTGGATTCTAGAAAGCTTCTTGGAGCTTGAGACCCTAGGATGAAAACCCCACAAGTGACCGGATTCGGTGGTGCAACAATTCTACCCTAACCAGTTTGTTAGAGAGATTGCTCAAATTTCTCATAGTGATTCTACAGGTGGAAATAATGAAATTTGTGAAGTCTTTCACAAAGAAAAATTTCAAGAGTTGTATTGAGTTACAAAAATATGATGATAATAAAATAAGATTTTACTAGCTGCCAGTTCCAATTGTACCATTTCAGGTGGTGAAGGGTGATTTTTAAGAATATATATCTGGCCAAGGAGTCAATTGATACTTCATTTAAGGCGGATATATTCACATTGCCGCCTTTCCCTATACCCCACTCAAAAAGGAATCGACTCAAATTTTAATGGAGCTGCCCTATGGTTATGAGACGGAGCATTTAAAAGCGTCATCGTACAGTTAAGTAGACACACAAGGGTGACATGGCTAAGGATTGGGAGGCATTGAAAATAAAGTCACCTTGTTGACCACTGATCTTCTTTACTGGTCGCCACACTCCTCTTCAATCCATCAGTCCTTCCTAGTTTCCAAGCTTGAGCACTAGAAGGTTTGTGGAAGCTTCATAAGACTGCGGGACTTGGAAAAAGATGATGCCCTTGTGAGGACCATTCCATATGTCTACTAGGAGGCATTGGAAACACAACCAGGTTAGCAAATAAATTTCCAATGATTTTTGAAATATTTATACAAGGTGTAAACTTCTATGTATCACAGATGTGAACAACAACATTGTAGAAAAATTGTACAGACTATATTTAAATCGATTGGAATTAAATGCATTGAATGTATTCTTGAATTCAATATATCTCGTTCCGGATATTGTGAGAAATGATACAATGCAAGAATTGCACAAAGAAAATATCAACCTATTGAAAAAAAATCGAAAACAAATTCAGATGAACAGGTGCACAATTGTTTGACGAAATGTCTATGCTCAGTGAGTGGTGAAATTGGAAAAACTTTATACAAAAAATTAGCTCGGGATATTACATGTAATGTGTTGAAGAGCTTTGTAGGTTATGTTCAAATCATATATCAATGCAATTGATTATCCTTGACTATTGCATGGTGGAGATGAGAAGTGTTTTTCTCCTCAACTGGAGTTTTCTCCCTATTAGAGTTTCTCTAGGACAAAATAATTGGCCCATCATTGTCTTACGGTGTCTTGTTTTTGTCTTCATTTTTCTGTTGTTTCATGAAATGTCCCACCCCAGGTGAGATATCCACTAACTGGCTGTGCATTTACTTGTATTTTCAAAGTTTTGTTTTGTTTTGAGGTTTCGAATAAGAGTTTACCAAGAAATGCAAGAGATAGATATTTATAAAAAAAAATTGCAATTTCGATAAACTATTGAAGCACAAACTATATATGTATTTAAATCAGACTTATCATTGCATTACATTCACAAACAATTCATACCCAGAAACTGAATACATAATTATTGCAAATCTGGAAATTCACACCAGCAATCTGGAAACCCTCATACATAGACGCCTAGCTTTGGAATCAAGATTCTCCACCTTAAATTTTATGCAGATTGGTATCTTTGACTCAGCCGCCCAGATTGAAGAAGTTTTCAAACCAATAACTTAGGCATTTCAGCCTAGCATCGACTCGCCCAGCTATAGAAATGGTACGGCCTCAACAATAGTGATTGGTACGGCCTGCTGGTATAGTAGTACAGCCTAGTATGGAGATGCAACAACAATGTGATGATGATCAACGAGATACCCTCCAATAAACTTTTGATCTGCACAATATTCCTTGATGTATCTTGAAATATGTGTCTCCAATATGCACAAACATGACCTTTGAGTGAAGCCACCTGTAATTGCAACCTTTGGCTGATCTTTCACACCTGTGGAAGCACAAATATGAGAGAATGAACATTCTCAAAGACCAAATTGCAGCAAACCCTGGTTTTTTTTCTTCACAAGCAAAAGCTCTTCAAAATGACCAAATGTAGAATGGCTTCAATGCTTTTTCCCAAAGCCTTTTATATGACTCCCAAATGGCACGATTTTCTATGAGGCTTTTAATCATTAAATATATTTATTTCATTTGCTTTTGTTGCCAAATTCTATCTCATAAAGTGGGTGCCCATCTCAATGATATTAATGATTGACTTTTACATTATTAAATAAAATTTATATCATAAAGTCAATTAATCATTACTGATACCCCCTTTTAATATTATTTAATATTCACTTTTATAATTAATTATTATTTAAGTATTACTTTAATAATAAATAAAACATCATAACTCCATTAATAATCAACATTTATTAATTCTAACTTAACCACTGGCTAACCCATTGCACACTTTGCCCATCAGGATGCCTTCCTATAAATAGTAGGGTTGGCCTCTATCACCCAACTGATTTACTATAAATAATAAGTGTATAAAAACAGAGCCAAAAAACCCTAAATAACATAGCCTCTGAATATGCCAAGGGATTGGAGAGATAAACACTACAAACTGCCATTTGAAGAACTCATTAACACCCACATAAGGCCCTCTAATCACCATTATTAGCCTATGAGGTTGTAATGTCCCTGTCTCAAGCCTGATCTTTTCAGTGACCGTTGGCCTATTCCGGAGACCCGTAGGCTAGTGGGAAGGTAAAATTAGGGTTTCCTATTTTGATGGAAGTTCTTGCTCGGAGTTGGTGGTTTCAATGGCGGATTCTTTCTGGGTTTTCAAAGAGCTTCGCAGTGGTATGTTCTTCTGGGCATTCTGAGCATCTTCAAGAATTTACATTTTTTAGTAAATTCTATTCCGGGCAGTAAACAGGTTGGTCTCAGGCAGTTGACTTTCCTCTTTAGCTGATTCAATTGGCGTATTCAGATTCTGGCCTCCGGATGCAGTTTGAGGTGATAAGCTAAATTATTTTGAAGAAGTTATGTTTAATGTTATATTTTAACATTGACCCTTGGCCTAGTAACTTTACTTTAAGTTGTTTTTAAAAGAGGTTCTTTATGGGTGGGCGCCTCATTAAAGGAATTGATTATATTTCTTATTAAAAGATTTATTCCCCAAGCAAAAGTGGACACCATCTTCAATGAAGGAATAATTTAATAATTAAAAGTCAAAATTGCAGCTAGAAGGAAAGGACGCCATTGGTTGAAGGATTAGGGTTTGACTCTTAAGAGAAGGTTAGGGTTTCGAGAAAAGTCAACCGAAAATTATAAAAGGAAGACTTTGATCCTCAATTCATTATCTTTTGTCTATAGGAATGTTATGTTGCCGGATTGGCTGTGGGATTGCTTCGGGGAATGAAAGCCTCCTAGCTTGGCATTGCTTCTCGCTTGCAAGATAGCGACTAGTGGTGATATAGTGTAGTTTGAGTGATTTGTAGTGAAGTTGGTGCATTGTAGTCAGTGTTTGGCATTGTAGATCAGTTTATGCATATTAGAGAGATTCTGGAATTACATTTTTATCTATAGCAGATTGATGCTTTTATTCATAAGTCCAAAAATACAAAAAAAGTCATTATGGGTATTGTCTAAATCTATGTGTTTGTAAGGGGTGAGTCATTTCTCCAAGTTGCAGATTTGTTGGAGAAGCTTTGAATTTTTAATGTGAAATCGCCCTTCTTGCTGGGCCGTACTTTCCAGATTTGCCTTGGGATTAGTGCATTAATTGCATAGTCTTTTGTTTAGCTTTCAATGCCCTATCTTGGTCGCCATCTTACTAGGGTCATATTGCATTTCCTCTCGTGAAATTTGAATGGGGTTGGAGTGAGTTATGAGTAAAATTGTGAGTTTCAGGGCTGCTGTTCATGCATAAGAAAAATAGGACTGTCATAAATCAGTTTGTGAAGTTGGTCCTATTAATTACAGTTTCGGGTCTAATCTTTATTATTCAGTGAAGGAAGTTATATTTAATATTGCAGCTCTCTCTAACTCTCGATTCACGATCATAGCAAGGCATTATCTTTATATTGTAAGCTGACAGTAGTACTGACAGCCGTTCTTAATCTTGCTTTATCATGATTTGTAATGCTCATCTTTACATTCTGTAATCGCATTTGTATTTCATTTATCTCCGCCATATGGTCGCCTCATCTCCGTATTGGATTGAGTAGCACATACTTGGTGTTGAGTTTGCTTTCAGTTTACTAGATGATAAGGACCCTCTGACCACATGCTTGTCGTTCACCGACACATTTCTCGGTTAGAGTTCTTGTACCAGCATTTCCATTAAGATCCTCTGACCATATGCTCGCCATTCTTGGTTAGAGTTCCTTCCGCTCTGTTTTGCTTTTCAGATCCTCTGACCAATGCTCACACCTTGCCCACATCAGGATCCTGGTGTACATTTTGGTTAGAGTTGCTTCAGCATCGTTTTGGTTTTGGGCTAACCTTATAGGGTGCGTATTGTTTGTAACTTGCAACTAAAAAACGAAAAAAAAATTGGCTTGGTATATTTCAGTGGTATCAAAGCCAAGATCTTGCCATCCTGTGAACAAACTGTCTATGAATGACAGAGAAAAGAGGTACATAGCAAGGGAAGACAAGAAGGTTGGAAAATAGTTCCAGACCTATTAGGCTCCAGAAGGTCAGACAGATTCAGAAGTCTTGAGGGCTCATTGGGAGTCTTCTCAGGAAACAGACATGGCAGAAGGTGAGAGATCAGTTGGGGGTAACGAGAGGGTTACCAGCAACAGAGATGATAGTGGAAAGGGAAGAGAGAGATCCATCAGTCCGGGACAGAGATTTGAAAGAAAGATGGATGCCTTAATGGATATGGTATCGCTCATGATGGGTAAAGTGGGTCAGAACACCATTCCACAGAACAACACTGGGCATAGAGGAGAGCACAGTGCTTCCAACCAACATGATGGACATGCTGCTCAGCATACTTCAAACAACACATATATTTCTTCCAGGCCATTCAAACCCACCTTCTTGGCACCTGTAAACACTCGGCCAGATCCTGAAGAAAATGCTTCATTCGTGGAGCAGTTGAGGCTTGGCCGTGCGGAGTATGATTCTCTCCCTAACGACATCAAGATGGATATGTCCTATAATGACTTTATGGATCATAAAAGAAAGAATAAAGGACAAGGGAGACATTATGAGCAAAGAAGAACACTAGTGCAAGGGGACTTGTATCAAGCTGTCAACAAGGTTATACTTCCACACTATGACGGGAGTGATTACAGTTCAGCCCGAGCTTGGATACAGAAGCTGGATAACTATCTAGCTCTCAGACCCATGGCAAAAGAAGAGGTGATCAAATTTGCTAAGTTACACCTTGATGGGGTGGCCCACGAGTGGTGGTACCATGGCCTAGTTACCTTGGGTCATCGGTCTATCACAACTTATGATGAGTTCACCAATAGGCTCATCGAGAGATTTGAGAAAAAGGATCCTGAAATTCATTTCAAAGAATTGGCGCAATTGAGGCAGTATGGCACAGTTGATGCCTACATAGCGGAGTTCCAGAGACTCTCAGTCATGGTCACTGGAATCACAGAGAGGCGATTGGTGATCCTTTTTAGTGAAGGATTGATGGAACCACTCAAGGGATGGATTAAAGCTTTTGATCCACCCTCCCTACAGGAGGCCATGAAGAAGGCAAGAAACATGGAGTGGGCTGCTCCTAAGGCAAAGTTTCAATCCAATCCACCCTTTCACAAAGGGGATAAAGGAAAAAGACCTCATCAAAGACCTCCTTCGAGACCTCAACACAAGGAGTTCAAACAACATAATCCTCATGTCACAAGATTGGATCCAGAGACAGTGAACAAACTCAGAAGAAATGGGTTATGTTTCCAGTGTAGGGAAAAATGGTCTCAAGATCATGTTTGTCCAAAGGGAGTTAAATTTAATCACATTGAGTACTGTTCAGCTGGTGAAAGTGATTCTGATTTTTCAGACCAGCAATCTGATTTTGAAGATACTGAAATGGAAAGAGTTCCAGAAGAGTCTGAAGATGAAAAAGAAAGTGGAGTTATTTTGGCTCAACTTTCGAGCTTTCAAAGAAATGAATCCTTCAAGGTTCGAGGGATGATTAAGGGGCAGCGAATAGTTGTTTTGATTGACATCGGGGCAACACATAACTTCATTGATGAAGTTGTGGTGGCAAAGAAGGGGGTGCAAATAGAAGAGTTTGAAGGCTTCAAGGTCATGGTTGTTGATGGAGTCCACATCTCATGCACCAAGAAGATCTCAAACATGACTATGCAATTGGGAAACTATGAAGTCAAGGACGACTTCTATGTGGTTAACATTGGAGATACGGATGTCGTTTTAGGCATTCAATGGCTGCGTTCATTGGGAGAGATCTCCTTAAATCTGCAAACTATGGAGCTTAAGTTTCAATCCGATGGGAAGAGGGTAGTACTA
This sequence comes from Sequoiadendron giganteum, assembly GCA_007115665.2. Taxonomy (NCBI): domain Eukaryota; kingdom Viridiplantae; phylum Streptophyta; class Pinopsida; order Cupressales; family Cupressaceae; genus Sequoiadendron; species Sequoiadendron giganteum. The sequence continues at coordinate 171,415,156 of CM021110.1, forward strand.
AGAGGAATGTCCAATGGGGGTCCTCGGGTTGTGTCATTCAAGAGAATGGCAAGGCTGGTTCGTCATGATCAAGTTGAGAGTGGGCTGTAGAATGTATGATCCTTCCTGCTAGTCTGGTTGACACTAAGAGAGACTAACCTCCTGATGTGCAGTCTTTACTCACCAAGAAGAGCAAGGTATTTGCTGATTTACCTCCTGGACCACCATCTGAACGGGGTTCGGAGCATATCATAGAGCTCAAGGAAGGAGCTAAACCAGTTATTACAACTCCATATCGGTACCCTAAGAAGCAGAAGGATGATATTGAGAAAAATATTCAGGAACTCTTGGAGATGGGTTTCATTCGCCCAAGCAAGAGCCCCTTTGCTTCAGCAGTGGTTCTTGTGAAGAAGAAGGATGGTACCATGCGCATGTGTGTGGACTATCGTGCTTTGAATCAAAGCACCATCAAAAACCGATACCCCATTCCACGGATAGATGAGCTCATTGATGAGCTACATGGAGCCAAGTTCTTTTCGAAGATCGATTTGAGATCGGGCTACCACCAGATTAGAATGAGGGGATCTGATGTTGAGAAGACAGCTTTCAGATGCCACTATGGCCACTTTGAGTTTCTAGTCATGCCATTTGGGTTGACTAATGCTCCTGCTACCTTCCAGTCATGTATGAACCGAGTTTTTCAGAAGCAGTTGAAAAGGTTTGTGTTGATATCTTCGATGACATTTTGATTTTTAGTAAGACCTGGGAGGATCATCTCAAGCACTTGGAGGAAGTGCTTAGCATCCTGGAATCAAAGAGCTTGTTCGCAAAAGCATTCAAATGTGAATTTGGAATGGAGTTGTTACTGTACCTTGGCCACATAATCAGTGTTGAGGGAGTGAAGGTGGATCCTGAAAAGATCAAGGCAGTAGTTGATTGGCCACCCCCTGAAAACTTGACTCAGTTGAAAGGTTTTTCGGGTCTTTGTGGTTTTTATCGGAGATTTGTAAAAGGTTACTCATAGAATGTTGCTCCTCTTACTGATCTCACCAAAAAGGGAGCTTTTTGTTGGTCAGAAAAGGCTCAAACTGTTTTTGACAAGTTTAAGAGGATCATTAGTTCTTGTCCGGTTCTGGCTATCCCGGATTTTTCCAAGCCTTTCGAGCTACAATGTGATGTATTCGGTGAAGGAGTTGGGGCTGTCTTAATGCAAGACAAAAATCCTATTGTATTTGAGAGCAGAAAACTAAGGGGTGTTGAAAAAACATACTCTATCTATGACAAGGAAATGCTTGCCATTATGCATGCATTAGCCAAGTTCAGGCAGTACTTGGTGGGAAACAAGTTCGTGGTCAAGACTGATCACAATAGCCTCAAACACTTCATGCATCAGAAGGATCTGAACGAGAGGCAACAAAAGTGGGTGAGTAAGCTTCAAGCTTACGACTTTGACATTGAGTATGTCAAAGGGAAAAATAATGTTGTGGTCGATGCTCTGTCAAGGAGACCCCATCTTAGCTCATTGTGTGAGCTTACTGCGGATTGGAGGGACATGTTGCTTGCTGATTATGCCAAAAATCAGTTTGCAACCAGCATTATTGAGAGTACTTTTCATGATGAAAGGTACAAGGTGGTTGAGGGGTTGATACACTATAAGGGGAGAATCTTTCTAGTGGCTGATTCTAAGCTTAAGAAGAAGATTCTATTGACATTTCATGACATTCCGCTTGCTGGTCACCAAGGATTTTTTAAGACATATAGGCAGATCCGAGAAAGATTTTCTTGGAAAGGATTGAAAGGAGAAGTACAACGCTACATTCAAGAGTGTCCTGTTTGTCAGATGAACAAGAATGAGCATACACTACCAGCTGGTTTGTTGCAACCACTTCCTATTCCCAATCAAAAATGGGAAAGCATCTCGATGGATTTCATCACAGGGTTACCCAAGGCCCAAGGGAAGGATTGTATCTATGTGGTAGTGGATAGGCTAACCAAATTTGCTCATTTCTTCGCCGTTACCAGCTCTTTTTTCGTAGCCCAAGTTGCAGATTTGTTTTTTCACGAGGTGTTTAGGCTGCATGGGTTGCCAAAGAACATTGTGAGTGATAGGGACAGCAAGTTCCTAAGTACTTTTTGGCAAGAGGTTTTCAGAATGAGTGGTACTGTGCTCACTCCAAGCACTAGTTATCACCCCCAAACAGATGGACAGACTGAAATAGTGAACAAGTGGTTGGAAGGCTACTTGAGAAACTATGTGTTGGAGCAGCAAAGAGCGTGGGTTAAGTGGCTTCACATAGGGAAGTACTGTTATAATTCTTCCTTTCATATGTCAATTAAGATGTCTCCTTTCTTGGCTCTCTATGGGTATGAAGCACCTAGCTTTGCCGATTTGGTGTTTGGTGATAGTAAAGCACCTCAAGCCAAGGACTTGTTGTAGCAAAGTCAAGACATCATGAAATCATTGAAGAATAATCTGTAGATTGCACAGAATCAGCAGAAGATGTATGTTGATCAGAGGCATGTTGAGCGTTCTTTCGAGGTTGGGGATATGGTTTATCTCCGATTACAGCCTTACAGACAGTCTACTCTCAAGAAGAGTGGAGCTGAGAAGCTCAAACCTCGCTTCTATGGGCCATTCAGGGTCATCAGAAAAGTTGGAGCAGTAGCTTATGAGTTGGAGCTACCTTCTGCTAGTAGAGTACACAATGTCTTCCACGTGTCTCGCCTCAAGAAGGCACTTGGACATAATGTGGTTGCTTCATCACAGTTGCCACCTTTGGATGAAGAAGGACAGTTGGTTCTAATTCCAGAGGAGATACTTGATTTCAAAGAACGTTCTTTGAGGAAAAGAACAATCAGAGAATCAGAATACTTGGTGAAGTGGAAAAATTTGCCTATGAAGGATGCAACTTGGGAGAGTGATGATGTTCTGCAGCATCCAGGTTTGCAATTGCTTGACGACAAGCAATCTTGGGGAGGGCGGACTGTAATGTGCCCGTCTCAAGCCTGATCTTTTCAGTGACCGTTGGCCTATTTTGGAGACCCGTAGGCTAGTCGGAAGGTAAAATTAGGGTTTCCTATTTTGATGGAAGTTCTTGCTTGGAGTTGGTGGTTTCAATGGCGGATTCTTTCTGGGTTTTCAGAGAGCTTCGCAGTGGTATGTTCTTCTAGGCATTCTGAGCATCTTCAGGAATTTACTATTTTTAGTAAATTCTATTCCGGGCAGTAAACAAGTTGGTCTCAGGCAGTTGACTTTCCTCTTCAGCTGATTCAATTGGCGTATTCAGATTCTGGCCTCGGGATGCAGTTTGAGGTGATAAGCTGAATTATTTTGAAGAAGTTATGTTTAATGTTATATTTTAACATTGACCCTTGGCCTAGTAACTTTACTTTAAGTTGTTTTTAAAAGAGGTTCTTTATGGGTGGGCGCCTCATTAAAGGAATTGATTATATTTCTTATTAAAAGATTTATTCCCCAAGCAAAAGTGGACGCCATCTTCAATGAAGGAATAATTTAATAATTAAAAGTCAAAATTGCAGCTAGAAGGAAAGGACGCCATTGGTTGAAGGATTAGGGTTTGACTCTTAAGAGAAGGTTAGGGTTTTGAGAAGAGTCAACCAAAAATTATAAAAGGAAGACTTTGATCCTCAATTCATTATCTTTTGTCTACAGGAATGTTATGCTGCCGGATTGGCTGTGGGATTGCTTCGAGGAATGAAAGCCTCCTAGCTTGGCATTGCTTCTCGCTTGCAAGATAGCGACTAGTGGTGATATAGTGTAGTTTGAGTGATTTGTAGTGAAGTTGGTGCATTGTAGTCAGTGTTTGGCATTGTAGATCAGTTTATGCATATTAGAGAGATTCTAGAATTACATTTTTATCTACAGCAGATTGATGTTTTTATTCATAAGTCCAAAAATACAAAAAAAGTCATTATGGGTATTGTCTAAATCTATGTGTTTGTAAGGGGCGACTCATTTCTCCAAGTTGCAGATTTGTTGGAGAAGCTTTGAATTTTTAATGTGAAATCGCCCTTCTTGCTGGGCCGTACTTTCCAGATTTGCCTTGGGATTAGTGCATTAATTACATAGTCGTTTGTTTAGCTTTCAATGTCCTATCTTGGTCGCCATCTTACTAGGGTCATATTGCATTTTGTGTCGTGAAATTTGAATGGGTTTGGAGTGAGTTATGAGTAAAATTGTGAGTTTCAGGGCTGCTGTTCATACATAAGAAAAACAGGACTGTCATAAATCAGTTTGTGAAGTTGGTCCTATTAATTACAGTTTCGGGTCTAATCTTTATTATTAAGTGAAGGAAGTTATATTTAATATTGCAGCTCTCTCTAACTCTCGATTCACGATCATAGCAAGGCATTATCTTTATATTGTAAGCTGACAGTAGTACTGACAGCCGTTCTTAATCTTGCTTTATCATGATTTGTAATGCTCATCTTTACATTCTGTAATCGCATTCGTATTTCATGTATCTCCGCCATATGGTCGCCTCATCTCCGTATTGGATTGAGTAGCACATACTTGGTGTTGAGTTTGCTTTCAGTTTACTAGATGATAAGGACCCTCTGACCACATGCTTGTCGTTCACCGACACATTTCTTGGTTAGAGTTCTTGTACCAGCATTTCCATTAAGATCCTTTGACCATATGCTCGCCATCACTGGCGCCATTCTTGGTTAGAGTTCCTTCCGCTCTGTTCTGCTTTTCAGATCCTCTGACCAATGCTCACACCTTGCCCACATCGGGATCCTGGTGTACATTTTGGTTAGAGTTGCTTCAGCATTGTTTTGGTTTTGGGCTAACCTTAACGGGTGCATATTGTTTGTAACTTGCAATTGAAAAACGAAAAAAAATTGGCTTGGTATATTTCAGAGGTCCCGATGATAGGCTAATCCTCCAAACTATGATGCTCGCTAAAAAGGGGACATTGCAGTCTGCCCTCCCTGAAATTGCTTGTCCCCAAGCAACCTCAATTGAAAGAAAACACCACTCCACCTGGGTCCCAAGGGAAGAATTGTGAAATGTCCCTCAGGCCTCTAGAAAACTCCTGCAGCACCAGCATAAGCATAACTGATAAAACACAATAACCAAGACCAATCCCTGTATCATGTGTCTTAGAAGTATGGTCATCAAGAAGTAGTGATTCAGGAAATTGGCATGGTTTTCTTCTCTCATCTGCATAAGGAAATACATCATACCAATTGTGCAACTCATGTGCACAAGATTTGTGCATTGAGATCAAATCAAGTGGGTCAAAGGTGAAATTTTATGCACCCTGCACAATGTACACATTGTGAAACTCATCAATAAGCCCTATTTGGAATCTTGATGCACAAGAAGGATCCCAAACCAACCTGTAGATTGCCCAGCCATGCTCATCATATATGTGAACAACTACTTCAATGAAGAGCAATCTACCAAACAAAGGAATCCCTGGATCCCATAACCAAAATGGAAGTCTACCATACACGTCACCCGCCAACTTCCACTGCACTATACTGTTATAATCTTCACCATGCTGCGATTGGTGAAGCAACTCATCGGAATCGAACTGCACGGACGTGCCAAACCTATCACCACCAAGATCCCAACACAACATAACCTTACATCCATCCTCTACCAATCTCCCGCAAATGTGATGAGTGTCCCTCATAGGTGCCGAAAAATGGTGTAACAACTCCTCCTGGGTTGCTGATATAAAACAGATCAGCACTCTCTAGACTAGAAATCCAACCTATGGGAATGCATACCAAACAACCAAGATCATAGGGTGCCAAAGTACCAACCCTATGTCACTCTCCAAAGCTAAGGAGATGATACAATTCTCCTCCAAACTCCCGAACAACTATTGTTCTCCAAGAATAACGAAAGGAAACCTTGTCCCCATTAATAGAGTAGTTGTCCCCTACCAACTTATGGAGTGTAACTCCATCACTACGGGCTGAACTAACACTATAATCATGCTCACTGAAACCACAACTTCCCGGTAGCCACGCCTCCAATAGAAATTATTGAAACGTGGAAGTTGCATACTCTACCAAGAACATACCAGCATGATGAAAATCTAAGCCCTAACCCTGTAAACAACCATCTGGAAATAACAGAGTCGGATACCCATAGTCTCTCATTCCATCCACCAGAGATGGAAGCACTCCATCCCACAATGGATGATATGAATCCTGAGCCAGACCACACCTACACATCATCAAGTCATCTGTGTGCGGACTAAAGGAGAAGTGATGAGCACTCCTTACTATGCAGTCAAGATAGAATGCACCTACTTCTGTCAATGGTTGACCAACATAGTCATGGGGAACACACTCCTCATCACTATCATCATCTGAATCAGGAGGTGGCTCACATCTTCGATCCTGAATGACTGATTGGGTGATGCTTTGCAAGTCCTCTCTACGTACCCAATAGCAAAGTCTCTATCAGATAGCAACTGGAGGTAATCTGATTTTATTTCCTCGAAAGCGTGCCTGATAGTTCGCAAGCATCGAATAGGAGTTCCAATCAAGACCCCATATCGTCACTCCTCAAATTCAACTGACCAAAGGAGGTACTCAACGAACTTATGTGTGCAATCAAAATGAGATAAGGTTTGATCAACCTTCTCTCCAATGACCTTCAACTGATCCTTCCCCACTAGATGATACCTTGCATTCCTCCTGTAAAGAAGATCGGATAGCGTTGTGATTGAAAACACAACTCTCTGCTGAATCCACCACTTCATCACAAGACCTATCAATAACATTCTCTACATCACTTGAAATGGGTTCATCATCGAGAACATCTGCTGCCATGTTCCCTGCTAAACTCATTCAATGTACTCATCCCATGGGTGTCATCTGCAGTTGTAAATGAAATGGATGTCTCCACATCCTCAACATGCACATTACCACAATCCGTGGATGTATGCTCTTCACCAATCGCTGCCATAGATAGTTGAATTATAGCTATAGGTGATGAAGACCGCGCCAAGCTCAACTCCACGGTAAGCTCATCAATCCGATACTCTGACTCTTGAAGGGCCAATTGAGTGCTCCTCAAAGAGTCCATAGTGACCTCAAGCTCATGGGTGAGCTCATCAACCTCCTCTTCTTTCCCTTTTAGTGAATCATAATAGATCCCATTAAGCATGAGAAGATGATATTTGTCTGATAATAGTTGTAGGTAATTGGTTTTCATTACCCCCAATGCATCTCCAAGTGCATGAAACTCTGCAAGGGAAAAATCACTATCAAAGTGCTCATGCGTCTCTGGAGTCTTCCAACAACAATTTTCCAACAACTGCTGAGCAACATCAAACTGTTCCATGGCTATAACAATCATGCCTTCACTCACCTTCAATTGCCCTGCCAAATGATCAAACCCTTGAAACATATCATTTCCACACAAAATTTCTGAGTTGTAATCAGCACTATGATAGGATGTTGAATCACCATCATTAACAAATTGGAAAACATCATCATGTGTGCTATCAACATTGTGTTGTACCCCAAAATTAAAATTTTCGCTACACTTAGGCATTTTGAAGAAATGAGTCCAAATACTGTTAAATCTGTAAAAAAAGGTCAAAATTGGGGTTTGCATGTCTTGCATGGGGGTCAAAACCTTGTAATTTTCAAAATCTGACAATCTGGGTCGGCTCAGAGCGACCAAATCTACAATACCCAGATTTCAGTTTTTCATCCCTAAATTTTAGGAAAATTTCTATTTTTAGCAGTTTTCTGAAAATAGAAACTTTTTCTGGGTTTTTCTAGGTTTCTTTCGAAATGGATACTTGTAAAATTTTCTAGAAATAGAAAATTTCTAAAAATAGAAAGTTTGGCTTCTAGGGTTGAGACTGATTTTGATTGGCTTAAAATATTTCTTCATTAGGCTGGTGCAGTCAAAATCACGAAAATATCAGTTTTGCCCTAGTGGGTCTATTTTGCTTTTTCAGAAGTTTTTCTTCTGGAGAATCAAGGTTATCAATGGAGGTCAGTCGCTGCTAGGTGTCAGAATCAGACGTTCAAGCTGAACAGAAGCTGTCAAGGATGAACGTGCACGACAAACGGAGAATGGCGAGAAGAAGCTGCAAAAGTTGAAAAATGATAAATTTTGGCTAACACTGGAGATACCATGTGCCCTTGCTCAATTTGGGCGCCCAAACCTTCATGCCTTAGAATATTTTCCATTCCGGCAGTCAAAGACAAGACAGGCACGTCAAACGAGGTTGGAGGTTGAAAATTGCATAAAAATTTCTAACTCTGCTAAATATGGGTGCCCCTGAAGGAGAAGGGCGCCCACCTTTTTGAAGCATCAGATGATAAGATCAGGGTTTCTGCCTCCAGGCCAATATTGCTTAGAATCTTCTCAGCTCCGCAGCGAATCAGTCAGCCCGAGCATCCGATCAACTAGTCAACCAGAATCTCAGATCAATCAGAGCTCATAGAGAGAGGTGTTTTAGAACTCTGAAAACGAAGAGCAATGAAAATGTCTAACTCTGGAAGAAATGGGCGCCCTTATCAAGGATAGGCACCTGACATTTCGAAGGGATTAATGAAGTTTTTAGCAGACAACGTCTCTAGAACAATGTTGTCAGATTCGACCAGGCTCCGCAATGGAATGTTCAGTTCATTCATCGGATCAATCAAGAAGCCAGGAGACAGAGCTGAAACGAGGTTAAAAATTGAGCAGAAGTTGAAAACGGTGAAAAATTGGCCAAGTCTGGGAAAAAGGATGGCATACCTCAAAAAAGCGCCCAACTTCTCATGCCTTAGTAGAATTTTTAGAAATTTCAAAAAATTCAACAAGAGAAAAAACACCTTTGTTCAAAGCATGAGCTAAAAATAAGGGTTTTCAGAATTAGGGTTTGAGAAGCTGTTTCACAAAGCAAAAGGTTATTTAAGGACATCTCGAGATCAGCACTCAAGAAGGCTTGCTTTTTCACACTTTTTCATCTAGAACATCAAATCCTTGAAGAAAGAGGCCATTGTTTTCAATTTTCAGCGAGCTGGTTTATTCTGGTTTGATCTTCTAGATAATTTTTGAAGAATTTTCTCAAGGTTGCAGCAGCTGCTTTTTATTTTGCATGTCAGAGAAAACATCAAATTTTACAACTTCTAATCTTCTGGGTTTATCATAAATGTTCTTCTGGATGAAACCCATATCACAACTTTTTTAGTGAAATTTCAAGTGGTTGTTTTTTCAGTGAAACTTCGAGGTCTTCAAAATCTAACCAAATGGGTTCATCCAGAATGTGCTCATGAACAATACCCAAATGCCAGCTTTTTCGGAGAAAATTAGGGTTTGCTGCTTTTTCAGTGTTCACTCAAAATTTTCAAAAACGGACGATCTGGGTTGGCTTGGAATGAAATTCTAATCAAAACCCATATCTCAGAAAAAATTCCAAAAAATTCATCCGTTTGATGAAGAAAATCAGCAAGTTATTTTTAGGGTTTGTGTTGAGCTTGTCAGAACATAGTCAAGATTACAGTCAATCTTCATGTTTTTCAGCATAGAGTACTCTCCCATCAAATTCAAAGCCAAACAAGTGTTGCATCATAATTATCTGAACGGATGATGTTGGGAAGTGTTTTTCAATACCATCATGGAAGTAAAATGTCATCATCTCAATTGATGAACGTGCAGAGGGAGTGGTATCAGTGAAAGGACAAGTGTCAGAAAAAGTTGTGCAAAACTCTTCCGTGGGAGAATCAAGAGAAGTGTCAAAAGCACAAAGTTGCAGAGCCGACAAGTTATCAATCAATGACTCACCTTTTGAGGCTGCGATGATTTTCAAGAATAGAACTCAGAAAGAAGCTGAAGATGTCAAAGATTCACTAAGTTTGATCGCAACAAAGGAGAAGATCTTAGAAAAGCGGAATACAGCTAAAGATAGTATCAACACTCCTGATAAAGAGGCAGTTTCCTGTTTTTTGGCGGATGTGAGAGAGATTTAAACCAACAATCTTCTAGAAGCTTCATCCAAGCTTTCTTTCCATTCTTATCTCACGCTTTCTTTCTATTTTTATCTCAATTCTTATCCATTCTTTGAAGAAGAAGGAAAACAAATGTAATGAGTTGGCGTTTCCTATTTTACATGCTTTCTAGGGATTAGATGTTTTATCTTGTTTTAGGTTTAGAAATAAAACTTGCATGTTGGCAAGTCTTAGTTGTAAAAGCAAGGAGATTTTAGGGTTCCCTACTCCTCTACTTAGTTATAAATAAGAGCAGTGTTTGCTCATTTTAGTTTAACCGTGCTTGTGATAACAAGACATAAGTGTCTTTAGTACTTTCTCTTTGTTATCGTCTAGTGTTGTTCACTTTGTGTAAAGAGCAAGTTTGCATGCCTCTTTAGCTGCAAATACTTGTTTAGTGCATGTGTTGTGTTGATTATAATTAGGTTGATCACATGTTGCAAGCGTGTTGCTACAATTTGCTGTCCCGAAGTTGTAATCCTTGTTCCGTTAACTTGAGTAAATAAAATCTTGAGCGTGCTTTGTCTACCCTGATATAAATATCTCAAATTTTCGTCTATTTTTTTTTTGTTAGAAGTATGAGTAAATAAAATCTTGAGCGTGCTTTGTCTGCCTTGAAATAAAAGTCTCGTATTTCCGTAATACTTTTATGATCTCTTTTTCAGCTTGCCTTAAAATGTATGTTGAAGAATAGTTTGTTTAAGTATCTTTGTCAGAAATCAAACTCGTCCATTTCTAAACTCTCTTGCTCTACGTTTACTTGAGAGGATAGAAACGTTTTAAGCGTAAGTTAAGTTGTAGCTGTCTAGTTTCATTAAAGGGAAAACCTTAGCCGCAACATCTAGTGTTCTATAACCTTGTGTTCTCGCAGCTGAACCAAAAAGATAGGCGTAATTAAGTTTAGATTACTTTTCTTTATGCAACTCAGCAAAAGAGGGAGCTTCCCCTCCTAATTCGAAGAGCAGTTTACTGCACATAGCTGTCCATTTCCATAACATTCCAGAGGTGCGATTTGAAACGCCAACACATTGCATACACCCTTATCAAAAGTATTGATCTCAAGATCCTCATAGGATGGCTCAAATGAAATGTTAGTGGTTGCTGATTTGACATCCTCATTGCTCATTTCATCTTACGGAATAGAAGCATATACATCCGAAGAACTATCGCGGGACCTATCAATCTTACCCGTATTTTTTAATTTTAGATCAGGGTCATGCAACATACAATCTGATTTGTTTTCATGGCTGATCACAACTCAGCAACATACATCTTGGGGTTCTACCAAACCATCATCATGATATAAGGATTTCTCATCATCAACCACTTCAGTTTTGAACTCTTCTTCTTCCACCAGCTCCTCATTAGCTTTCCCAATATGTTCATCAATAGGAGTTAACCCATGTAGTGTCTCACACTCTGAACCAAAGTCATTGCCTATTGCAACTCCCTTTCCATGATCACCTATAGACTGAAAATCACTTTGAAGCAATTATTTTTTCTTATCCTTTCATTTAGATTTTGTAAACATCCTTAGAAGACCCTGTTGCGTTTTCGGATCTCTCATCAAATCATACAAGTTCTGCATCAATTCAATCGTGTTTTTATCCAAAGCCATCTTTCCCTTGTTCTAAATTTTAAAGACTCACCCAATACGATGGCAGGAAACCGCTCTAATACCACTAAAATTTCCCACCCCAAGTGAGATATCCACTAACTAAAACTGGCTGTGCATTTACTTGTATTTTCAAAGTTTTGTTTTGATTTGAGGTTTTGAATAAGAGTTTACTAGGAAATGCAAAAGATAGATATATATAAACAAATTGCAATTTCGACAAACTACTGAAGCACAAACTATATATGTATTCAAATAAGATTTATCATTGCATTACATTCACAAAGAATTCATACCCAGAAATTGAATACATAATTATTGCAAATCTGGAAATTCACACTAGCAACCTGGAAACCCTCATACATACACGCCTAGCTCTAGAATCAAGATTCTCCACCGTAAATTATATGTAGATTGGTATCTTTGACTCAGCCGCCCAAATTGATGAAGTTTTTGAACCAATAAGTTAGGCGTTTCAGCCTAGCATCAACTCGCCCAACTATAGAAATGGTACGGCCTCAACAATAGTGATTGGTATGGCCTGCTAGTACAGTAGTACGGCCTAGTATGGAGATGCAATAGCAATGTGATGATGATCCACGAGATACCCTCCAATAAACTTTTGATCTGCACAATATTCCTTGATGTATCTTGAAATATGTGTCTCCAATATGCACAAACATGACCTCGGAGTGAAGCCACCTATAATTGCAACCTTTGGGTGATCTTTCACACGTGTAGGAAGCACAAATATGAGAGAATGAACGTTCTCAAAGACCAAATTGCAGAAAACCTTGGTTTTTCTTCTTCACAAGCAAAAGCTCTTCAAAAGAACCAAGTGTAGAGTGCCTTCAATGCTTTTTCCCAAAGCCTTTTATATGACTCCCAAATGGCATGATTTTCTATGAGACTTTTAATCATTAAATATATTTATTTCATTTGCTTTTGTTGCCAAATGCTATCTCATAAAGTGGGCGCCCATCTCAATGATATTAATGATTGACTTTTAAATCATTAAATAAACCTTATATCATAAAGTCAATTAATCATTACTGATACCCCCTTTTAATATTATTTAATATTCACTTCTATAATTAATTATTATTTAAGTATTACTTTAATAAAAATTAAAACATCATAACTCCATTAATAAGCAACATTTATTAATTCCGACTTAACCACCGACTAACCCATTGCACACTCTGCCCATCTGGATGCGTTCCTATAAATAGTAAGGTTGGCCTCTATCACCCAACTGATTTACTATAAATAGTAAGTGTGTAAAAACGGAGCCAAAAAACCCTAAATAACATAGACTCTAAATATGCCAAGGGACTAGAGAGATAAACACTACAAACTGCCATCTAAAGAACTCATTAACACCCACATAAGGCTCTCTAATCACCATTATTAGGCTACGAGGTCCCGATGATAGGCTAATCCTCCAAACTCTGATGTTCGCTAAAAAATGGGACATTTCATTTCATGATGTCGTATAAATGCATAGGTATGCCCATGGTTAAAAGACTTTGAACACTAACTATTGTTTTTTCAAAAATGGTTTTGATAAGTCACATGGTAGAAATCTGTAATCGGTGAGTTGATTAGGAATATCATGATAAGTTCATGGATCAGATTGGTATGATAGCAGGTACTAAACACCTGTAACTCATATTTATCAGACTTTTGCTGGGTTTCATGTGTTACGTCCACTACACAGTCTAGTTGAAGCAGAGATTTGAGTGAATATGAGCCTAAAATTGGTAATCAAAGGTGGAATCAAGCACAAAGTTGGATGGCAAATAAAGGTAACAGAAATATAGATGAGGCTGAGGAAAGATTTCAGAAGTTAGAAGCCACTGTATCCATGATTTCTCGTCATATAGGGAAAATGGACATGTTTGAGAGTGTTTTACTTGCTATTACATAATAATTGGGTATACAAGAGAGTCCCAAAGAACAAGAATAGTTAAGGACCACTCATGAGCATGGAAAAACATTAAACAGTGGCAAAAATCTTCTGTTCAAATTTGACACAAAGATATAGTTTTAACCTTTCGATGGGGAAGAGAATGCAGAGAAGTTGGATCATTGGATCTCACAAATGGAGGTCTACTCCAGCTTGTGTGACTTATCTTAACAACAGATTTCTTTCAATCATTTGAAGTTATTCAACCATGCATTGACATGGTATGAGGCATATGCTACTTCCTTTCAAATGAGAAAAGATCCTCCAATCTTGAAATGGAAAGACTTCAAAGACTTGTTGAAGAAACAGTTTTATCCAATATACTATGAAGAAGATAGAGCAATCAAATGAAACTTTTTTCCATCTATGACAAGGGAAAAGTATCCACCACTACACAAGTGAGTTACAGAAGAAGGCAGCACAGCTTGGAAGGGATGTGCTGCAACAAGATGTGCTCATTTAGTACAATGAAGGATGGTTTGAGCATCTTTGGAGGGCTGTCCTATTGTGACCTTTTCACACATCACCCCATCCAAGATGCGGACCCCCCTAATTTTGCTCCATTCTGGTCTTTTGGTTTTGGTTCTCTCTGTCTCTGATCTTTTGCCCTTCCGGGGATGTCCCGTTTGACCTCAGTTGAAGTAATTGACAAATTTAGGGTTTCTATCCTTTAGGCCCGTTTGAGGTCAAGATTGAGTTTCTAAGGTAAAATCTAAGTGCAGCAACACGATCAGAAAGCTCAAGGCAGAATCCCCCTGAAATCCTATTGAAACCCGACAACTTACTATTTTTAGTAAGTACCTAATTTGAGGCTTGTTCCTCAGGATTTCGGGATTCTAACTACTTTAGCACGTTCAGGCAACTTCAGAGTGCCTACACATGAAATTTGAACAGATTCAGACAACTGCCTATTTTTAGCAGTTCGGCCTTTGGAGCTATTTTCAAGGCTTCAACATACAATTCTCCGATGAATGACGGGAGAATTGATCTGGGTTTTTCAAGACCTTCGCAACGGTATAACATGCAAATCAAGTCGAGGACTTTAAGAGTTCAGCCTTCTGAGGCTATTTTTAGGGTTTGCATGCAGGAATTTTCAATGCATGTCCGGATATTCCATGTGGGTTTTGCGAGAGCTTCGCAATGATATGACATGCAAGTGGAACGGATCAGTTTTCAGGGACTTACTATTTTTAGCCAATGCCGAAACATTGACTAGTTTTCTAGGTTTTTCTGGGTTTTTTGAGATCCCACGAGCACTGTGACATGCACACTCGTCCGACATCTGATGGACCACTTTCTAGGCACTTACTATAAATAGCAGCTTTAGTCCGACGGCTACCTAACACTTCATTGCAGCGAGCAGAACGACAAACAGTAGAAATCAAAGCAATCAAGAACAGTCCAGAGCACATGCAAGTCAAATTAGGGTTTCCCTGCCATGTCTAAAAATAGATGAAGCAAAATGCAGAGATGTCAAAACGAAGCACGCCACCATGATCAACATCTTTCAGGCTACCTACTGGCAAAATTTGAGCATGATCTGAATACTTACCATTTTTAGTAAGTCATCTCATGGCTAAAAATAGCGCATTATCACCAGAAGCAAGTATGAACAGGTCTCTTACAGCATCAAAAGCAACTGGAACAAATTTCAAAGCAAACAGAGATACAGAAATTGATCAATTCTAGGGTTTGCTAAAAATAGCAAATGGCTAAAAATAGCATGTATTGTGCCAGATAAGGTGTGAACAGGATAGCAAAACCAAACGGAGGCACAACCACGTCAGCTCCAGTTCAGAACAGGGTGAAATGCAATGAAACCCTAACTTCTCCGGGTTTACTAAAAATAGAAAGCCAAGGTCACCTAGGGCGTTGGAAACTTGTAAACGATAGCTGACAGGCAAACACCCTTATATGTGCCCAGGAGGAATGAAAGATACAAAAATCTCTAAGTGTGAGATTTCCTTGAGCAAAAATGAAATGCGCCTTCAAGAGGCATAGAAATTCTTCTAAGGCAAGAAATTTCCTCCCCATACCCCTAAATGCGCCTAGGGAAGGTGAAAGGTCACCCAAAGCATGGAAATATTCAAGGGACATTCAAAATTTCCCAAGGCATCCTAAAATGCGCTCAAAGAAGGAAGTTGCCAAGGCTAAATGCGCCAAAGGGAGGTGAAAAGTCACCATAGACGTAATGTTTTCCCTCTCACCATGGAAAATGTGCCTAAGGCAAGGAAGCTACATAGCCAATATGCGCCTAAAGAAGCTGAAGTCACTTGAAATAAGCGGAATTCCCCCTCACACTAGCATATGCGCCCAACATGGAAGTCTACAAGTCAAAATGCGCTTGAGGAAGGTGAAAGGACACCTAAGGCGTGGGAAGTTTTTCACATATGGTAAATGCACCCAACATGGAAGTAGCCTAGCCCATATGCGCCAGAGGGAGGTGAAGAGTCAAGTCTAGGCATGGGAATTCCTCATGACACCCTCATTTGCGCCCTCAATTTCCTCTTCTTCATGGCATATGCGCCCAAGGTGAAAGTTAAAACGTGGAGTGATGAAGGTGAAATGTGCTTGAAGGTGGAAGTCTATTATGTGAAGTGCGCTCAAGGAAGGTGAAGAGTCACCATGCGCCAAGGGGGAAACAATGCTAAGGGGGCGTGATTTTTTTTTTTTAAAAAGACCAAGGATTAATATTTTTCCTCTTCACTATGTAAAATGCGCCTAGTGAGTGGGGACTTGAAGAATGAAAGTGACTAAGTAAGAAAAGAAATGTCTATGCGTGGAATTGCCTAAGGAATGAGATGGAAGAATAACATGCTATATGCACCCTTCAGAGGGTAGTTTTTTTTAATAATTCCTAAGGTATTTTCTAGGGAAAGGATGAAAAATACGTCTAGAGGATGATGCTAATTTCTAGAGTTATGAAAATCTTCAGAGAGAGAATTCTTCAGGGAAAAAATCAAGAAAATTTGCTAAGGCCAAGAAGCTGGAAATTGCAGGAGTGGAATACATCCGGAGGGGAAGAAATAAACATTAGCCATTTTTATTATTTTTAAATAATAAAAATTAAAAGTACCCCTTCGTCTGGATACACATGAAAACGATGGATTCTGGAAGGATTTCTCTTCTAGGTATTAAACATTTGCAATTCAGAAGTGATTCAAGCTTACTCCACGCCATGTCCACATCGTTTCAATGGATATTTTGCCCAGTGCCTATTTTAAATAAAATTCCTAAGGCAAAATTGAGAAATTTCTCTAAGGCAAACGAACAAAATGAACGAAAAAGTATTTCGCCAGAGGTTTGAACTAGATAATTTTGCAAGGATGAAAGTGAGATCAAATGACTTAGCTAAACAATTCAAATTTGTTCAAGGAAGTAAACGATTTAATATTAAAAAAAAAAAAAATCAAATGCGACGAAGCAGGCCTGTGCAGAGATGATGAACTCATAATTCTAGAAGTTTGAGATTCCGATGCCTTAGATGACAAGTGTTACAATTGGGAAAAGAGAGGGAAAATGAATTCGAAAATTTGCTAAGTATAGCCTCTGCAGGAATTCGACCTGGCTATAAGATTTTAAAATCCTCTTCATTCCTCTCACCAGTTGCTGAATGCAAAAATATTGGCTAAGTGGAAAGTACAAATTTCTGAAGAGGTTGCAATTGCTGAGGAATTCGAAATTGTGAGAGAGCTGGAGGTTGCTAAGTGCAAATTTGCAGAGGTTGAAGTTGCTGAAGGAGGTGCGACTTAGCTTGCTGGGACTGCAGTTGCTGAGGGTGCGAATTTCCAAGTTGCCAGTTGCTACAGTTGCTCAAGGCTACATTCGCTGAAAGATCGAATTTGTGAAGGCATTTACAAATTGCTGAAAGTACGTTTCTTCTAGAGAAGAAGTTCGAAATACAAGTTTGAGAAATGCCTTAAGAGCTGCTGCAAATACAAAAGTTTCACAGCTGAAGTGAACAAGACAATTGAGGTTTGCAGTTGGAAATGGCAGAAGTGTTGCAGCCTTTTTATTTAAAAAATCTGCTGACACCCTCAATGATGGTTGTTTTATTATTTTAAATCTTGCTTTCTAACTCTCTTGCCTTTTTGCAGAATGGCCGAATCAAGCAGAAGAGCTGTAGGCAGGAATAACCACACCGAGTCCAAACAAGCTGTGATCAAGAAACTGGGCAAGTCATTCTTGCCAGAATCCAAATTTTCATCAAAGCTCGGCAGGCTAGCTGACACGAATTTAGGCTCATTCAACATGGAAGCATTCAGAAGAAGGATATTGGGGACTGGGGGCCATCACCCATCAGTGACTTCGCATAGTATTGTCAGAAGTGGACTGTATCCAGCTGCCAACTTTCCGCCAGCTACCCGATGTCCAATACTCAACATGGAATGCACCTACCACTACAATCCAGAATAGAGGACGGTCACTTCGCTAGATGGCAAGGTACTGGCTAACCTGACACCTGAAGCAATCAGAGAGGCATTTGGGATTCTAGTCCATGAGAAGATGATCTACAAGACAAAGGAAAGAGCTGGAAAGATGTATTCATCCACGACAGACTGATGTGCCGATTTGATAAACACTGGGTGGATGATTAAGCCCAAACCAACTCGCACAAAATTGCCCAAGCAAATAATCTCAGAAGACTTAAGACAGGAGTTTGGTGATCTCATTATGATGCTGAGCAGAGTTGGAGGATGCCCCCAAGCATTCATCTTTGAGCCTTGGATGTTTTATTTCGTCAACTTGGTATTAGAAGGAAAAGATTACATGGACTGGGCACTATTGATCAGTGACTGCATTCATGAACAGCTCCGCGGCATGAGGAGAACGAAAACATTTTACATGAGCTCTTACCTTGTCTATATGTTGGCTCGCATGACGAGATATAGGGGAATATCTTACAAGGAACCAATTGGATGCGGTTCCCATCAGTTTAAAATATATGAGGCTTGTCCACAGTTGCATCTGACAAGCACAACTAATTACAAGAGGGTCAATGACGCCTTTACAATGCATATCACGAGGACCCTACAGCAAAGAACCCATCACAGAATATCGAGGGAGGCACAAGAAATGATTGAGAAATTTGGATGTTGGTTTATCCAATTTCCAAAATTCACCTACATAAGGTTGCAAGGATTTTCCTCCTATCCATATAGATTGCCTCGGTATCCCACAAACAGGATAGTGATGCTGGAAGTATCTAGGCAACTGATTGCCTATGATAAGATTTAGAAAAAGAAGAAGAAAGGTGGACTTGGATTCCCAATTACCATGGGAAATTCAGATGAAATCTACCCATTGCTGCAAGTAGCTAGGGAGGCAGAAGCAGAGCTCCAATTCTTTCACCTTTCCTATCACACCAGCAGGCACTACTACGATCCCCACGGGAACATCAGGTGGATATTGACAGAAGAGTTCAGGCACAAGGCGCAGATAGAAGACTTTTGGGCAAGTGCAGTGGACGAGATCGAGATCAGAAAGAGAATGTTCTCTCGGATACCGTTGGTAATGATCAAAGAGTGCGAGATCGTCCCGATGCCAGATCAGATTGAGGAAGATATAAACGTTGTACAGGCTGACTACGAAATAGTAAGAAACACGCCTCTACCTCTCCCAGCTTGGTTGGAGCCAGAGATCACGGACTTGGATACACTTTGTATCCCAGTCTTGACATTTACACGGAGTTGGGTAGAGAGGCACGTCAACCGACTCAAGGGAAGGTCAATTCCCCTCACGTACAATTTGATGGGAGACAGCAGATTACCGGCAACTAATCAGAGGAGACGGAGTAATCCAACTCCAGAGCCTAGAGGAAAGGAGCCAGTTCGACCCGAGCCTGTGATAGTTGAGTCGTCCGTGCATACACCATCTCGGACACATTCTCCGAGTATGCAGGAGGTATCCCTATTTGCCGATCAGAGGGAGAGAATGGATGTAGAGCAGACAGTGCAACTGGCGAATCAGCCACCTCGTAGAGAATCAATGGGTCAGAGCATCAACATGCCCCAAGAAGATCATCAGCAGGAAAATCAGCAAGAGACAGATGAGGGGACGGCTACTGATACTCAATTTTAGCAGGAAATTGAGGCGGCTCTCGAGAATGATGTTACTTCCGATCAGGATGCCTAGAGCTTAGGAGACACTGAGCCTATTGATAATGATGAGCCTCACCGAAGCGAAGGCAGAAATGAAGTTCATGAGGTAGAGGCTGAGGTGGAACAGCCTTTTATTATATCAGACATGCGGCAGGAGGTGCAAGAATGGCTAAGGGATAGGATGAGGCGTGATCCTGTGGATGAGACCGATCCCGCAGTTGAAATGGAGGAGTTGTTACAGAGGATCAGTGCACCTCCAGCGAAGAAGAAAGCCAGGAAGTTCTCCAAAATATCCACAGAGGAGGATGGGTCTCAAACTTTGCATATGGCAGTGCCTCGGATAGAGTGTGATAGAGATGAGGCCGTTCCTAAAAATTATGTTGTGACAACTATGGAACTTGGTCGCCCTACTGGAGCACAACTAGTAGAGGAGTGCGATAGTTCCTATCGAGCACTCAAGGATAGATTGTCCTATGTCGAGGGCAAATATAAGAAATTGAAGGTAGAGCACAAGACGTTGATTGGCTACGTGCAACACTTGTCCCGTCCTTGTGGGCAAGAGAATCCGGCAATTGAGCTCCCAGCTGAGTTTTCCAAGGAGTCAATCAGTGGTTTAGAGGATCTAAAGAGAATGACACAACAGGCAGACAAGTGGGTTGCCAACATCCGTGCAGAAACAAGGAAGTTTATGGAGGATCTTGCACATGCCTATCGGCAAGCCTCCGATATTATGGCTAGGATGGAGGCAGTTAACCATGCTTGGGGTGAGGCGTGTATCTATCAGACGAGAGTTGTTCTCCGTTTAGGAGCTTTGATGGGCATACCTCAACAGACTTTGGTTGAGGGAGGTGTTATTCAGCAGGGGGATAGATACGACTTCGCCGGGTGGTACTCTTCAGTAGTCACAGGCCGGGGATTCTACGATGCATCACAGGCAGATTCTGTCAGGGTCAAAAGGCCATGACGGACATCTTGGATGGAATCCTTAACACATTGGAGGCAATCTTTGCCAGGAGGTTGACTTCTAAAGAGATTACTGCGGATGGTTTGAAGAGCAGATTGATGCCATTCTTCTCTGAGGTGAAGACCTTCACGTAGGATGACTTCGAGAACACTGCTACGTTCTCCAGTATCATACAGAACACCCAAGACGCCCTTGTTGCCTGAAAGAAATCATGTGCCCGGCATGGGCAAACAGTCACAGTTTCAGAGTTTCAGTTGGATCACATTCCTCCTATTTCAGATCAGGAGGTTGAGGCAGTATTGTCCAGATTCATCAGATTTGTAACCAGCGAGAAGGAGAAAGGAAACGCCCTTCTGGACGATGACCTTCTGGAGGAAGACGACGTGCATTGATCGCAGGGTATGGTGCATTGATGAGGAGTGGAGGGCGCATTCATTGCCCCACTCCTCTCGGTGGTGATTTTTAGGGCAGAAGCCCTAATTAGGGCATGGGTGGCTCAATCTGAACCCTTTATTGTAATCAGATCTGAACCGTCCACTAATTGGACTCATTATAAAAGGGGCATCCCCCCTCATTTGTAAACAGTTAGAATTAGAATCAGAGATAGATCAGAGCTAGAAAGAGATAGAGATTGATAGAAGTTAAAGTAGAGCTAAGAGTTAGCTTAGTTGGAAAGGAAAGAAAGACTTTCCCTTTGAAAGTTTTTGCAAAAGATTGTTGTGTAAGACTCTCATCATATAAAGATTTCATTGATTGGTGACTTCATTTTGTGTTGTGGGCAGTTGACGAGATCTTTTCGTCTTTCCAATTTGAATAGAGTAAAGTAAACTAGATTTGTTTTCATGCAAGTAGAGTTAATTGTGGAATGTCACATTAGTTTGGGCATATCTTCCCGTATCCATACCACTGGCGGACTTGCTGACGGTAAGTTTGCTCCTGCGTGGTCAACTGGAATCTCAGCACTTAACTTCGATTGTGTTTAGTGTGCCCACTTGCTTCGTTGTGAAGGGGTGCGCATGGTGAATCTCAATTTGAACATCTCATCCATCCTTTGAAGATTGCACCAGCTTTGTCCGAGTTGTCCGAAGGGGAGACGAAACGAAGTTTGGTTTGAAGACTGTTAAAGCTAATCCTTGCATTCCACCCGTAGAAATAGATTGTAGAATTCCTACCCCTACCTCTTTTAAATTCAGCATTTCCCGATCCGTTCAAATACCAGAGCATCATAGTCAAAACCCTTCATTTGCTTGAACATATAAAATCGAACAATTACATAAGTCCCCTTGGAATACCCAGCATATTCACATCAACCAACTGAGTCTATTCGCAATAAAGGAACCTTGGAGTTGAACGCATGAACTTTCACGCAATCTTAGCATGCAGAATACTTTGATCAAGAGAGAATAGAGTGACCGTTGGACATTTTATTCTGTGTTGGCGTTGTCACAAAACACACGTCAACATGTCCTAATGGCTAAACATCAAAAATTTGACGAGGTTGATTCCGTAAGAAGGTAGTGCAGCTCGGGAGAAATGTGATGTACCAAGATGTGCTCATGAAAGACATTGGACGATTATTTGGGCATCTCTGGAGGGATGTCCTAATGGATAAACCTAAAAACCTCAATGACAGTAGTGTTCGATCCATTATTTGGAGATATATAGGAAAAATATTTGGCTCATAGAATGAAATGTGCCAACCAATTTTTTTCCTTGAATTGTCACAACACAAACCAGCACTACGCCAATTGATTAGCGTTCGCTTCAAAAGAGAATCAACTGAAATGCACTCAACGCCAAGAATGTGCACACAAGACCCGATGTGGGTGAGGTGCTAACACATGGCGGAGGAAACTGAATTATGATTGAAAGCAAATACAACTGAAAGCGGAAAGAGGCAGTGAACCAGCCATGAGAGATTTCCACGCTACCACTTAATTAGTGGGGGGAAAGAACATTACAATTCTAAATTAATTCATCTGCTGCTGCAGGCATCCACTGAACAATGGGAATTCACAACTTTTCAATGGGTGAGAAAGAGAAATACAAATTTTTATTCTCCACACTGGTGGTAAACCATCCAGGGGTTACAATGGGTAAATGAAAATCACAAAGTAATTGCAAAAATATAACTGACTAAATAGTACTATTGTTTTAGCCTTACAATGAATATGCAATAGAAATCTACTCCATACTTCTGCAAGAATTACACTATATCTTTCTCTACAAATGTGAGTTGAAAGACCCAAGAAATATAGCATGAAAAAGAAATATTCAAGTCTGATATAAAACCCAACAAGCCGAAATAACCAGACCAACAAGTAAATACACTACCAAAATGCTTATTTCTTTCACAAAACCTCAAGTATACTCTCCAAACTATACTTACAGTTCTCCAATGACAAGGTGGCCAATAGTAAGCCTGAATTAAACCATGAAACACCCATTGTTGATGAGTTCGATTTCCAAAGCAATCATCATGTGATGATACAGCCTACAAGAAGTACAACCTCCTCTAGAAATTCCAAAACTACAAAATATAATCCAATAATCTGCAAGAAGGGTCGCCAGTGTACTAGGAATCAATTGCTTCAATACCCAGAAACACATAAAAATCGTACAAAGAGCTGTAAATGAAAATCTCCTTCAACCAAACAATAACCAGCAACATAAAAATTGGAAATATCTCACCAAAACTCCACAGTAATGCTTAATATGTACTTCTGGATGAAGCACGCTCTCAAACCACCATCTAGAGAACCATAGTTTCAGGCCCGAAGAATGGAGTAGAATTGCTAAGCTTCCCCTTAGCCAAGTTTTGAATTCAATCCAGCAACATTTTGTTATAATTTTCCAAAGATGATAAATGAGAGAGCAAAGGCCTTCTTTTATAGAATTGAAGATGATTGTTGGCTTTCCATCTTCCTCCAAAAGGGATGCCCATTTTACTTTTGCAATAATTTAATTTTTAGAACATTTAATTCACCTTTTTTCTCCTCTTCATTTTGGCGTCCAAGTTTCCTTAGGGAAATATTAAAAATTTAAATGTTTAATTTGTTTAATTCCTTCATGAGGCATCCTCCCTTAATGCCCCCCTTTTAAAACAACATTAGGTCATTAATCTAGGCCATGGGGCCTAAAATGAATTTTAAAACATTAATGAGTTAAAATAAATCATTTCACCAAAATGAGCCTCAAAATGTTGAAAGTCAATTATGCTCCAAACTGCACTGCCTGAAATAGAAACTAAGCTGACTGTTGATGCTACTGCCCAAGATGGCATTGCCAGAAATAAAACTTACTAAAAATAGTAAATTCTGAAAAATTGCCCAATGCCTTTGCATGTCATACCACTGCGAAGCCCTCTGAAAACCCAGAAAGAATCAGCAATCCAAAACTCGAAACTCCAATGTGCTGGCTAAAAATAGCAAGTTCTGAAAAAGGTTGTCAGATGGAGATGCATGTTACACCATTCTGAAGCTCTCCAAAAACCTAGAAAACTCCACCAGACATGCATCAGAAACTCATACATGCAAACCCTCAAAAATTCTTCAAAAACCCAATAAGATAGGAAACCCTAATTTCACCTCTGATAAGCCTACAGGCTTCCGGAAATAGGCTATCAGTCACCGAAGAGCGAATGGCTAAAATGGGGACATTACATAGAAGGGCAAGTAGTAAGGTAAAGAGTAAGGGAAGTAAGGTAAGGATTCCAATAGGGTAAAAAAACTGCAAGGCCAAGAAAACCGCTAACACAACCATGAAGAACAACAATAAGGGCAAATAAAAATATTTTGCATACATTTTGACAAGGAGAATGTTTACTTATTAAGATAATAACAGCAATTTAATAATTATTATAGAGTAAACAAACTAATCATTGATGAATGATTTACACTAGAAGCTACAGAATAATACAAATAATTACTTTATTCATTCAATATATTTTCTCATAGAAAAGTATAGTCCAAGGGTCAAACTCCCTTCCCTGACAATGAGAGTTCTATATCAAAACCCAAACAATTGCCAAGCAACCACAACCATTGACAACTACTAAGAAACTAATTTCCAATAACTCTCACAAGCCGGCAAATAATTAACATATAGTCAGGAATAACCAATAGAACAATTATAGCCAAGACAAAATACACTAGCTACATCAGCCCTATTGGAAATATTGTCATTGATGTCAAAGGAGCATGGACAAGATTGTTTGTCATCGATGTCAAAGGTGTGTGATTGTTACTGATATAGACAAAATTGAATAAAGGCCAAAGGCCACTAATTGCCATACAAAGTAACTCAAGTAAAGAATGAAATCAAGAGACCATGAAGACAAGTTTATGGATACTAGCTGACCACCTATTGTTTTGGCATATTATGATGTTCTCTCGGGGTTTCAAAACTGACTTTTGAGTTTTCTATTAAATTCTGTTTTTTATTTTATTTTTGGTGCCGGCGGCAGTGTCAAAAATTTCAAGAAATTGCATAACGTCTTGAAAAACCCAGAGCCATTCTCCAATCACGCATTGGAAAATCATGTGTAAACCCTGAAAATGGCTCCTGAAACTTGTGTTGCTAAAAATAGCAAGTTGTTAGAATCTGTTCAAATTTCTCGTGTAGGCACCCTGAAGTTACCTGGAAGTGTGGATGCAGTCAGAATCCCGAAATCTTGAGGAAAAGGCCTCATATTAGGTACTTACTCAAAATAGTAAGTTGTCAGATTTCAGTAAAAGTTTAGTGGGATCCTTCTTCGTGCTTTTTGATTTCGCTGTTGCGCTCAGATTTCACTTTGATAACCCAGTTGACCCCAAACAAGCCTGAAAGATACAAACCCTAATTTCACAGACTTAGCTAATGCTTCAACCTAGGTCAAACGGTGGGACATCCCCGGAAGGACAAAAGACCAGAGAGAGAGAGAACCAAAGCCAAAAGACCAGAATGGAGCAAAAATTAGGGGGTCCCCATCTTGGATGGGGTGATGTGTGAAAAGGTCACAACAAGTTACAGGCACCAAATGAATCCATCTACTATAACTCTTTACATGTTATCTTTCTAGCTTCCTCCCAGCTTTGTGATCAATCTGACAACAGGTTCACAAGACACGCCAAACGATCACACACTGAGATCAAGCAGAAAAAGCCAGAATTGAAGAACTAGAAAGACAAGCCAAAAATTGGCTAAGGCATTGCCAAAAGCGCCCCTCTTGAGGAAAGGCGCCCTTTCTTGAAGGCATCCAGATTCAGTCA
Organism: Sequoiadendron giganteum; assembly: GCA_007115665.2. Classification (NCBI taxonomy): domain Eukaryota; kingdom Viridiplantae; phylum Streptophyta; class Pinopsida; order Cupressales; family Cupressaceae; genus Sequoiadendron; species Sequoiadendron giganteum. The sequence goes on from CM021110.1 coordinate 171,441,014, forward strand.
GAATCTTCACTACCTCCTAGGATGACCTTCTCAGCTATGACCTGTCTCGTCAATGGAACTATCAGCAAGAACTTCTGACAAATCAATCATCTCATGGAGGAGGTCAAAGACAAGCAGTTCACAGCATGAGGAAAACCAGTCAAAAGCTAAAAGTGCCCCTACTGGCCAGGGGCGCCCTTAAGTTGGAAAGATCAAAACTTGCCATCTTCAACTGAGAAGTCAGTCATCCTGAGCAAGACCGAGCTGGCCACCCGATGCATCGTCAAGCAGAGTTGTCTGATTCATCTAGCATCGAGAACGTCAGATCAAAGCAAAGAGGGTGTAAATAGATCAAAATGAAGAACAGTCAATGAAAATTGAGTAAGGCATTGTCAAAAGCGCTCCTCTCAAGGAAAGGCGCCCTTCTTTCTGGAGGCCTAAAGTCAGTTTTCTGAGTTAATCTCTCCCAAGCATATCTCGCCAAGTTGATCCCACCTCAACAACAGAACTGCCAACCACTGCCAGAGATCAGCTGAGTAACCTGAATCAAAGATCAAACGGAGGCACTTCAGCTTGCAAAATGGACAAAAAAGACCAACTTCAAGGATGGACACCTAAAGGAAGTCAAAGCAAAAATGTTGACTTGAGTTAGCAAATTTGGAGCGAAAAAGAGGCCAAACACTCCACAATTAGTGGAAATCACCTTTTGGAACTCCAAATCAAACCTAAATCATGAGTTGACATCCATACTTGGTGGATCTCAACTCAAATCACCATATATTCTTGCTAGGCGTCCCATTCTTCATTATTCTTTTGCCGGTTGAAGGATAAAACAGCAAATAGCTCCCAAGAACACATTTTCAAGATCTGGCAGAGGTTTTGGATGGATCTTTAATATTTCTGAAGATCAGTGGCAGTAAAAGTATTCTTCCCCGAGGATTGTTTCCAGAAGCAGATTATAGCAAAGCGGCAATTTATAACTTCCAATCCACCTTTTGTCTACTTCCTCTATTTTTGTCTATATTTCTTTGCATGTCACAGGAAATGACAGATTACTTCAGATCTGATCAACTGGGTATAATTAGTGCATTTTTCCAGTAAAACCCATCTTCTCAGATTCGCCAAAAGCAACAAAGTTGGTTCATCCGATTTGCCTCCTTTGGATGAGGAGGGACAGTTGGTTCTGGTTCCAAAAGAGATCATTGATTCTAGAGAGCATTCTTTCAAGAGGAGGACAATCAAAGAATACTTGGTGAACTGGAAGAATTTGCCTTTGGAGGATGCAACTTGGGAGAATGAGGAGATTTTGTAGCATCCACACTTGCAATTGCTTGAGGGCAAGCAATCTTGGGGAGAGCGGACTATAATGTCCCCTTCTGAACAGTGATCATTGCAATTGGCCGTTAGCCTATCTTAGTGACCCGTAGGCTACTCGAAAGCAAAAATTAGGGTTTCCTATCTTCTAGGGGGATGTTTCAGCTTTTTCAAGAGCTTGCAATTGGAGTTTTGGAATTTAAATTGCGGATTCTTTCTAGGTTTTCAAAGAGGTTCGCAACGATATTACATGCATCTCGTTCTGAGCAACTTTCCAGATTTACTATTTTTAGTAAATTATATTTCTAGCAGTGGTCCTATTGGCATCAACATAGTGGGCTTTCCTCTTCAAGTAGTTTGGGTTGTGTTGTGACCTTTTCACACATCACCCCATTCAAGATGGGGACCCCCTAATTTTTGCTCCATTCTGGTCTTTTGGCTTTGGTTTCCTCTATCACTGGTCTTTTGTCCTTCTGGGGATGTCCCGTCATTTGACCTAGAACGAAACATTGGCTAAGTTTGTGAAATTAGGTTTTTTTTATTCTTTAGGCTTGTTTGAGGTCAAATAAGGTTATCAAACTAAAACCTGAGCGCAGCGGTACAATCAGAAGGCTCAAGGCAGGATCCCACTAAATTTTTACTGAAATCCGACGACTTAATATTTTTACTAAGTACCTAATATGAGGCCTTTTCCTCATAATTTTAGGATTTTGACTGCATCAATACTTCCAGGTAACTTCAAGGCGCCTGCACGTAAAATTTGAACAGATTCTGACAACTTGCTATTTTTAGCAGTTCCGGCTTCAAGAGCCATTTTCAGAGTTTACATGTATGATTCTCTAATGCATGTTTGGAGAATATTTGTGGGTTTTTCAAGACCTTCGCAGTAATGTGACATGCATGTCGAGATGATGACTTTCAGCAATTCAGCCTTCAAAAGCTATTTTTAGAGTTTGCATGCAAAGTTTTTCAACGCATGTCAGGATATTCCTTATGGGTTTTGCGAGAGCTTCGTAGTGATGTGACTGCCTAGCAGAATGGATCATTTTTCAGGGACTTACTATTTTTAGCCAGTGCTCGCATGCCGATCAATTTTCTGGGTTTTTCTGGGTTTTTTGAGATCCTGCGGGCACTGTGACATGCAAACTCATCTGACATTGGATTGGTCACTCTTCAGACACTTATTATAAATAGCAGGTTCACTTCGGCAGCTCCCTGACACTTCGGTTCAGCACGAAGAACGACATGCAACAGAAATCAAGTCAAGCGGAAACAGTTCAGGGCACCTGCAAGTCTAATTAGGGTTTCCACTGTTATGCCTAAAAACAGGGGGTGAAACACAGGAGTTGTCAAAACGAAGTACATCATCATAATCAACATCTTTCAGGCTGCCTACTGGCAAAATTTGAACGAAATCTGAGCACTTACTATTTTTAGTAAGTCACGCCACGGCTAAAAATAGCATGTTTGTGCCAAAGACGAGTGTGAACAAGACAATTAAATCATCAAGATCATATGGAACAAATTTCAAGTCAAATGGAGCTACAGAGGTCAATCAATTTTAGGGTTTGCTAAAAATACCAAGATGGCTAAAAATAGCATACCAGTGTCGACAGCGGGTATAAACAAGGTAGCAAAGTGTTGTACCCAAACCATTTTTTTGGCTTCATTAAGGCATTTTGCTTAAAATGGTCTAAACCTTGTAAAAATGAGGTCAAAACTCAGTTTTTGGGCAAATAAAGTATGGGCTTTTAGTCAGTGTGATGCCAGGAAGATATTGGCAAAATTTAGAAATTTTGAAAATTAGGGTTTCCGAATTCTATTTTTAGGTCAAAACCCTAAAAAATAGGAACTTGTCAGAATTGGCTGAAATTAATTTTGATTGGCTTATTTCACATCACGATCACAGTGGTGAAGTCGGTTTCAGTTAAAACTCAGTTTAAGCATGATGGGTAGTTTTCACTTTTTCGGGAGAAAAGTTAGGACCTCCGAGGTCGTCAATAGCAGTTGGCCAGTACCCGGTATCAAAATCTAAGCCTGCAACTCAATGAAGAACGTTCTACGATGAAAAATGTTGAGAAATGTGCTTTTTGACGGAGGGGATTTTCAGATTGGCAAAAAGTGCTAAAATATTCTAAGTTTGGGAACTTTTCATTATGTAACGTGGGCGACACTTGCGCAATCAACGTGCAAATCAACTTTACAGTGTCCGTACATGTGAAAATGATGAAGTATAGTCATACACGCACCTCGGCAGTCATAGTACTTTGACAGGCTCAACCTCAGCAGCAAATACAATGTTTGTAAAGCATAAAATGGTGAAAATCAATGAATTTAGAGCAAATCTACGCCCCTGTAGCCCAGGGGCGCCCTTCCATTTGAAGGTCAAGATTTGATTGCTTTGGATGAAGGATACATTCATTGTGTTCAGTTTTCAGTCAGCTTTCCAACTAGCTATGGAGCAAGGTCATATGAATTGCAGAACTCCGATAAACGAAGGCGGAATCAGAGGTTACAAAGGAGATACACATCAACGGAGACAGTCTAGAAATGCAGATTTGCGCCCCTGTAGCCCAGGGGCGCCCTTCTTTTTGAAGGTTCAGATCTGGATGCATGTGTGTGCTGGTGGATTTAGTCTGTGCAGAATTAGTTTGGCTTTTCAGCGAGCTATCAAGCAGAGGCATACCTAGTGCAGAGCTCTAGTTGTCGATGTCAGAAGTTGTAACTGTAGACAGGATACATGTGAGCAAAGATTGCCAGTAGATGGTTTGAGCGCCCCTGTAGCCTAGGGGCGCCCTTGAATATGACTTGTCAGATAGATGAGTTTGCAAATAGGGTCTTTCTAAGATCTTTTCCAGTTCAATCCAGCTTCGTAATGCACCCGTTCACAAAACAATCCGGCATTCTGAGAGACCGTGACAGAGGTTCTACCGAGCACATAAAATAGAGGATGGTGAAACATAGCTACACACAGCTACATATCTATAGGCTAGGGGCGCCCAGCCTTTAGGCCTGCTAGATGGAGTTATTTGCAATTGTAGTCTCCACAAGACTTGTGTGCAATTACTCCAGCCATTCAATGAGTTCAACCGTTAGCCCCCGGGATTTGGCGAATGCTCGTACGTGCGAGGTCAAGGTGACAATGCTGTAAAGTGGAGGTGGTTGAAGACAATTCAAAAAATGACCAAGTATAAACTAGAATTTTCCTTGAAAAAGGCGATTTTCTTTTAGAGGTCTTAAAAGTAGTTTTTTGGCTTCATCTTCTCCAAGAACATCTCTTGCAAGTTGACCAAAATGTACAGCAAGACAGATGGCACGCGAATCGAAGCATTCCAGCTCTCGATATCAAAGGTCAAAGAATGGTGTTCAAATGAAAGTCACACTTTTGTCAAAATGGTATTTGTGCTATCACAGAACAGGGGTGCCCATCCTTTTGGGGTTCCTGATTCAATTTGCAAATACCTCACATACAGTCATTGGATGCAGAATACTTCCAGTCACGCAATGAATCCACTATCCAGTCAGCAGGGTTCATCATTTACCGTCAATGGCAGTTTGAAAAATCAGAAGGCAATACAGAGAAATGGCTAAGTCTGGAATAAACGCATCAATTTAATCAAAGGCACCTAATTTTCTAAGGTGTCAGATGATGATTTTAGCAGTTGTTGCTCCCAGCAAACATTTCATCCTTGTCATGCAAGCTTCGCAGTGGATATTTCAGCATGGTCGCAAGGTTATTCAATCATCTGGAAATCAGAGTTGAACATGGTCAGATGTAATTTTGTGGTCAGCTATAAAATAGGAGATTCTCAAAAATCTCATAACTCTTGCAGATGGATGCCTAAAAGATCAAAATTTGACTTTTTAGAATCAGTGAAGTGTATTGAGCACAGCAAGATGCTATTTTTAGCAAAATGATTAAAATAATATTTTTGCATGCAAGGCATTAAAAAGTGACGAATTTCTTCAAAGATAAATATTGGCGCCACTTTTAGCTATTTGCATGTTTCAAAATTAAAATATTATTTTTAGTCCGAGACTCAGAGTCAGGGTAGTTCAACTGGTGAGGGGCCAATTGAATTCTTTCACAGTTAGGGTTTCAGCATGCATGCATGATGGTACGAATTTATCTATTTAATCAAGCATGGCGCCTTTTCTCATTCACACAGGCTACAGAATTCGAACTTCTTAAAAAGATAGGCGAATTTTCATCAGACAAGCGAGTTCGAAGGCGATAGAAACATTCTTTTGCAGGTACAGATTCAGATTCAACATCAAATTCAAGGCAGAGTGGCGATTTTGAAAGAAGGCACAAAAATAATTAAAAATAATAAAAACGTCTTTTTCTCTTCTAGATTTCTTCCATTTTCTTGTCTAGATTCTCTCACATGTTCGAAGAATAGGCAAATTTTGGCGAAACAAAGTATCTGGATTGATTTAGAAGAGATTTCTCAGCAAAACCCATGTGTCAGAATTTTTCAGGAAAATTTGTTCCAGAACATCTGTTCTCGAAGCTTTAATTTTCTCAACCTGAAATTCCTTTGTATGGCTGAGTAGAGGTCAATTTTTTACATTTCTGACGTTCTGGGTTGTCTTAGAATTACTTTTTGGACGAAACCCATATCTCTGGGCAAGAGCATTATGACTGGGCATCCTTCATCAACGATGCTATTCACAAGCAAATCACCGGTTTCTTAGTTGCACACCAGTTTCATGTGTTCCAATCTTGTACACTTGATCGCATATCAGGGTCAATTTAATGGGTTGAACACGGTGGGCATCCTCAGTGCACAAAAGGTCTATCATTATTACGGTCAGCTCGAGTTCACAAAAGCTGAAAGTCATTTCAAACATGTGCAGGAGGCTTTCTTGACTTATACAGTGAAAAACTTCGACCGGGAATTGCACATTCGTATCTTAGCAGTTGCTACGGCAGCAATGGAAGGTTGGGCAGACTGGTACATTCAGTTCCCTACATATACCTATATCCGTGTCTATGGATATATAGGAAGTCCAGCTATGTTACCACGTTATCCTTCGGATAAGACTGTGTTCATGGAGTTACTGAGGCATTTGTATGAGGTTCACAAACATCTGCGCAACAAGCGTAAACCAGTTGTTGAGTTTCCTTTGCAGTTTGGGATATATTGGTGCAAGACAGCAGTTGATGCTAAAGTTGTAGGACAAGAGTTAGAAAATTGCAAACTCAAGTAGAGTAGGAAATGCCAACTCATTACATTTGTTTTCCTTCTTCTTCAAAGAATGGATAAGAATTGAGACGAGAATAGAAAGAAAGCATGAGACAAGAATGGAAAGAAAGCTTGGAGAAATCTTCTAGAAGATTGCCGCTTTAAATCTCTCACATCCGCCAAAAAATGGGAAACTGCCTCTCTATTAGGAGCATTGATACTATCTTTAGTTGTATTCTGCTTTTCTAAGATTTTCTCTTCTGTTGCAATCAAACTTAGAGAATCTTTGACATCTTCATCTTTTTTTATGAGTTCTATTCTTAAAAACATCGCTACCTCAAAAAATGACTCACTGATTGATAACTTGGCGGCTTTGCAACTTTATGCTTCTGACACTTCTCTTGATTCTTCCGCGGAAGAGTTTTGCACAACTTTTTGTGACACTTGTCCTTTTGCTCATACCACTTTCTTTGCACGTTCTTCAACTGAGATGATGACGTTTTATGTCCACGATGGTACTGAAAAACACTTCTCAACATCATTCGTTAAGATAATCATGATACAACACTTGTTTGGCTCTGAATTCGATGGGAGAGTACTTCATGCTGAAAAACTTGAAGATTGATTGTAAACATGACTATGTTCGGACAAGCTCAGCACAAACCCTAAAAATAACTTGCTGATTTTCTTCATCAAACATATGAATATTTTGAAATTTTTTCTGAGATATGGGTTTTGTTTAGAATTTTGTTACAAGCAAACCCAAATCATCCGTTTTTGAAAATTTTGAGTGAAGACTAAAAAGCAGCAAACCCTAATTTTCTCCAAAAAAAGCAAAAAAAGTTGGCATCTGGGTATTGTTCATGAGCACATTTTGGATGAACCCATTTGGTTAGATTTTGAAAACCTCGAAGTTTCACTGAAAAAGCAGCCACTTGAAGTTTTATTGAAAAAGTTGTGATATGGGTTTTGTCCAGAAGAAGATTTAGGATAGACCCAGAAGATTGGAAGTTGTAAATTTTGAAGTTTTTTTTGACATGCAAAAATAAAAAGTAGCTGCTGCAACCTTGAGAAAATTCTTCAAAAATTATCCAGAAGATCGAACTAGTATAAACCAGCTCACTGAAAATTGAAAGCAATGGCCTCCTTCTTCAAAGATTTGATGTTCTGATGAAAAAAAATTTGAAAAAGCAATCCTTCTTGAGTGCTGATCTGAAAATTTATTGAAAAACCAGCAAGTTAAACTCTTGAACTTGAAAATAAGGGTTTGAATTTGCTGTTCTATTTCTCCTTGAAGACCACCCGCAAGAAAATAATGAAAAATAAAACACAAAAGTGTTTTAAATAAGCTTTGTCTTCAGAAAACAACTTTCTTTTGCCCTAATTCTTCAAAACCCCAATTCAAGTTTGTGCAATGAACTTAGACTTTTGTTTTCATCTTCAATTTTGAAATTTTCAAAAAATTGACTAATGCATTGGAAGTTGGGCGCCCTTCTTGGCTAGAGGCGACTATTTCATCCAGACTTGGTCATTTTTTCACTGTTTTCAACTTCTCAATTTTCAACCCTAGTTTGATTTTGATTTTCGGCCTCCAGATTGATCCGACGAACATGCTGAATGTTTCATCACATAGCTTGATCGAATCTGACAAAGTTTGTTTGGAGGAGACTTCTAATGAAAACTTTGTTTGGCCTTTCAAAAAGTCAGGTGCCTCTCTCCTCCAGGGGCACCCACTTTCTCCAGTGTTAGCCATTTTCATGATCTTCGAATTTATGCTCGTCTTTTGACCTTCAGATGAATTCACGATTCTGGGCATTATATTGGTCAGATTGACTGGCTGACAGATTCACTAGATAGCTGAGAAGATTCTGGAAGGGGTCTTCTGGATACTTCATCCCCGAAAACTGACATTTGATGGCTCTAAACCCTAGGCGCCCTTCTCCTTCAGGGGCACCCATCTCTTCTAGTGTTAGAACATTTTCATCGTTTTTACTTTCAAAGTTCTGAACACCTCTCATCATGGCCCCTGTTTGATCTGGTTTTGCCGATGGCTGAGTGATCGGACGACTACATTGTCGGGCTCTCTGCGGAGCAGAGATAGATCTGACCAACATTGCCTCGGAGCTCCGACTCTGATTCCATCATCTAGTACCTTGAAAAACTGGGCGCCTATTCTCTTCAGGGGTGCCCATGGCTAGCGGACTTAGAAACATTTTGCAAATTTCAAAAATCTTCCTCGTTTGACATGTTTGCCTTGGCGTTGACTGTCGGATACAAAAAATTTCTAAGGCATGGGAGTATGGGCGCCCTTCTTGACTGGAGGCGCCTGGATTCACCAGAGTTAGCCAAAATTTTGCATTTTTCAACTTTTTCAAATTCTTCTCTCCTTTCTCTGTTTTTCCTACACGTTCATCGTTGGCAGCTTCTGCTTGATGCTTGGATGTCTGATTCTGACACCTGGCAGCCAACTGACCTCCATTGATAACCTTGATTCTCCAGAAGAAGCTTCTGAAAATGCAGAATACACCCACTAGGGCAAAACTAATCTTTTCGTGATTCTAACTGCACTAGCCTGATGAAAAAGTATTTTAAGTCAATCAAAATCAATCTTAACCCTAAAAGCCAAACTTTCTATTTTTAGAAAATTTTGCAAGTATCTGTTTTCTTGAGAAACCCAGAAAAACCCATAAAAGTTTCTATTTTTAGAAAACTGCTAAAAATAGAAATTTTCCTAAAATTTAGGGATGAAAAACTGAAATCTGGGTATTGTTGATTTGGTCGCTCTGAGCCGACCCAGATTGTCAGATTTTAAAAATTACAAGGTTTTGACCACCATGCAAGACATGCAAATCCCAATTTTGACCTTTTGACAGATTTAACAATATCTTGACTCATTTCTTCAAAATGCCTAAGTGTAGCAAAAATTTTAATTTGGGGTACAACAAGATGTACTCATCCACATTTGACCGATGTGCTGACTTGATAAATACCAGGTGGATGAACAAGCCCAAGCCAACTCGCACAAAACTGCCGAAGCAAATAATTTCAGAGGACTTGAGATAGGAGTTTTGTTACTTAATCATGATGCTGAGCAGAGTCGGAGGGTGCCCCCAAGCGTTCATCTTTGAACCTTGGATATTCTATTACATCAACCTGGTGTTGGAGGGCAAGGAGTACATAGACTGGGCATTGATGATCAGTGATAATTTACATGAGCAACTCCACAGTCTAAGGAGGACAAAAACATTCTACATGAGCTCTTACATAGTCTACATGTTGGCCCGAATGACAAAGTATAGAGGGATTTCGTACAAGGAACCAATCGGGTGTGGCTCTCAGCAGTTTAAAATACATGAGGCTTGTCCGCAGTTACATTTGACAAGTACCTCCAACTACAAGAGAGTCAATGATGCCTTCACGACGCACATAACGAGGACCTTGCAGCAAAGGACTCATCATAGAATATCCAGAGAGGCCCAAGAGCTGATTGAAAAGTTCAGATGTTGGTTTATCCAATTTCTGAAGTTTACATATATTAGGTTGCAAGGATTGTCCTCTTACCCATACAGATTGCCCCGGTATCCCACGAACAAAATTGTGATGCTGGAAATATCTAGGCAACTTATTGCCTATGATAAGATTCAAAAGAAGAAGAAGAAGGGTGGACTTGGATTCCCTATCACCATGGGGAATTCAGATGAAATTTGTCCATCACTACAAGCAGCAAGGGAAGCAGAAAATGAACTCCACTTCTTCCACCTTTCCTACCATACCAACAGACAGCACTATGATCCCCACAGGAAAATCAAATGGATATTGTCTGAGGAGTTCAGGCATAAGGCATAGATTGAGGACTTTTGGGCAAGTGCAGTGGATGAGGTTGAGGTTAGGAGGAGGATGTTTTCAAGGATACCATTGGGGATGATTAGAGAATGCGAGATTGTCCCAGTGCCAGACCAGGTTGAGGAGGATATAAATGCAGTACAAGCTGATTATGAAACAGTGAGAGATACGCCACTCCCACTCCCAGATTGGTCTAAGCCAGAGATTACAGACTTGGATACACTTTGCATCCCAATCTTGACATTCACACGGAGTTGGGTGGAGAGGCATGTGAGCCGACATGAGGGCAGATCAATCCCCCTTACAATTTAATGGGAGATCACAGATCACTGGCTGCTAAGCGCGGAAGGCAGGTTGCTCAAGCTCCAGAGCCACGAGGAAAAGAACCAGTCCAGCCTGAACCTCAAAGAATTGAAGAATCCACGCATATGCCATCACAGGCACATTCTCCGAGTATGCAGGAAGTCTCACTGTTTGCTGATCAAAGGGAGAGATTGAATGCAGAACAGGTAGTACAAGAGGCAAGCCAGCCACCTCGTAGAGAATCAGTGGGCCAAAGCATCAATATGCCTAGAGAAGATAATTGACAAGACACAGAGGAAGGAATGGCCACTAATACCCAATTTCAGCATGAGATTGAGGCAGCCCTTGAGGATGATGCTACTTCGGATCAGCCTGCCCAGAGCTCTGGAGATAGAGGATGATGAGCCTCGTCAGCACGAAGGCATAGAGGAAGTTCATGAGGTGGAGGCTGAAGTTGAGCAGCCCTTCGTTATTTCAGACTTACGGCAGGAGGTGCCAGAATGGCTAAGAGATAGGATGAGACATGATCTTGTTGATGAGACTGATCCAACAGCTGAGATGGAAGAATTGTTGATAAGGATCAGTGCACCTCCAACGAAGAAGAAGGCCAAAAAGTTCTCTAAAATTTCAACAGATGAGGATGGCTCTCGGACATTGCACGTAGTTGTGCCTGGGATAGAATGTGATCGAGATGAGGCTGTTCTGGAGAATTATGTGATTACGACTATGGAACTTGGCCGCCCTACTGGAGCACAGGTGGTTGAAGAGTGCGACAATTCATATTAGGCACTCAAGGACAGATTGTTCCATATCGAGAGCAAATACAAAAGATTGAAGGTAGAGCACAAAACATTGATTGGCTATGTACAACACTTGTCCCGTCCTTGTGGGTGAGAAAATCTGGCAATTGAGCTCCCAGCCGAATTTCCCAAAGAGTCAATCAGTGGCTTAGAAGATTTGAAAAGAATGGCACAAGAGGCAGATAAGTGGGTTGTCAATGTTCGTGCTGAGACAGAAAAGTTTATCGAGGATCTTGCACATGCCTATCGGCAAGCCTTCGACATTATGGAAAGAATGGAGGCAGTTAACCATGCTTGGGGTGAGGCTCATATCTATCAAACAAGAGTTGTTCTTCGCCTAGGAGCTTTGATGCACACACCTCTACAGGCTTTGGTTGAGGGAAGCGTGATTTAGGAGGGAGATAGGTATGACTTCGCCAGCTGGTACTCTTCAGTAGTCACGGGCTGAGGATTCTATGATGCATCACAGGCAGATTCGGTCATGGTTAGAAAGGCCATGACAAATATTTTTGATGGAGTCCTCAATACGTTGGAGGCTATCTTTGCCAGGAGGCTGACTTCTGAGGAGGTAACTGCAGATGGTTTGAAGAATAGATTGGCACCATTCTTTTCTGAGGTGAAGGCCTTTGTCCAGGATAATTTCGTGAACACCTCCACCTTTTCGAGCATTATTCAGAATACCCAAGATGCTCTAGTTGCCTGGAAGAAATCTTGTGCCCGGCATGGGCAAACAATTACAGTGTTGGAATTTCAGTTGGATCATATCCCTCCCATTTCAGATCAGGAAGTTGAAGTTGTGTTGACCAAGTTCATCGAGTTTGCAGCCAGGGAAAAAGAGAAAGGAAACGCCCTTCTAGATGATGATCTTCTGGAAGGGATGATGTACATTGATTGCAGATAGTGGTTCTTGCAGAGGAATGGAGAATCTCTGGTGCATTCGTTGCCCCACTCCTCTCAGTGGCGGTTTTTAGGGATAAAACCCTAATCAGGGCATATGTGGCTCAAGCTGAGCCTTCCATTGTATTTGAATCTAAGCCATCCACTGGACTGGGCTTGATATAAACAGGGCATCCCCCCTCATTTGTAATATATTAGAGTTAAACAAAATCAAAGATAGAGTTGAACTAGAGAGTAGAGAAGGCATTTAGTGAGTAGCTTGAAGTTAGCTTAGATTGGAGAGGAAAGAAAACTTTCCCTTTGAAAGTTTTGTAAACGATTGTTGTGAACACTTTTCATAATACAAAGAGTTTCATTGCTTGGTGATTTCTTCTTTTGTTATGAGTAGCTAGCAAAGCCCTTTCATCTTTCCAATTCAAGTAGATAGAGTAAAGTAGATTTTATTTCATGCAAGTAGTCGTTAGTTGTGGAATGTGGCATTTGATTTGAGCAAAGCCTTCTTTCATCTATATCACTAGCGGACTCGCTGATGGTGAGTTTGCCTTGCGTGGTCAACTGGAGTATTGGCACTTAACTTTGATTGTGATTCATATGTCCATATGCATCGTTGTGATGGTATGTGCATGTTGTGTCACAATTTGAACACCTTTCTCATCATTTGAAAATTGCACCGATTTTGTGGAAGTTGTCTGAAGGGAGGCAAAGCAAAGTCTGATTTGAAGATTGTTGAAATTGACCCTCGCATTCCACCCTTTAGGAGTAGATTGTAGAATCCCTACCCTTATTCCTTTTAAATTCAGCATTTTCCCGGTTAATCTAGGAATCAGAGCATCATCGTCAAATCATTCATGTCTTGATTGCTTCACAAGTTGAACAAATTGTGTAAGTCCCCTTGGAATACCCAGCATATTCACATCAAACCAACTGAGGCTATCCCCTTGCATAACGAACCTTGGAGTTCAACATATGATCTTTCATGCAATCTTAGCATACGGAATACTTTGATCAAGAGAGGATAGAGTTACCATTGGAAACTTTATTCTGTGTTGGTGCGGTCATAAAACACCCATCAACAGGTTGGTAATGTTGATTTTTGGCTTTGAGGTTGAATTTTGGAGAAATAAGTTATTTTTATGATTAAAATGTTATATTTTTCACTTGGACCCCTTAGCCTAATGTCATAACTTAAAGTTGTTTTGAAAAAGGGGACTTGGAGGGTGGATGCCTCATCAAGAGGTGATTTTAATATTTCTAAAGTTTAATTGTTTCTTTGTGGAGATGGATGCCTTTTTGATAAAGATTATTATTTTATTAAAAGATTTATATCTCCCTCAAGTTGGACGCCACCATGAAGGAAGGAAAGGAGTCAACACAAATTCAAATATCTCCTTGGACTTTGGGCTCACCTTCTAGAAGCATCTAGAGACTCCTTTCAGAATCTATACAAGGAGGTGTTTGTTCTTCATTTCTTGATCTCTTGTCTACTATACTGTTTTCTTGCCAGAATGGTGAGTGAGTTGCTTCGAAGAATGCATACCTCCTAGCTTGCGCTTAGTTTCTTGCTTGAAAGATAGTAACTAACTGAGAGTGATGACTGTTTCTTGCTTGGAGAGACAGATTGAGACATTGTAATGGAGTTTATTGTAGTTTTTGAGCATTTTTGAGTTGCTGGTCTTAGCATAGGTTAAAGTCGTTTTTGCTCATAAGTCTTTGAATAAATTTTAGTTTGTTCTGGGTAGTTGCTAAATGTGTTTTGCTGGTTGGGGCGATCCTTCATGTTGATTTCCAGATTTTATTGCCAAGTGTTGGACTTTATAGCAAGAAATTGCCCTTCCTTGAGCATCGTACCTTTTTGGAGTTGCATTGGTTTGAATGCAAAATAAATATAAGTCTTTGTGAGTGGTTTCAGTATTTCTACTTGCGCGCCTTCATCATTAGGAGCTTATACATTTTATTTCAGGTCAATTGAGTGAGTTTTGAGAGAGTTACATGCATTTTAGTGGGTCTTACTGTTGCTGGTCTGCATTTTCTAGTTGTTGGTTTTACATATCAGATTGTAGAAGTTTGTCCTTTTGAGTTGTGTTCATGTGGTTGAGTCCATTGGTGATAGGAGAGACTTAATACACATTTGCAGCTTTGATATATCTCTAATTCAGTGTTATTGGTAGGAATTTCTATCTCATTGTAAGGCTGAACGGTAGTACTGTCAGCTATCTTCTTTCTTCCTAAGTTGCATTGTAATTCCCACGATTGTGTAAGAGACTGGTCTGCTCCAATCTTTCTTTACTGCATTTACTTTCCTATATTGCCCGCTGAACAAGTGGAAGGGGTCGGCAAGCTGCCCATTTACTTATTGTACTTGCATTGAATCATCATATTGTTGATCGGCTTAGTCGTCATCTTGCTCCCGCTGAAATACACAGTCAAGTTGCATACATTTACTTTCTAGCATTGTACTTTTTCTTGATTTGAAGTCTAACGATCCTCGGCGCCATATGCTCACACCTTGCCCAACATTGGGATCCTAGCGTACATTCTTGGTGTAGGGTTACATTCCAATAGTTGATTTGGATTTGAACTAACCTTAACGGGTGCTTGTTGTATTGAGTTGTCATTTAAAACTCGAAAAAATTGGTTAGCACATTTTGAAAAGCCCCCAAACCTTATGCTTTTCCTTATAAATACAAAGAAGTATGGTAATTCATCACAAGTAGCTTACCCTTTGGTATTTCGAGGTAGGTATTGGCTCAAGTTTCAATATTTTTGTAAGTTTTTGGCACTTATCATTTTGTCGTAAAAATATTTAAAATGTTAATGAAGCCTAGCTACTAAATTACTGGGTTCTACAAGAGCGAAGGACTTCAGTTTGAAGAGTTCCAATCAGAAAGCCTCCATTGTACAAGAGTTTCCACATTTGCAACAATTCCACAATCAAGTTTCAGACCAGCACTTTGCTATTGATATCAATATTATTGGTATGTATCAGCTGAATTCAAATAAGTAGAGTGTTTTCCTTTTGTTTGACAGATTATCTATGAAGTGTGTAGCATGAGAATTGTATGAAAAAAATATCCATAAACTATTGAAGGTCTACAAGTGTTTGTGATTATGTTCATCTGGAATTAATATAGTTGCAGCTATTCCTAGACACTAAAATCATAAATTCTTGATTGGTACCATGTTCCCTAATTGTTTGACAAAATGCCATTGAGTCAAATTTGAAATCTTTGCAAATTATTTGAAACAAAATTGGTAGGGGACTTTACAAATTGGGTTAGTGTTAAGGTTAGGGGAAAAAAAAAAAAAATGCTGTAGAAATCAGAAAAAACCTGTTGCAGAAATTGGAAATAAACCCAAAAAAGTTTCAAGAAAAAATAGAA
This sequence comes from Sequoiadendron giganteum, assembly GCA_007115665.2. Taxonomy (NCBI): domain Eukaryota; kingdom Viridiplantae; phylum Streptophyta; class Pinopsida; order Cupressales; family Cupressaceae; genus Sequoiadendron; species Sequoiadendron giganteum. Next base: position 171,456,719 of record CM021110.1, read on the forward strand.
AGAATCAGCAAGTTTTGGTCAAAAACCAATTTGACTGATTTTATCAATAAAAATTAAAAATTATGAACTAACAAAAAATCGGGCACCTGACTAAGCATTGATTAATAATCAAAAAAACATTTTTTGCTACTATGATTCTGTCTATTCAAAAATATATATCTATGCATCTGGCATTTGTTATATGTCACTAAAGTTCTTGCAGTTGGATTGTAATTGTCTTTTGTTCTCAAGGTATGAATGTATAAGGGTTTCATTTATGTTCTTTCATAGCTCTTTCCAATGGCCTTCCTCTAAAAGCTTCAAGCAAACTTTAATACTGTTATAGATTATGTTGGTTCATCAGATAAACAAAACGCATACCCAAAGGGCCAAAAGAACTAAAAGATGATAATGCAACCAATTCTGGGCATTAGTAAGTCCAAAAGTGAGCTCCAGCAAGAAATTTTTCATAATGCTTAAGCTGCATGGTGAAACCTATTATATAACACCAAACTCTTACTAACACAAAGCATTTCATACCTTATCTGATGCTTCAAGAACAAGACTATCCCTTGGGTGAAAATACATTTTGCCTGATCGGTAAAGTCCACATACAACAGCCTGCAGTCATAATGCATTAACACAGAAAAGATGGCATCTTTCTTACATCCAACCATAATGAAGTAATAATCATATCATGTACACATTTGTCCTTCTATGTCAGCTTCAAAGCATTAGTACCTCTGGAAATCCACGTCGTACTTTCTGGTAACATAGACCAGCAAGACTAGGATAGTTATATAAATTAAAAACATGCCCTGTAAAATATCACAATTAATGTAATAAGCAAATGAGAGTTCTACTACCCAAATTCTAATTAAATATGAGTAAGAATGTTATAAACAATTGAATGCTCATCACAAATACTATATTCTATTTATTCCAAAATGCTGAAGTCAGCTCTTGAATAGTTTTTTTCTTATTGCTTTGTAGTCTGTCATTAGGCACCAACAAGATTGTGGGAAGCCTCAAGGAAATTCAGAACTTTTCACTAATCTGCATTAAAAATGAAATTCAATATTATCTTTAGCTCATGCCAGGTGCATGAAGTTTTTTTCAAAATTATGATAGGATATTGGAGACATGCACAGCTACTCATAGGCCAAAGAAGCAATAAAGGCCACCTTAATACTTTTTCCTTTACAATTCTACACTTAGATGTGACAAAAGGAAGTCATATGTAGGACTCCATACTTCTTTCCTTGCTTGGATGCCAATAAGTTTTGGAAATATCTGTAATGTCCCTTTCTAGGAATTTAATGAGATTTTTACTTTTGCTCAAAATCCAATATGTATTTCAACAATTGTTTCATTAAATGCCCACAACTGGAATATAAGGATATTAGTGATAGAGTGTTTATACAATTTCACCATACAAAAAAAATAGATGAGCAGATGAAAGAGCCACATACACAATTTGAAATATTACCTTTCAGAAATTCTCAGCAATCGCTATTTAACTTTTTATATTTCCAACACATCTGCTCACCCCTTTTTTTTTGGAATATGCAATTCTGATTTTTGGATTTTATTGCAATACTTAATCAACTTTAAAACAGCTCTGAATTTATACTTATTGAATAACTAATAAGTATTCACAAACAATATTAAAAGTTATATTTAAATATTGTTTAATAAAATTCAAATGAACTGAAATAAACCTGATTTGATTCCCCTTCTCCAATAATTGGTGGTCAGGTGTGAGCTCCAAGTCCTTTTTAAATAGTGCGCTGACCATCGAAGACAATTAAACTTTTATTCGGATTGATCCATATTCAGATTAGATTGTTAAGCCTGATGATGCCAATGCGGAACTATGGTTAAGTGATGATCAGTTAGCTGATTTGGAGAGGGGAGCAGCTGAATGGGAAGCGGAAGTAGCAGCATATGAGGAGGTAGATGGCGAGGTTGGTCAGCCAGCAGAGGCAGTTTCCTCAAATACATAGCTTGATCCTATCAATATGGATGAGGCACCTATTGAGGATATTGCACCTATACCATCTACTTCAGCAACACCCACACAGCAGCAACAAACTTTTTTGAGTTTTAGTTGTAGAAGAAATTTATGATTTACAATTTTCATTGATACCGAAACTTGAAGTTTATATGTATTCAAAAGTTGAACTTGTTTTTTGGTCTATGATATGCATTAAACTTAAATTTTGATTTATATACAACGGAAATCAGTAATATGTTGAATGTTCTACAAATTCAGTATATATGTGTGTTTTAAAATAATATTTTAAAATGTTCGATAAATTTGCCGAGTTTTTGTTTGAGTTTTTGCCGAGTCCCGAGTTTTAAATTTTTGGGCCTGCCAAGTCCGATTTTTACAACTATGCTGAGCATTATACCTCTATTGTACGATCTGCAATAGCAAACATAACATTATGTACTAGTCCAAACAAGTGGTTGCACCATTTAAGCAAGTTTATCATCTCAGTTTGTGTGCAATTGTAATGTCCCCTACCTAGTCCTGTCTTGGAACTTGCTTGTTTTAGGGTTAGGGTTGGCCAAATGGACACTCTAAGATGGGGCTCTCTTGGCTGATCACTTACATCCACAAAATGAGCAATATTCCACATATGCACATGTTCATTAGCATTAATATCTAGGCATCCATATATATAAGATATTCATAAGTGCAATCATGAAAACACATGAGGGGTGGCATGGATGGATCTGCCCGAAGCCATGGTCCCTAGTACAAAGGTGGTAACCTACAACCCTCCCTTCTTAGCGACTTGTAACTGCATTCTCTATTCATGTGGATAGATCCACCCGAAGCCCTTGGCTAAGTTCAAGGGGTTGTAACCTACAACCTTCCACTCTAGGGGACTTGTAACTGCATTCTCCACCCATGACATCTCCTCGGAAAACACATGACCTATTGGGGCAAGCCAGTGGAGCTTATAAGTGGCCTAGGCTTATCACCCCTCCATGGCCGCAGCGGAATCTTAGGTGGGATCCCCATCCCTACATGGCCCAACCCTTGCCTTGAGACTAGCGGAACCTTAAGTGGACTTGCCACCCCTCCATGGCACATCCCTACCTTGGGTCCTAGGGGCGGAACCTTGAGTGGGGTTTTTAGGCACCACTTTTCTCAGGCCCTTCCTCCCTAGTACACTTACAAGCACAAAGAAGACAATCTTTTAGCAATCAAATACATTTGCATTTATTACTAATTCTTTAATCAATATCAATATCATTATCATCATGATAATACTAAAAAAAGCATTACACCAATAATCGGGTTAGCAATATCTGTTTCTTATATTCAAAATATGCTAAATATTATTGCTAAGTGAGTACATCACCTGAGTTGTTGTATCTCCATGTTTTCTAATTCCTTACTCACCTCTTTCAACCTTATACTAGATTGATCATAAGATGAGGACAATTCATAAATAGACATAATCTACTTATGTTTATATTAAAGAGTCATTATTACTTATGAGGCTTAACAATTGCTGCAAGCATGATCATAAATAATATATCTATATATCCTAAATAAGCATATACATATTATTATTTCTAGTTGGTTCCCATTTACAATGATTACTTTGGTATATATATATATATTTGATCCTTATTTTCATATGCTGCCTTATCAGATTTCTGATTCAATAATATATTCCTTCCCCTTTTGAATAAGACAAATTCGGTCCTATTTGACTGCTCTCCTTCCTTTTTCCTCCCATTTCCCATCGTTCATACTCTATTTTTATATCATAAGAAGGGAGACATCCCTTAGACAAAATGATGACTTTCCAAACAGTCACGTCTCTTTATTAATTTCTGTTTCTTTAAGACTAATCACAGCCTTCAAATATTTTGAATCGCTCCTTTTGGTTTGCTGCATTGAACTATTTTTAATTGCTAACATGAGTTGCTTCCTTTTATTTGAAATTATTCACTGCCTTTCTTCATTATTAGTAAATCGCTGCTATTTCTAATATATGTATTATTTATGTTTATATATTATTGTCTCTTATTTTATTGTTATATTTATATTAGTTTTAGAGTATCATATTATTATAATAACAATATTTAAAATGTTAATATTTAGATTTATATTTTAATATTTACATTGTCATTATTTATTTTATTTATTTATGTGTATTTCAATTCTTTTATTATTGATTTATATTTACATTTTGATATTTATGGGATTTTGTTATTCGTATTTTAATGTTTCATATCACCATTTCAGGGGACATGACAGCAATATATCTTCAGTCTTTGGTTTTGGGTTTCTAATTTTGACTTTCCAAAATATTTTCCGAGTGTTGGATCACTAACATTTTGAGTATGAGCTCCTCTTGCAAAGGTATCAATGCATTTTCAATTTTTTGGGCAATATTTTCAATTATTTGGGATTTGCAAAATAATCATTGAAGTTCGCTTTTTCTCTAATAAATCCAATATTATAATAACTCGATGATTTACCACGAGTAGTTTGGTTTTTAATCATTGTTGAAGATCTTGGATGGTTCACCACTAGATCCATGCTATCATTGTAAGAAGATCCTAGTTGGTTTATTTGCTAGATCAGTTTTAATTTTCATATCAATATTCGCCAATTTGATGTGTATCAAAATCAAATGATATAATCTATCATTTTGGTAATGACACATTTCCACTTGTTATCTATGATTTGGCATGATTAAAATTTGCATACCATTATTTGTCATTTTGGCATTGACGTATTTCTACTTATTATCTATCAATTTGGCATAATCAAAATTTGCATATCATTATTTGTCATTTTGGTATAAATCAATTCTATGAGTTTGATATTGATAAAATTTGGTCAACTAGCCACCAATGTCTTGCTGGTTATTTTTCATTGTCCTCATTCTAGTCTTCATATGCTCTCACCTTGCCCACATTGGAAACTTGGTGATTTAAAAGAGCCCAGATTTGAGTGGATTGTAAAAAAAATAGTTGATTTGAGTGAGCAATCCTACCAAGAACCATAGTTCGCAAACTCAGACTCAAAGAGTACTCGGCAAGCCAAAAGAAATTGACTCAAAAAAGATAAATTTTATGCAAACTAAAGCTACAAAATGAATCAAATGAGTTTGGTGGGGGTTTGGGGGCAACACCACCAATGGGGTTGACAAGCAGCACCCCTCGCAAGGATCTAGTAGCAACACCCCCAGCAAGGTTGAGGGGCAACGCCCCTCAAAAGAGTCTAGGGGCAACACCCCCAACAAGTTGAGGAGCAGTGCCCCTCATGGGTTTTGGGGGGCAGAACCTTCAAACAGGTTGAGGGTTAGCAAAGTTGTAAAAACCCCTCTTGGATTTTGCACAATATTTTCACAATTTCTCCATTTTGACACATTGTAATTTTGTCAAATTGATTACATGCAACTAACTGATTGTTATAGAGTTTATGTGAACAACAATGTCATATATTGTATGCATACAAATACAATTCCAGATTTTATGATATTTCATATAAGGAATTTTCTGCAATTTTCAAATGAAATGCAAACACATTGAATGCCATTAACCAACTCAGATTGCTACTAAGCACCTAGCACTCCTACACGACCCTATTACAGTGATTTGGCAATGGAAATATACTGAAATATGCACCATGTACAGTTCCCACAACCTCAACAAGGAATTATGACCTCACCATGCAAGCGCCAACCTTGGATAATGAAGTTACAGACATCTAGGGTTTTTGCAGCAATAAACTCTGCAATATCCACGTCATCCCTAATAAATGGTTCCCTTCAAATGCGCCCAACAATATAGATATTGCCTCCAATCATCTGGTTTAGGTTTCACGTCCATTCTCCATTATGCAATGCAAGAATGAACATAAAAGGGATGCCACTGTAAAATACCACCCTTATTTTTTCCCAAAACTTCACAACTTGCACCTGTTAGCGTTAGCCCAAAATGTAGAGATAGACAACTAGAAAGCAACCCTTCACTTTTCCATCACCCAAATCCTAGAGTGGCCAAGGTGAGAGCATACGGTGTAAGGGGATCTTTGCTAATACTGAAAATGATAAAGCTAACTGAAAGAACACCTTCCACTTTCTGATCACCTAGATCCCAGTGTGGGCAAGGTGAGAGCATACGGTGGTTGGCTTACAATTAAGAACTTGGCTAAGCTACCACTTCTTCAGTGAGGTGAGTAGTAATAATCAAGTGCAGAAAGTAAACAAGCAATGCTCTTGGCGGCAAGCTAGCCACTTCCACTTTTTAGCAGGTAACAAGGAAAGTAATGCACTTGGTGGCAAAGCCAACCACTTCCACTTTTCAATGGGCAACAAGAAAGAAAAATAGCAAACTCTACCACTTATTCAACGGGAGTGAAGTACAAATAACAAAAGGCTCAACCACCTTTTTGTGGGAGCAACGACTTATGCAGTGGGGTAAGTATCCAAAATTAATGAAAGTAAAGAGTTGAATGGTATAACCATAACAGCTTTACAAAATGATGTCCAGTACAATATAGCATGAGATAAACATGACAATATGATTGTCCAATGAGTCAAATAACAACCCCTGCAATATAACAACGATTAGGCATCATAAAACATGAGAGAACATGATTATATCAGGTCTGATATGATTGTAACAACAATCTAATATACTTGGATAGCGATTTGGAAACCTCAATCAGCACCCTCAAATGCTCATCACTCTCCAAATACCTAGGTTACCGGTTCGTCAACCAGAAGCCCTAGGTTCGGGTTTGATTCGAACCCAGTTCGGGATTCTTGTTTGGTTCAGCCTGGGCTCCTTCAAGGTTCGATAAAACACTTGTGAGTTTGTACCAAATGGAGTCGTCCGAACCCATAATTAATCTTGAAGCATTTTTTCTGATATTGCAACGGACCCATGGATTTTTTTTTATGTTTTTCATTTTGTTTTGCCCAACGCTAAAGATTGAGATCCTAATGCCCTCCTGCTTCCCCCATAACTCTTGTAGATGATTGCTCACCACAATGCTGAGCGTTTCCCCCCTCTCATGTCGTTTTTCACCTATAGCAGGAGCACTATTTCTCACCACTTTGGTTGCCAGCTGCTTGCGAGGGGCCTTCCCTCTTGTCGACTTTCTTGTTGCCTGCTTTGTGTGGGCCATTTCATACAGGTTTTGCAGATAAAAATCCCTTTCAACAAGTGCGATAAACACAAAATTCAAATGCTTTTGATATTGTGGCAACAACTTTACATATAAATAAACGCGTAGCTCAAACCTCTCTTTTCATCTTGAACTAATCATAATTATATTAAATTATTAATATTAATACATATTATATTTATTTATTATTTTTATATTTCAATCATGTTAGTATATTTTTTAATTTTAATTAAAAAAGATATTAGATCTATTTTATTTTATTATATTTATTTATTATTTATTAAAAAGTCTTATATATATGTAAATTTTATATGTTTTTGTATGGAAGAACCCAAAACAAACCCAACCCCCAAAAAAAATTCGCCCAAACCAACCAACCGAACCATCAAACCTGAACTCGAACCCGAAACCGAATCGGCAACTTAGCCAAATACTCATTGGAAACTCCTCAAACCACTTGCTAATGAATAAGCAAGCCTAGGCATCCAAACTCAAGTAGCAAGTCACCTCAAACCAAGAAATATAACTCTAGCACAAACTCCAAAGCACCATCAGCAATGGTACAGCCTCCCTAGGAAGGTCGACCTCTTAAAAATCCAATACACCTGCAAAAATCCTCAAAACCTGCTAAAAGGAGCACCCAAGCTAGAGGAAAAGGATGAAGCAATACCCACAAATTAGTTTTCACTCCTCCGAGCAGCATGAGCAAACATGGGTGAGCAAGGCAATAACCAGCAACATGAAAAGTTTGATATAGAACTCCAAAAACCTCCAAACCGCAAGTAAACACACCAACACAACAAAAATTCCTAGAAAATATCAAACCCAACAAAAATTGAAAGCATAATGAAAGCCATCACCATTGTTCGCTCTATTGCAACCTCTGAATGAAGCTGCAAACACTATTCAGCTAGGAGTTGTCTCACAAATTCAAAGATGAAGTTAGCTTGGAGGGGTATTGTCCTCAAAGCCCAAGATTTTTGTCACCAATTCGGCAACACTTCACTATCATAAAGTTGCATAACCAAATGAGAGAAAGAGAGACATATAAATAGGCTCCAAACCGAGAAGTTTGAAATCCCCATTCCCTCCAAAAAGGTACGCCGCCATTTAGAACATTATAATATTCAATTGAAATCACAAAATCCTCAACTTGGGCGTCCACTTTACATTGGCATCAAATTATCATTTAAAATGCATAAGTCTCCAGGAAGGGCATCCAACACATGAGTTCCACTTTAAAAAAAAAAACTTAAGTTGCTCAACCTAGGTGTGGGAGCCAAAAAGTAACGCAACAATTAAACATTAATTTAAGTTGCAAACCTTCCATTTTCAAACTCCAAGAACGTTGGAAGAGCCACTACCAAATATTGCACTACCACATTGCCAGAAATAGAAACCAAATGTGAACTTCTGCCAAAACCCATTGCCAAATACAATACTTACTAAAAATAGCATATTACTAAAAATAGTGACTTCAAACACCATATGAGCACATCTTAGGTAGTCATCGTAACTTACTAAAAATAGTAAGTCTAAAGTTAGACACTATTAAAAATAGCAATGATTGCCACCAAAGTTCTTTGAAAACCCGAAAAGACCCAGAAATCATACTGGCGATCTCCTACAACCAACTCCTGAAATGCCAGAAAGAAACCTCCAAAAAAATAGGAAACCCTAAAAATGCCTTCAAGTAGCCCACATGATTCTGAAAATGGGCTATTGGCCATTGAAAGGGATAGGGCTAAAACGGGGACATTACAATCCTCCCTCCTCGAGATTGTTTGTCCTCAAGCAATCGCAAGCCATGCACGGATTGATTCTAAATAAAAGTAAACATGACTCGAGGATCCCAAATCAGTCTAAAGAATCTGTAGCTCCCCCAAATAGAAACACTACTCTGTTGGGTGCGTACAAATGTAATCTCATAGGGTCTCCCCAAAAGAAGAGCAATCAAACTCAACAAAATCTTAGCCAAACCCATGGAGAATTGCTTCCCATGATCAAAGCTCTATGGCACCCCATAGGTAAATTTGAGAAAGTTAATGCTAACTTCCTCATTCTCAGCTCCTTGCATACCAACATCAAGGTTATAACTGAAAATTAATCTGCTGCTCCAATCATAAGTACAAGTGAATGAGTTAGAAAAACAATGGATTGGTACTTGTACACTTCTCCCACACTGATTCTAATCGCTCAATCTCAACAACCCTTCATCTAAGGCCACAAGTCAATCCTACAAAGGTGCTAAGTGGGCTGAAAACGTGCACATCTACAATAGTCCAAGTCTGAAATGGTCAACTTGAGGTCTGATTTTTGAAAAATCAACACCCAAGAAGAGGATCAGCTGCTGCAATACTGAAAAACATCAACCGAAATGACAAATCTGCTCATGCCCATAGTCAGAAAAATCTTCTCAAGTGTCACCAACTTGCCATAGAGCCATCCTTAGCTCAAAATCTCTCTCCAATCCATGGGTAGGGACAACAATGGACTCTTAAGATGGCTGCAAAGAGAGGTAACAACAACAATTTTGAATTTTCCCATGCATACGATCCTGGGCACAGAAAAGCTCTCCTCAAGTGACTGCATCATGTTGGGGCTGCCAACAATGCATCAACCCGTGTGATATAACCCCAAGTAATTTATGAACTTACGACACCTCATCACAAGGGCTCACCACACCAACATTATCTGAATCAATATGATGCTCCATTCCTTGTAGTAAATCCACAAGGCCAACCTCCTTATTGCAAGAGTCCAATCTATCACATCTCAACATAGGAAGTAAACCAACTAGAGGTAATGGTTCTTCTATCATTTAGTCATCATGTGTCATGTCCCCGAAATGGAACACTAAAATTACTAAGCATTGAAATACAAATACATAAATGCAATACATATTAAAATATAAATGCAAATAAATAAATAACAAAGTACATATATATCAACAATTTTATTATAATTACATAATTATCATAATAGAACAATTAATCTTATTAATTGTAAATATCATAATAACAAAATATTGTTCACAAGAAAATAATATAAAATAATAATGATATATAAATTAACACATTGGAATTGTTGGCATTTCAATTAGCACCTCTAGAGTGCTTATTGGAAATGAACAACTATGCACAGTGTGTAATAACTATTCTTCAAATTAGGAGGGGATGTTCCCTCTTTTGTTGATATTTGGAAAAAAGTAAAGTAAACTAAGTTCCTATCTTTTTACTCAATGGAAGAGCACAAAGGTGATAAAACACAATGCATTGCAGCTAAGGGCGATAAAACACAATGCATTGCAGCTAAGGGTTTCTCTTGTTTATGCAGATCTTAACTACAACTAAGCTAACTTTTAATCTATCCTATTTCCTCAAGATAAACAGAGCAAGAGGATATAGGAGCGGGAATGGAATGTTTCGATCACTTGGATGAACTATCTCTCAGAATGCATCTGAAGGCTCTGAACTTCCATATTTATGCTGAAATAGAACTCATACAAGTAATCATCAAACGGTAGGCTAGATCTCGGGATTCCCAAGGAGGCATAGTGCTCTTTCTAAGGTGTAGGCTGAAAGGTAGACTACTAGAAACAACATAGAAAGATAATCCTACTCTCCAAATTCCCAAGGAGGCGCAATGCTCTTTCCGAGGTGTAGATTGAAAGAAAGATTATTTGGAACAACATACAATGATAGATCTTGAGACATTTGGATCAAAGGCAAGGTAGCTCCCCTGATTTATTATGTCAACTTCGATCAAAGATTATACTTTGGGACAACAACTTGTGTCAAAGAGACAATAAACACAAGAAGTGATCAACCAATAAAACATGAACATAGATTGAACACACCTATCTGAATAGAAAGAACGCAAGTTGTACTTAGTGTTTTACTATCACAAATATGATTCAAGAACATATACTAAGTGAACAAAGTCGAAGGATTTTGAGCTCAACGTTTTTTTGCCGTGAAGTAAAGTCAAAAAATAATGAGCAAACGCTACTCTTATTTAAAGAAGCTCAAAGGAGTAGGCAACCCTAAAGTCTCCTTGAGTTAACAATGAGTTCTTGCCAATCTGCAAGATTTATTCCTATGTCTAAAAGTAGGTAACCTAGCAGTTAATTGGAAAGTCTATTTCAGTTAACTAATTCTAAATTTAAACATAACTCCAAAATACAAAGGTGTCTCCAAAATTGACATGCATAATTTGTGGGACAGTGAGTTAACTTGGAAAGAGGCATCAAGTTAATTGTTTGTCATAAATGCTATCTTGGAGGGGTAGGACGTCTTGATTGCGAGTTTACACCTCATCAACTAGGGTTATCAATTCCTCTAACCAGTTGTTAACTTCCTCTACATTTGGACAATTGATGCTTCGCAGGATGATGATGTGTCGCCATAGCATCTCTTCACCACTCGCAATCTTCTCTTGATATTCAATCTTCTTTGTTGCTACGTCATCCAGCCTTGTTGACATGACCGCGATTTGACCTAACTTGCAGCGAGTAGGGTCACCACAAAAATTGCTGCGGATGAGATACTGAAACTGTGTTTGTACCTCAACTAGCTTGACGTATGCACCTCCTTCATGCTGGTATAGGCAAGGAATAGATGTTACCATCGTTCTTATGAACTTGATAACACTTGCCACGATCTGGCTGTACTCAATCAGTTCCACAGAGTTTGTATCACAAGCTCTTACTTTGTATGCAAAATGTTCCTTCCATGTCTAAAGATGATGCTTGTTCTCCTCTGTAGTAATGATTTGTATGCCATCTGCAAGTTTGAGATAGTCATCTCATCTTTAGGCCTGCCCTTTGCTCTGTCTCGCTTTGATTCCTAGATCTCTGTGCGAAGGTCATGGGCTTTGTACCTTAGCTGGTACAGCTCTACAAGTATATACTGGCCCCTAATCACAAACTCTTCCACTTGATCTCTCAAGTGCTTTCCATATAGAATCAACTGACTTAGCTGATCTTGTTCTGTGGGGAGCTCCAGCATTTGCGGAAGCAAGGCAGTAACGTTTGATGTACCATGCATCAAGTTGGAGATATACAGTCGCAACTATTGGTTTTCAGCCTTGTTGGCGTTTCAATTAGCACCTCTGGAGTGCTTATTGGAAACGGACAGCTATTGCAAGTGTGTTAGTGCATGCTCTTCGGATTATAGAGAGGAAGATCTCTCTTTGCTGATTTTATACTGTTAAAAAGGGGTGTACTAAGATTTCCTATCTTTTTTACTCAGCGGCAGGACACAAGGGTGCATAAACCAATGCGCCGTAGCTAAGCTTTTTCTCTGGTTTCCGCAGATCTTAACTACGACTAACTAAGCTTCTAAACTATCCTACCTCCTCAAGAAAACCAGAGCATGAGGGCATAGGAGCGAAATGGTATGGTTGGATCACTTGAATCCTCCGTCTCAATGGAATATGGCCGAGGCTCTGAACCTTCGGATATATACCAAGATAGGGCTCGATACAAGCAAACACTCGCTACGGTAAACTGGATCTGAGACTTGCCAAGGAGGAGGAACCCCTATCCGAGGTATAGGCTTGGAAGCAGCTCACTGGAAACAACAAGGGACGATGGCCTTTCTAACAGGATTCCCTAGGAGGTGACGACACCTGTCCAAAGTCTAGGCTGCAAGAAAGATCATTAAACAACATCAAACGATAATGATTGATGACAAAATATCCAAGGAGGCGACGACACCTGTCCAAGGAGGAGATTGAAACAATGCACTATTTAAAAACAAGACTTTGAATAACTCAAATAATTAGATCAATCAAGCTTGCACCATCTGATTTATTTCTTTAAGATTCTTCAAAGAATTACAAAGGTTGGGACAGCAAAGGCACGAAATCATGCACAATTACGATCAACCAACGAACTCTCATCCAAGAGTGAACAGATATAAACAAGCTAACTCTGGCAACAATGGCGCAGCAATTTTGCTAGCAAATAAAGGTTAAACAAATAAAGAACCTAAGGCTCTTATTTATAGGAACTCAAAGGAGTAGGCAACCCTAAAATCTCCTTGAGTTAACAAACAGTTCTTGCCAATCAGCAAGATATTATTCTATGTCTAAATGTAGATGAGCAAACAGTTAACTGGAAATCTACTTCAGTTAACTGAAACTAAACAAAAGTCAAACTGGAAGTCTACCTCAGTTGACTGACACCTAACTAAAAGTGAACTTATGTTACAAATGTGTCTCCAAATAGACATCCACCTTTTGAGGAAATCTGAGATCCACAAATCGCGGGAGTCAAATAGACATCCTAGATTAGTGGGATCTGACATGCATGATCTGTGGAGATCTGGAGTCAACTTGGAAAGGGGCATCAAGTTGACTTCAGTCATCATTAATGCTATTTGGAAGGTAGGACGTCCTCCCTTGGTGCTTTACACCTCTTCACCACTGGTCAACAATGTCTCTATCCAGTCATTGACCTCTTCGGCCTCCGGGCAATTAATGCTCTTCAAGATGACTATGTGGCGTCTAAGCATTTCTTCACCCGTCGTAAGCTGCCGATGATAGGTTATGCATTGGGCAGCTACTTCATCTAACTGGACAGACATGGCTGCAATTTTGGCTAATTTGCAGCCATTGGGATCTTCAAGGAATGAAGATCGGATGACATCCTGGAATCGTGTCTGCACGGTTTCAAGTTCCACATATTCTCCTCCTTCCCGCTGATATTCTAACTCCGGGAAGGATATTACCAACGCTCTTGCGAAGTTGATAATATTGGCGACGAAGCGTCTATAGTCAATCAGCTCCACAGAGTTGGCATCATAGGCTCTCACCTTGTATGCCACCTGTTCTTTCCACTCAAAGAGATGGTGTTTACTTTCTGTGGTCGTAACTGATTCATATGCTTGTTGCAAATCAGCAACTGTCGCCTCCTCTCTCGGCCTCTCTTGAGCTGCCTTTATATCTGACTTCTGGATTTCTAATCGAAGTCCATGTGCTCTGTCTCTCAGCTGATATGCTTCTGTCAACACACACCGCCCTTTGACAACAAACTCATCCACTTGACGTCTCAAGTGTTTACCGTATGTAATCAACTGATGATGGTTCCTTTCAGCTGGGAGATCCAACAGCCCTTGAGGCAAAGCCGAGGAGTTTGGAGTGTCATGTATCAAACTAGAAATGTACAACTTTAGCTGACGGATTTCAGCCTTCAAGGTTGCTTTGTCTTGTCCATCTTTTGTCATCCTTTCTTTGACACTCGCCGAGGCAATTCCAAGAAGGTCTGCCTCCACCTGTCGAGTGGTCTTTCCAAGGTTCACCTTTGAAAGCGTGGAATCCTCAACCCTCACATTATGTATATCTTTGTCTTCAGGTGGGGCAGCAGTCTCTATGATGACCTCGTTCTCTGCATTCTTTTCTACATGTGTCTGCTTCTTCAACTTCTTTACCGGCATGTCTTGTGGGACATGATGGAATTCAGAGAAGTAAAGCTGATATGAAGGCCTCTCCCTCTTTCTCCCAAGCGAGCTTTCCAGCCAGATAGAATCTTGGCTAGCATCGCTGGGAGGAGGAACATAGGTCCCCTGAATGCTAGAAGAACGAGACTGTGCCGTGGCAATGTCTCGTGGTGGCGAGTCCAAATCAATAGGACTTTGTGACCTCTGTGATGGTGGTGAAGCCGGTGGCTCTGTTTCTATCACTGGCACCGCTTCTGCTACAACTTCTTCTACAATGGTTTCCATCTCTACAGCGATTATTTCAATCACTGGTTCTTGTGTAGTTGCAGCGGTCTCAACTGTCTCAGGCAAATTGGTGGCTGTCTCCACCTGTACCTCTTGCCGGCTTATGCTGGCAATTCCTTTTCTCCCCCATGTGCTCCCTGACATCCGCATTCCTTCTGGAGGAAAGCTCATCTTCTTCTGTCTGGGTTTCCTCCTAGACGTGGAAGGTAGTGTAGACCGAACCGCTGGCGGCTCTGATCGGGGAAGTACTACCTTCCTTGTCCTTTTACTGTCCAGGTAGAGTTGACTGTGTCGAACTACTCTACCCGTTCTTTCCTCAATAGACGTACTCTCTTTCGCGTACCAGTCTACCTTGCCGAGTGGTTGTGAATCCACTAGACCCGTGAAGAAGGAAGAAAGAATAACTTCTCCTTCGCCTTCAGATAAGCCCTCGATGTCTTCTGACATGAATTCTGCAATCTGCGAGAGCTTGAATCTGCTATGGTTCCTTCTTCTCACTTCGACCTCATCCTCGCAGTTGACCCAAAAATCTTCCATGAAAGGTTCATGTGATGATCTTTGCTCAAGGTGAGCTGCGAAGATTCCTCTGGGGTCATAGGATGGCCTCCTGTCGATGAGGTACTTGAGATTAAATCTCACTATTTCTTGGCTTATCAACCTTGCATCGGCTGCAGTTCTGCATCTGTAGAGTCCCATCTGAAGAGGAAAGTTCATTGCAGCCTTTTTCTTTACGCGAAGGTAAGAGTGAACCTCGGCCAATTGCCTCAGGAATTCCATGAACACTACCCTATCTGAGGGGTAACGTGGCATCATGGCGGGGTGGCCATTATAGCCATACACGCGTATGTAGGTGAAAGTGGGGAATTGTATGAACTAATCCGCCCAGTCCACCATTGCTGCCTTAGCTGCTGGTGAAATACGCACGTGCATCTCATGGTCTAGCTCGTGCACGGTGTGCATAGTAAAAAGGTCATTTATCTTTTTGAAATGTCTTTCCGCTAGAGTGAACTCCAAGCGAGGAAAGTATTCTTGTACCTTTTGCACACCCAGGGTTCCCATAGTGTTTAATGTTCTGAAATCGCCTTGGAAGGCTATCAGGTAGACTAGGTATGAACACATTTGGAAACGGTGCTCTTCTAGAAACCCGGTGAATTGTTGGTGGAGTGTGTCACTGATCAGGGAGGCCTAGTCGTAACATTCTTTTCTGCTGATTATCTTGCCAATAATGTAGAACATCCACGGCTGGAAGGATTTTCCCTCCTCTTGTCCAGTGACTCTGCTGAGTAGGGTGATTAGCACTCCGTACTCGTCTTTGAATTCTCCTCTACCAACTACTCTGGGCAAACTGTTCCTCTTTGTTTTCAGCCAATGTTCAGCCATTATAAGCTAACACTTGTCTTTTGAAGCCTCGAATGCCTTTTCGCATTCTGTCACTGATATGACCTTCTTGGTAGGGCATGGTGGGATTGCAAAACAAGTCTCTATGTCTACCGGCTTCAAGCTGCAAATCACCCTCCCGTCAACTGACAGGATCTCTCTTGTAGTCGGGTTGTAATGCTTAGTGCAAGCAATTACAAGCTCGATGCTTTGTAAGGTGATTGAAATAGATGCTGCTTGAAACAAACCGGATTCTTCGATGTTCTGCAATGTGATTTGATTCATGCCCTCCAAGTCTTCAGAACTGACCTCTGGATTTTTCTGCCATAAGTCTGTATCAGTCGTTTTCAGGTAATCATGGTATAAGACTGCTTTGGTCTTGTATTGTACCTGAGAGTACTGCATTCTGAAAACCTTGAATATTGACTGGGCACTTGACCCTGTCCTGACACTTTTCTGGAAATGCTAAAAATAGCCTCGCCGGGGGTAGTTTTTACGAAAAAATCTGAGACATGGGTTTTGTTAAGAATGATTTTCTAAACAGACCCAGATCGTCAGAAATTCGAAAAAACGAGTTTTTCTTTGACATGCAAGAGCTCTTCGGTGGCAGAGGCAGCAAGGGCACCAGAAAGTGATTTTTCTCGAAAAAATCTAACACATGGGTTTTGTTCGTGCTTCAGAGCCAAACAAACCCAGTTTGTCCGTTTTTCAATATTATGACTTTTTCCGGAAACCCTAAAAAAATAGGGGCAGCAGGGCTACTTTTTCTGAAAAAATCTACCATGTGGGTTTTGTTGAAAAGGCTGTGCTGATCATACCCAGTTGGTCAGATCTGTGAAAATCTGTCGTTTCCTGTGACATGCAAAAGAAATATAGACAGAAGTAGAGGAAATAGACAGAAGATGGATTGGAAGTTATAAACTGCCACTTGTAATAATCTGTCTCTGGAAACAATCTTGGGGGAAGAATGCTTTTACTGCCAATTATCTTCAAAAATATTGAAGATCCGTTCAAAACCCCTGCCAGATCTTGAAAACTTGTTCTTGGGAGCTACTTGATGTTTTATCCTTCAACCTGCAAAAAGAATAATGAGGAAAAGGGACGCCTAGCATGAATATAAGGCAATTAGGGTTAAGATCCACAAAGTATGGAAGATAACTCATCATTCAGGCCTGATTTGGAGTTCCAAAAGATGATTTCCACTGATTGTGGAGTGTTTTTCTCTTTTTGGCTCCAAATTTGCTAACTCAAGTCAACATTTCTGTTTGACTTTCCTTTAGGCGTCCAACCTTGAGTTTGATCTTTTTGCCTATTTTGCAAGCTGAAGTGCTCCTGTTTGATCTTCGATTCAGGTTGCTCAGTTGATCTCGAGCAGTATCTGACAGTTCTGTTGTTGAGGCAGGATCAATGTGATTAGATATGCCTGGGAGAGGGTAGCTCAGAAAACTGAGTTTAGGCCTCCAGAAAGAAGGGCGCCTTTTCTTGAAAGGGGCGCTTTTGACAATGCCTTAGTCAATTTTCACTGACTCGTTCTTCGTTTTGACCTTTTCAGACCCTCTTTGCTTTGATCCGACGTTCCCGATGTTTGATGAATCAGATGATTCTGCTTGATGATGTGTCGGGTAGCTGGTTCAGTCTTGTTCACGATGCCTGACTTTGCAGTGGCAGCTGGCAAGTTTTGGGCCTCCAAACTAAAGGGCACCCCTGGCCAGCAGGGGCGCTTTTAGCTTTTGCCTAGTTTTATCTTGGTTGTGGACTGCCAGCCTTTGACCTTCTTCATCGGTCGATTGATTTGTCGGAAGTTCTTGCTGATAGTCTCGCTGACGAGATAGGTCATAGCTGAGAAGGTCGCCTTGGGAGGTAG